>CM042244.1:10331740-10486082 GCA_023566225.1 Romanogobio albipinnatus
TCCAGCCTCCTACAGTGATGCTCCGCGCTGCAACTTCCAGATCCCTCTACCCCATGTGGTCTACACGAGAAGCACACATGAAGCACATCCCCGTGTGTAACGCACGCCTTTCTGCTTCGCGTTTCTTCAGTGCTGCATCTTATTCGCACAAGTTATCTGTTAGTTGTTGGCGGAATCGGGTTGTTTCTAGCTCGCTCCAGTTGAAAAGCAGCTAGATCCTATACGCACATCTCAAGCCGAGTGCTCTCTGTCCTGGAGGAACAAAGGCAAATTTCCCCATTCTGGCTTAAACATCTTCGCCTTTGCTCACAGTTTGGATCAGCTTTTCGGATCTGGTATACACTAGCTTCGATCAACTAAATCGTGCAGGCTGCCCAATGCATCTGACTCGCGCACTTCTTCTTCATAATTCATCGGTTCATCCTGAATCTGATTCGTGTGCGACAGTTATCATCAGTGGTGTACCTTCAGGAGGGGGCGGGGCCTGGACGAGCTCTCTTCAAACTCACCTCTGCCATTTACTCATCTCAAGATCGCTCATATGCGTCTTTAAACTTCCTTTTAACAAATAATTTCCGTCTCTTTACAGTAGAAATCAACGATTGCCCAAAAAGTTGCTAGATTTAAAACTGGTTACTAAAAACGTAGGCTAAATAGATTCATATAGCTAAGCTATAGGTCCTTCAATAAAAACTACTTAAGAAATGCCAATTTATTAGTACATTTTCATTTTGATCTCTTTTCAACACCCTTGAACGTTTGCTGAGGCTAGCTACTCTGCTGTATTCAATTTTAAATGCCTCAAAAGATTCAACGAGCTACATTTCCTTTGCTTATACCCTAGTCATTTACTGAAACTTCAAGCAGCAAATTATTTAAATATCTGAAAAGCAGAGTCTGGTTACTGGTATAGGGTTATTATTAGATAGGCCAACTTTCTAAGCATTGCCTCATCTTTAATGGAACTGCTTCACCTGATCCAATAAAGCAATCCTCTGAAGCATGAAAAATGGTTTGCTTATTGCCATTTGAACATACTAAAACTCCTATGATTCTGTGACTTCTGAGTTCCCAGTAAATGTTATGGTTTTTAAAATGTAAATGGTAATTAAAGGTTAGCTACATTGTTTACAAGCCATGAAATGGCTAATTTTACCCACTCAGAGCCCAGTCTGTTTATAGCCCTGATGCTTCAGTGATGCTAACGGGATGGACATCTGAATTTATTTATTTGGGTATGAAATACATTTGCATATTTTATGTATATCTGCTTGATTGCAGGGATGTGCAGCAGAGGACTCTGACTCTGAGAAGAGGAGGCAATACTTTCAGAAAATGAGAATGAGATGTGGGAGAGATAGGATTGGCAAGAAAAAGAGTTGTAGAGAAGAAATTTAGAATGATGTATGGAAAAAAAAAATATGTGAAAGAGAGACCATTTTATCAGAAAATAACCCTTCTGAGTCTAATCATGTGACCATTACGACAAAAAAATAGCAAAAGCCATAACCCTCCAAAATTTTCACTTTATGACTTTTAAAACAATAAAGCCATGTTCCTTTATATATATAAAAAAAAACTACATTTCAAAAATACTTGTTTTCCACAAGTAACACGGTCCAAACAGCACCAAAATGTAGGAATGACCCACTTTTGACTCTTAAGCTAGTGCGCCACCTGCTGTACGAGAAGCAGCACATGGCATTCATTCGAGAGACTTCCAGTGTACAAGTGGTGTTTTAAAACGAAGTCCTCACATTTTTATATACTGTAGGGCTATATTAAATGTACATTTATGTCCGTTACACTTAATTGTCGTACATACTGTAGAGATAAGCTATACATATACAAAACTATTTATGGGGCTCTCTATGCATCCAAATATGAAAAATCTGTATTAATCTTCAAACAAGAAGATACACATTTTCTTGCGATAATGGCAGCGAAACATCGCTTACATTAAAAAAGCAGTAGTTCAAGGGCAAGGTTTGTCTTATTTCATTCGAGATGGCAGATTATATCACCAGCTATCCCACATACAAGCTCATTTTGAAAACGACATACCTAAAAATGATTTTAATTGAGCCACGTAGATCAGCTCCAAGAATTCAGTTTCATACATTAATTTCTCATTCGATATCCTCTAACAGCATACAGATGGTAAGAAACAAGTTAGTGAAACCAGTGAGTTGAAAAGAGCTTGTTAACCACATGAAAGACAGAGCCAACAGATGTAGAACGTGAAAAGACCAAGATGTTTAATAATTTCAGAAATTAAAAAGATACAAAAAGATGAAAGCAAGAAAAAGAAAGATTTATTTAAGACAGAAAAGTATGAGCATCTATATCAAAAGGTTATGCTTTCAAGAGGGCAATTACATGTTCAGACACGTGTTGGAATCTCTTTAATATTGTGTAATAAAAAAGGAAGGCTCTACAATGAGCTGAATGTCTGCTATTACCATATCAAAATATACATGTTTGACACAAAAAGATGCTGATTTTCAATTACTTGTACAAAACAAAAAATATATATACACACAGTAGCCCTCACCCACTCTGCTTCTCAACATTATATCCATAGTGAGAAAAACAAGTATAACTATACGCAATAGAAAATAGCATCTATATAACGTAATAGAAAGGAGCTCTGTTGCTACTTTAAGACTTTTGTTTGGTTCTGTTCTCTGAAAACAGAAATAACGATTTGATCCATGCTTTAAAAAAAGCCCACAATGTTTTGTCTAATTTGTATTTTCTTTTCAAGGTTTTGCGTTGCTTCTTGTAAACAAAAGGCAATAATATAAAGATAAGGCCTCTAAACTTTTTGCCTCTGCCCACTGAAATCAAAGCTGTCGATAAAACAGAATATTGCTGCACAGTAAGATACACTTCAATAAGAAATATCAAAAACTGCCTGGCAGAACAGGGAAGATGCTTTGGTCCATCATGCTACTCTTCAGGAAGAAAAAACAAAAAAAGACCCACCCAAACAAATATTCTGCTAAATTGCAAAGGCTAAATTAAAAAATAAACTGAAAATGGAAAGATTTCCCCCATAGTACAAGCTCAAAAGATAAAAGGGAATGTCTGAGCATCAAGACTTGCCACAAACATGAAATGAATATGCCGGAAAGACCGTGGCCTTAACGTTTTCCCCACCCCCAACACAGAAGTGCCAATAACAGTCCGAAGTCATGTCACAGGTGTCTCGGTTCACACGCACGTCACATAGGAACTTAAGACTATGTAATTCTTAATTCTTGAACAAAGCTCAAAACTTAAGTTTTTGAAGGTCCAAATTTACATGTTCATTAAAACACTTGTGAACTATTGAACAGAAACAATAATCTGACTTGTCACACGCAGCGCAAGTCAAATGTAAAAACCGGCGGAGTTCTGGTTTGGTTCCAAGCGATTTCATGATTGACAAAACTTAAGAGAAGCAAGGCAATGGGGTAAAATGAGGAAATTATAAACGGTTCCCCCAACTAAACTGAGAATATAACAATATAGGCACAGAGAACGCAGAAGGCCAATGCCCAAATAGTTGACAGTATAGAAATATGTGCGTGACTAAAATAAAAAGGAATTAAACTACAGATTATAGAATATTTTACATACGGTATATAAGGAACAGATCCACATTTAGAACAACTAGGATGTAAAATAAGCTGTGTCAGGTTCAAAACCAAAGCCTGTTAATAAAGTAATTGCTGCCTTTTACAGGAAAACACTCTTGTGTTTTCACTAATCAAATTTAAACGGGGGCCACCTGGGAAAAGGAGGCAGGTTCCCTCTTTAAGTTTGAGGTTAATGGTTCCTGCAAAGAAGCCAAAAACATCAGAATATTACTAAGGCCATTAAGATATACTTCAAGCACCATGTAAGGCACAGTTGCTTTTTTTGGGAAGGCAAATAGGGAGTAGGTTCGAAAAGGTTAATTACATGTTCAACAAACGAAACAAGGTTTTGCGTGTGCAACCTGAAAGGGGTGCGGCTTTCCGCAGAGGCACAAGTGTAAACTATGCAGCATCTATGATCCAAAACCGATGTGTGCCAACGATGAACTAAATCACGAAACAAACCGTCTGAGAAAACGTACTATTAAAACCCAAGCCACATTGGGTTGAAGAGTTTCTCTGGTCTACTAGTTTAAAGTGGAATTACAAATAGACATACATATGTGAATATAGATATAATTAAAGGAATGATGAAGTGTGTGTTGTGGAACACATTTGTCCACAGTGATATAAATTGTGGAAGGCTTAAAGTTTGGTCTAAAGTGACAGTCCTTTCAACCTCTTTAAAACAAAACGGCCTCCATCAGATGGTGGACTTGGAGAAGGACACTCTGAGGTGATGATTCTCTCCCAGGTCGTGATTGTGAAATTTGATCAGAGACTCGATTGCTTCATCCACAGAGCCCAATTGGATGAGGGCCATTTTACGGTCTTTCCTGAAAGGATTAAAACAATATTAAGACTTCCAGGAAATGTTGAGACAATATGTCGAAATCAAATCTGTAAAATGTCTTACTGGAAAAACTTGAAGGCCTTAACCACAGCTCCTGCACTTAGAAACAAGCCCCTGAGATCCTCCTCAGTGACAGAAGGACTGAGAAGAGAAGAAATAGACATTGAATAAGCAGTACTAAAGAAGCCAAACAGATTGGTGTTAGTTCGGTGGACTCACGGGATGTTGGAGAGATGGAGAGTAGAGGAAGGAGGAAAGATGTTGGAGTAGTTCTTGGAGCCTGGCTTTTTGAAGCGGTGAAGAGGAGAGTTGCTGTAGTCCTTGGTGAGCCCCTGATCCTCATGGCCTTCACGGGGCAGCTGTACCGTGGTGTGTTTGGATAGTGTGACCCGCAAAGCCTTACCATACAGTTTCTGCCCGTTCAAGTGGCTCATGGCTAAAAAGGGCAACAGAGGTTGGTGTTGCTTCATAGGAGAATTGCTAAAAAGTTAAAGACCGTTATAAATACCTAGCTGTGCTTGGGTTCCATCAGACATCTGCACCAATGCATTCTCCTTCTTGTTAAACAGGATCTTCACTCTCATGACATCACCATACACGCCTACCAAAAGATAACGGGAACTACATAAGGGCATGACTACTGTGTGACAGGACAATTGATTATCATTTTCTACATCAAACACTCAGAATGTGTTTCAATGAAATGAGTAACAATGACAAGTAAGGCATGCATTACTGGTGCAAACAGACTATATTTCTACATTCATACATGTATAATTACGTCACAGAATGTGTCGCTTTTGGAAAGAGTTACTCAAAGTAATTATGTTTACGACTCTGGGATATTTTCACTTTAACTGTTGATTAAACATACAACTTCAATACTTAAATGCAGTATTCAATATGGCTTATTGAGAGGGTATGACATTTAAAATAAGCAAAAAGCTGCTACAAAATGCTCAAATTGACTGTAGTCATACAAGCAATTGGCCAAGATCAGTCTAAACTACACAACTGATATGACTACAATATTTAACAATTTACCCATTGGCAATAGAGATTTAGCATCCGCCAAATGAAGGAGCCCAAAAAGTTGCAGCTAATTGTCATTTCCTTCAAAACCCCACGTATGTCACATATACAAATCAAAGTACACATCTTAGATGAAGTTAAAATATGAAAAACAAAAAGGTAATAAAAAAGGAGATGCCAATGATAACATACCGAAAAGAATAAAGAGGCATTGGGGCGTAACGCTCTTAAGACAGCAGAGGAAGGCAGCGTAGGGAGGAAGGGACAGGAAAAGATCGGAGGCAGGACAGTGGAGGTTGAACATGTCCACAGCGAGGCAGTTCCACAGGAATGGCGAAAAACGGTGGTAGGATCATGAAGGTGGGTGATATTTTTCATGATGGAAGGGGGGGGGGGGGGGGGGGGGGTAGAAGTAAAAGGAGGACATCCGACAATGTAGTGGATGTGGGTTGGGGATGTTGTTGCGTGTTGGTTGGTTGCACAGTAGAAAAACAAATTGTTTATGTATCCAGTATTGGTGTGAATAGGGAATCGTATTGTTTGGGTAGGTAGAGAGTTTCAAATAATATAAAAAACAAGTTGTGCAGTCAGTTGGCAAAAGATTCCAGGTCAAAGTATTAAAATAATAAAAGGGGGAAGGGGAATGGGGAGGGAGAGAAACAAGAAAAAGGAAGTAAAAAACAAGGTCAGTATACACAAAGAAAAAAAAATAAAAATGTAGTGTTCCAGTCAGCAGAACTTGCTAAATTAAATGCTTTTCACTACAGGAACACTAAGGCAATAAAAAAGAAAGGAGAAAAGATTAACAATGAAATACAGGAAAGATAGAGACAATATATATTCATAGCTCTAAAAGAATACTAGAAATGAAATGTTTAAGATGGCTTCAGACAAGAGTCAACAAATATTAAGAAACGGTTGACATGCATGTTTGTACAGTAGTCAAATGAGCCTCCACACTGTCATAAACACATAGTACAAGATTTGAAGAGCTACACAAACATATGACATATTCAGTACCAGATGCCATCTAATTTATCCTTCCAACATGTCTCCATTTTTACAGTTCTACCTGCCGAAATTGAGTCTGACTTGTTGAAACATGAACCACAGGCTAATGAACTAAAGGATGAATCGAAACCATTCAAAAAGGCACTAACCTCAGGGTTAAGGTTGCTGACTAACAGGACACTATTTCCTCCCGCAGCGAGACTGGAAAAACTCAGGCGTCCAGCAGCAGCGGCGGCAGCAGCCGCAGCGCCAGGGATACCGAGCGACGCGAGAGCCCCGGCAGGCATGCCCTGCAGAGACAGACCTGTGGGAAGCACAGTCATTACTACAAAGCATGGATGCTACACTGGGAAACTGTGCCAGCACAAATCACAGAGAGCGTTATTATGAGGGCTATTACTGACCGGCTGCCTGCTGAATGGTAAATGTTGGTGGGAAACCATGAGACCCAGCATATGGCGATGCAGAGATGATACCAGGAGCAGCTGAGGGGAGGGGGAAAAAAACATTTGTGATTTTATGTTGTAAATACCATTTATTAACAGCAAAAAAAAAAAAGATTAAGTTTTACACAAGGCAGCTGCAGCCATTTGCTGTGCGTCAAGGGAGGGATGACTGTCTCCTGTAGGTAGGTCAGGACGAGTGTAGTCTCTACTCTTATCATTGTTGTACTTAACATTCAGGCTGGTGAGTTTAGAGAAACTGATGCGAAGGGTACAGCAGGCATTGTAGATGTTCTGTCCATCCAAAGACTGTTGAATGTTAAGCCAAATGTTTACAGGGTTCAGAAGGGATTTAGCTGCCCATTCATCCATGAATGTATTGATCCACTATGCCACTCACCAGCTTTGAATGCTGTGCAGTCATTCCGTCTGAGTACTGGACCAGTGCTTGGAACTGGTTGTTTTTGGTAAAGGTGATGATCTTCAAAACTGTGCCAAACTTTGAGAAGATCTGGGAGGGTGGGGTAATAAGCAATGCAATAATAATTAATAAAAATTATTAAAAAAGGACTATAAATAAATTTTCAACTTGGTTTGAAGGACAGTCAATACCTGGTGAAGGACATCTAGAGTAACTGGGTAGAAGAGGTTTTCAACGATAACTCTCAGCACAGGGCTCTGGCTCCCCATGCCTGCGCCATCAACAACACTCAAAGACATGCCTCCTGTCTGGACTGCATTCACCGCCTGTAGTGCAGCCTGTGCCCTCTATAGCAAAGGAGGGTGCAGAGTACAAGTATACATTATCATTCTTGAAAGCGTCATTTACATCGAGTAGTGACTATGGCAGTCAGCGAATATTCCAAATTCGAATATATAATCGAATAGTAAAAAAAAAAAAAAAAAAAAAAGAATTTCGAAGGTGAAAATTAATATTCGGAGGGGGGAAAAAAAAAACCCGCCTGCGGTAGTAGAGGCGTGGCTGTCTGCTTTGCGAGTGGGCACGCTAGCGGCGATGGCTAGCGCGCCTGAAGCCTTGTTTATACTTTCGCCTGGCTCCACAGCGCGAGCCCCCGCTGACTGCGCGCGCTCCTCCCCAAACGGACGAGGCGTTAAGTTTATACTTGACGCGCTCGCCGTTGTGCTATTCTTTGAAGCGACAGAGGGCGACTCGGAGTAATTGTTCTATAAACCATCAGGAAAAAGCGTCGAGAAGTGGGCTAATATACACAGGTGACAATATTTATTTTAGTACACTTCACCGAAAACCACACTACAAAAGAATCATGTAAAACAGACCAAAATAAACCTTGATATTACTTGTGACATGAGAACAAAATTGTATGTAGAAATGTAACGTTAACTTAAACAACTCAATTTATGATCTCTTAAATGTTTCCTAATTTCACTAAACACTTTTGTGAGTTCACTTAGTTTCGTGAACTTTTCTTTATTAAAGGGGTGGTAAACCACGATTTCACTTTTCTAACTTTAGCTAGTGTGTAATGTTGCTGTTTGAGCATAAAAAACATCTGCAAAGTTACAGGGCTTCTAGCCCTGTTCTAGCCCAGCAATGTTTTGGTGCTACTTAAGAACCACTTTTCCTGGCTCGGAGCTGTGGCTTTGGGTGTGGAAACACAAAGAACCGATTTGAAACTAGGCTCTGGCTCCGATCTAGCTCTAGCACTGCTTTGGTGGAAAAGGGGTATTTGTATTAATTTGTACTGTTATTGACGTAATGCTAAGTCAATTACAAATCATTCGTCATTGACAAAATCCGCAACCAGATATTCGAACGTCATTTTTGAGCAATTTTGACATCCCTAGTAGTGACTCTTGATTAAAGGCCTAATGTTATGTAATTTGTACTAACAACTTGGTTGGGTGAGTTGTCAGTCTTCAGCTCCTTGTGATTGGAATACTGCATGAAGATCGGATGGTTGCGGATGACAGGGGTGACAGAGGAGTAGTAGCTGACCATGGTCTGTGCTGACTCCTCAGTGTTCATCTCCAGGAAGGCCTGTGAGGAGATAACACAATAAGGCAAGGCAAAGCAGGGTAATCATATTTTGAGGGAAATGAAAGGCAGCAGAGGTCTTTACCTGGTTCTTTCCTTTTAGCATCAAAAGGTTGGTCACTTTGCCAAAGGGAAGCCCCAAAGAAATAACTTCTGCTTCATTTATGTCATTTGGCAGTTTGCGTACATGTATGACTCTTGAAGGAATGCCAGGGCTTCTGATGTCCCCTTTGAACTTCTTGCTGTCATTACCATTTGCTGACAAACAGAATGCAGATTTTCATTTTGTACTTAAGAATCCAAATACAAGGTTTGAGGTCAATAAGATTAGTTTATGTTTTTGAAAGAAGTCTCTCGCTTATCAAGGAGGCATTTGTGCCATTTAAAAAATGTTAAGTAAAAACAGCAATATTGTGAAGTATTACTTCCAATTAAAATAAACATTTCACATTTTAAAATTTTGTTTATTCAAGTCAATTTTATTTGTGAAGCACTTTTAACAATACAAACAGCTTTACAAAACCATCAAGCTTCTTCATATTTTCAGATGCATTAGAGCAGATTAGACGTTCATATATTTTGTAGCATTAGAAACAGCCAGGACTTACTATAAAGTATACATTTTTTACCTTACATGAATGTACTATGTATGCAGATCAAATTTGATGTATTTAATAAACCATTTTGGGTGCTCAAGAAACATTCCTTATTACCAATGTTAAACCGTTGTACAGTTTAATATTTTTGTGCAAATCAGGGCTCTGAACCGGTTCAAGGAACGAAAACCGGAAACGAACGAAATTAAGAGGAACAAAAACGGAAACGAAATCAAAATCAATTTGAATCGTTCTGAACAGAAACGTTAATTTGAAATGACCATTAACCAGTTAATAACGTTATTTTATCGTTCTCTTTAATATTTTAATTTGGCAGTGACCAATCATGAAATGAGTAGTACAGCATGTGACGTTGACGGATCAAGCGTGAGTGAAATGCCCGCGCACCATCAATCTACCGGTAACGCAAGTCAGTGTGAGCGCGCATTTTCATGCCTCAAGTACATTTCTTTCCCCGCTGAGGTCTACAATGAATGTGCAGGTATTGGAGGACATTCTTTTCGAACGTTTAAATAAGCAGTACGGACTTTAAGCTCAAATAGACTGATTTAGGATAGTTTATGGATTCCGTTTAAGCCTATCCAAGTAGGCTATAGCATCTATCAAACATTTTTCCTATAGTCTTTCAGATTGCCAATACAGGACAGGTCAATGTTTTCTATATAGACGGTTGATGCTTCGTATTAAATGGTATGTTATATTGCATTAAATGCAAGCTTTATTAGCTGACTGAATTTGATTATGTGATGCAAGAACGTGTTGCGCAGTGTTTGCTTTGAAATTAGCAGTTGACGGTGCATTAAAAGAGCAATGGTTATCCAGTTTATTTATTCTTTATTCATGCATTTTCTAAAACAAGTCGTGTTGAAAAAAAGTTATGTACAAAGAATGTTATCACTCTTCTGAAAATAATACGGCATTAGAGGCCACTTTCGATTGTCTAACGCTCCATTAAAACAGGTCCGCTGTTTATGCCTTGTAATTAATGCATGTATTTCTGGTTTTAAAAATGTTATTAAATAAATATTCAAGTTTAATTACCATGTGTTATATTATTGAGTGAAAATAAGTCTATTTATACATATTTGTTTAAAATTTATACATATTTGTTTAAAGTATAGGCTTAATTAAATAACGTTATTAACCGGTATTTTTTCATATCAAACCGTTTTCGGAACAGTAATGTTTATTGAGGAACGCAAAAACCGAAACGCTATAATATCGATTCTGCTCGGAGTGAACCGATTGATATTTTTTTCCGTTTTTAAGCCCTGGTGCAAATTCTGAATTTCTCAGGATTCTTTGAATAGAAAGTCCAAAGAACAATCGAGATTTTATAATCTTTCGTCTCTAAAAAGAAAAATCGTACTGACCCCAAACTTTTGAACAGTAGTGTATAAACAGCCATAAATGCCTACCTGCCCCAGAGCTCATTATATAAGGTCCGTTAGATATGCAAGAGGAAAAGAGTTCGTCAGATCCCCTCTGAAAAGAAAAGGGTTTCATTAAGCAGGACACATTTACAGGGTTTGCAAAATAGGACACTCAAACCACCAAACCAGAAGACCCTAAACACTGTGACAACAAGATGTGAATCAGCTACATCAGTGCATGAATGACAAAAAGGTCACAAATTGGCATGACATAGTATTAAAAAAAGTCATATGACAAAGATCAGCATGCACAATACCATAGTCTGATTACATAATCAAAACAAAAAAATAATAAATAAATAATAGACTAATGGTTACAACTATTCTTGGCATCTATACACAAGAGATCGCTACACTGTTTACTTCTGGTAAAAGCAGAACAAAGAAAGAGAAATGCAAACAGAGGCAGCTGTGTCCTGCCATAATACTAACACAAAGTCTCTCACTCAAGGCCAAGCTGGAGCCACTTGGCTGGCCAATGGAGCAATGAGCAAATCATTCAGCATCACTCTCTTAATAAACCACTTCAAATAGCAAGTCTCTGCTGAAGTGGTCACATGCACTGGATAAGCCAAAGCCTTTTCACTCCATTACCACAGTGCGTGTTCTGTTCCAGCCCAAAAGAAAGTATTGTTAACAAAGCTGAACGCCTGGTCCTCGGGCTGATTTTTCCCCCTATGGTCTACTACAAACAGCCTCAAGGGCACTTTACCACACCCTGGATAAAGTTTACCTTAAATACAGCCCAAAGGCTCAATAAGCAGCCTACAGCAATAAAACGCAGTCAATAACATTGAGCAGAAAGGGAAAAATAACTTAACAGCATTTACGTGGCACTGCGTTTCCTCAACAAATCAAAATAAAAAAAAAGGAAGATGACGCTGCCACATTCCTCCCAGCTAAAACCTGCAGGAATCAGGTTTCAACACATCACATTTATAAAACAGTTATGACAGGAAGCCTTCTCTGGGTGAACCATCCATTGTTTGAGCGAGACATCCACCCAACTCCAGCATTTCCTTCCTCTATTTTTAACTGCAGGGCATTGCAGCATGAATGCTTGCTTGCTTGCTTAGGAAAGAAAAGAAAAAAAAAGGAGCTGAGAACCATGACTCCTACATTGGTCTCTAGGAGCTCAAGACTTGCAGGTGCCAACATGTTTACATCCATTGACAGAGTGCAAGCCTCCTGGGTGAGAGCACAGTCTGTTGAATAAGGGGGACAGGGAGACAGGAATGCAAGCACAACATTCCAGCCCAGTAATTAGTGCTCGACTCCGACAGGACTGCGACTTCATCTACTATATCACTACTCCTCCTCACATGTGTGAAAGGCATCAGGGGAAACAACAGCAGGCAGTCTCTATGTACAAACACATCCAAATGAGTGTGAAGAGAGCAATATTGTAAACAAATAACTGTACGGTGCGACTATTTTAGTAGCAAAATATAAAAGGCAAGTAAACTAAATCCTCCAGGCCATTTCTGAATTGCCTACAGAGTGTAGGCTACTTCTTTCACCTTTGGATCACTTATCACAGTGATCGTTTAAACAGCAGGTGCCCTTTGACCGGAATTACAGTTGCAGGATCAGATTCAGATGGGACAAGAATTTCAGACCAATCAATTTAGCGCAGTTCCCTCAGTCTCAGCAATTTAGAGAAGAAATTTAAAAAAAATAAATAAATAAATAAAAGAGGAACGCACAACCGGGAAAACCAGATATACAAACTAAACTAATATCGTTACTGAACACCCACAACAACCAAAAAAGGGAAACCAACTTCACACATTTGCAAGTCAGACATGATCACTTTGTTAAAAAGTTATTGTAAAAAAAAAACAACAACATACCTTTGTGCCAACCGTTATATCATGGACACTGCTACAAAAAGAAGCATAAAACAGAAATTAGAAATCAGATTACTACTGACATTTGATGGGAATTCAGCTACACATATGGCTATACAATAATTAAAGTATATTCGCCATGTAATGGAATCAGGGACAGATCTTTTCTTCTGTATTGTGACGTACATCCAAGTGAAACGGATTGAAGAAACAAATGTAAAAGCAGAGAGTTGGTTCTACCGATTGATTGTTGATTGGATAGAGGCAGAACTTAATGTGAGCTTGCAGTCAATTGGTAAAAAAGGACTGAGTTTCAGCAGACTAAATGATTGTAGAAGTCCAGCAAATATATCATCAGAAAGAAGTCTGTCATGTCACGGAAGATTAAAGTTATGACTTATTTAATAAAAGAACAAAAGAAACATGCGTGCATTAAAGATATATCATGCATTTTAAAACTACATTAGGGTGAATTTTAATTTCAACAATTCTTAATTTCTTAAGTGTATTTGCTGCGTTGCCAACAAAATCTGCAACTCATTGAAAGTGAACGATGTCTAATCAAGAGCTCAAGTTCTTGCAAACAATGCAGCAACTACGCAGATAGCGGCCTGTTGCCAGATACAGTTGGATACAGTGACTTGGCATCCTCTTACAATTTAGTCATTCTGTGTAAACAGGGCTTTAGAACAATAGGTGTACAGAAAGTGTAACTTCTGATTGGTATCATCTATTGTATGTGAATAAAATAATCAACATTAGTTAAAGACCGAATACGGGCCAAGCAGGAACTACAAAACAAGAGTTGCAAATCAGGCACACCTACTAGGATGCAACCTGATATAAAAGCAAATAGTAAAACAAAGCAGGCCTGTTAAGCCACTCTTCTCGCCAATCAAAGGTATCAGTCCGTTTCAAACTTCTCTTGAGAAAATATCTTGAATTCTTTAGTTTAGGTGATAATGCTCTACAACCAGTTCGTATTTACATAAATGCAAAGAGATGCTAAACTTACTCTATTTCAGTGACGTAACTGGATCCCAGAGGATACAGATCAGTCTCTAACCGGCTGCAGAAGACAAAAACACAGGATTTTTCAGTCAATTTTCAGTTATTCATTCACTATAATGTTTTAAACTGTAAGATTCTCTCTCACTAAACAAGATTAGGCTGAATGACAGGTCTCAGTCACCATTCACTTTCATTGAAGGGCGTCATTCTGCCCAAAATCTCTATTTTATTCAGTAATAGTAGAATAGAAATGAAGTCTAACAGGTTTGGCGAGTGCAAATGACGGTTTACATTTTGAGGATAAATATCCCTTGCGGATATAATGTGCAAATGTATAATACACATTTGCATGTAAGAGATTCAGTTTAAAACAACATTTTATTATAATTTCCTAATAATAAAACGTTACATATTCTAACATTCTGAACGACGAGGTTGTGTTGTTTACACTCCAAGTCTCAATGTGCAGATCTTTTGACCATATCCAATTTTTTTTTGGGGGGGGGGATATGGTAAATGTCGTGCCGGTTTACATTCACTTTAGATAGTGTTTATATTCATTTACGCTCTCTTTACTATGCAAAAGCACTTTTATATAATTGTGAAGCTGTGACTTTAATTACAAAAACAGACAAGTTATCACCTTGCTGAGAAATATTAATGTAGTTTCCCATAGCAAAGCTATTATTTATATAATGTATGTAAATGCAATCTCTTATAAAATGTCTACCTAATTAGTTCGAGCTCATACATGAAACTGCTTCATAATCCCACATTTAAAAAATTGTGGCTTGGAATTCCAAGGGTAATGGGATATATGTTGTTAAAATGTCCATATATCGGATTTAAAAAAAACACATTTGGAAGTGGCTCAGAAAGAACGAGAAATAGAAATGTGTTGCTTAAGTGTAAACACACAAATCCGCATTTGATCCGTGTCAGAAGTGACAAAAAAAATAAAAAAGTGCCAGTGTAAACGCAGCTGATATCTTCAACGCGTCATTATCTAAAACAGTTACTGTAATCGGACCATTATGTGTATCAAACTTCCTTAGTACGGATTAAAAGTATTTAACGTGAATAGAACATACAAACGACGAGTGAAGCTACAATAAATTTGGACTGGTGTCGGTTTAGCAGGCTAGCAGGTAATTAGCTAGCCACCCAACAACAATGCGGAAACTGAGACACGTTGGTTGCCAAATAATGGTTGTTCTGTCGCTTGTGTACGTTACAAGGTCCATTTGAGATTTTCGTCTTGCCAGTTAAGTTAAAAAAGCACTGTAGCTTAAGTTCGCTTGTGTTTCATGAAGCTGTCTCAACTAGACTACTTGCAACAGGTTGCTGGTCAGTTTGGTTCAACTTTTGGGCTCTTCCGGCACGGGAGACATTAACAGCGCAAAATCACCATTTCCACTTCACTTTACGTCATTTAACACACTTTAAACGTGCATAATGTATTAAGTCACCACGATGAATCAAACATCCGACGAAAAAAACACGTTTGTAAGGGTTATCATACTTGGAATGAAGGAGTTTTCAACTTACCCGTCCATGGCACTACACAAAACTACAGGTTGTCGTAGACGAGAGGTAAACCTGCTAGTATTTCTTATATCCTTACAAAATGGCGGAGGGGGGATTGTCGCTTTCTGATTAGTCAATCGACCCTGGAGCACCGGGTGTGGGCGGGACCTCACGTGTTCTTGGCCAGCGGGATTGGACAGAAGAGCTGTCAATCTGGAAAGGCGGTCAAAAAAAAGTTTGCGAAAACTTTTCCCTGTTGCTAGCTTGAGAAATGAAGTTGGAGAGTGAACTGTGCTTGAACCCATTATCACCAACGACAAGGACGAAGCCGTTCAGTGTTCAGCCAAAGAGAAAAACAGTTTTACATGACGCATTGCTAAGATATTTAATAGGCTAATAACTGTAGGATTATAGTGTTGTCTGGAGAAACTAAAGCTTTGGGTGGAACAGACATAGTCTTGGAAGAATTAAGGATGTTTATACATGGTTAAACATATCAGCCGTTATTAAATCTAAAATATAAACATGCCTCTAGAGTCTAGACCAAAAAAAGAAAAGAAAAACTAAATACACAGAGAAAAATCATGCATTAGCTTAGACCACTTCTAGCGCATTTAAACATTGTTCTATGCATGGCTTGGTGTGAATTGGATCGTCCAAAAATCATTCAAATGTTCTACATTTCAAAATCTTTCCTCTCCTGTGGAACACAAAAGGAAATATTTTGAGAAATGTCTCAGGGTTTTGTTTTGTCCATATAACGCAAGTTAATGGTCACCAAAACCAGTTGTCTACCAACATTCTTCAAAATGTATTTTGTGTTACTCTGAAGAAAGTTCCGAAAGTGTATGACACAAGGATGAGTAAATTATGACATCATTTTCTTTCTTGGGTGAAAGTAAGCCACTTTTTGTCATTGAGATCAATTGCAAAAGGTGGCCTAATTTACCTGAACAAATTCACCATATTATCGTTACTATCCAAGTACTAGGGTCAGAATCAATGAGTCATTCACTTAACATCTTTGTTTAGTGTTATACTCACCACTGTCACTACAATTTATGTGCTTTGGAAAAAGTTTAATGGGTGGGCCTCCCCTTCTTCAGGCCCAATAAGTAGACTATACCATACAAGACCACATAGGGCCCCCTCATCACAGGGCCTGGGACAATGTTCCGTCCCCACCCCCAACACGCCAGCTCTGAATATGTAGTATGACAGTTGTAGTAAGTAGCATCATTTTAGCCTACAAACTGCTGCTTCTACTGGTAAACAAACTAGATTTCAGCCTGCAGATGGCAGCCTTTACATATTAGAAAGCATTTGGGTTCCTTTGAAATGTAGGATATCTGTTGAATACTACGCAATCATGAATTGAATTTGATACAGAATTTAAAGTCTTTACATCTAAAACAATGGCAGTAATGTCAGAGCAAATATTGGAACTTATTGGCCTGTTTTCATAGACAGGGTTTAGATTAAGCCAGGATTAGCCCTTAGCTCAATTAGAGCATTTAAGCAGCTTTTATAAACATGCCTTAGAAAAAGAAAAAAACATTACTGGTGTGTATTTTGTGACAAAACAATGGCATATTTTAAGATATGTCAGTACAAGTGACTTTCAGTTAAAACAGCTCACACATGCATTTTAGTCTGAGACTAGGCTAAGCCTTGACTGTGAAACCGGGGGATTGATTTCTTTTATCACAGAAACTCTTTGTCTGGAAAAGATCACTGACAGTATCAACACCATGTCCCCTGGCAAGTCTAAGCGATTTGTTTTCCAAATGATTGACATTTGTAACTATGTCAGACTTCATTGATTTCAAGTGAGTAAAATATAATTACCAAAACATAACTGTAAACAAACATTTTTTTGTTTGTTTTATTGTCATTGTTCCAGTTTTAAACACTTGGACCATAACAGGCATTGGCCATATCAATAAAGCACCTATAACTCATGACATTATCTGATATCCACAACACATACTGTCTTACAGGAAATGAAATAATTCATTAAATCGAAATATCATAACGACGGCAAAACTACATATACAAAGCTGTTGGTCATGGAATAAGAAACATGTTTTAGACCCCAGACTATTGAATATGAATTAACAGGAATGAATAATTCATTATTTTGAATAATCTGCCTGAACATTAAAACATGGATGTTGAACTCTTGTTTAATTGAGGGCAACTTACAGCAACCCATTTAACACCAAATAACCCTCAACTTCAAACAATGCATTTTTCCCCCAAATTGATATATTTTACATACTGTAAGAATGCATTTTGACATTATGGACTACATATATATAATATGAGGCATTGCAATGTTATTACATTTTCAAAAATTTATATTGATTACAATTATATCTAACAATGTTATCCTTCATGTAGAAAAGAGAATGAGTTTAAAATGGGTTATCTTGTAAATAGTATTTGGTCTATAAAACGTGATTTACTGTTAAAGCAGAAAGCTGCTGTGGTTATAATTGGGCTCTGGGGGTAATTACAGCAGCCTATTTTAACAAAATGATTAAATGTATTATATCATAGCATGAACAGTCATAAATAACTGGATCATATTTACAAACATATTGGCCTACTATGAGGTGTAATGCAGAATGTATGACTGTGGACGAAGACAATACTCTATGTACCAGTGTTCACAGTGGTCTGAGATGATTTGGCAAAAAAAGAGAAACATTAATCAATAAAACAATAAAAACAAAGCAAAACGCTTAAAATATATATTAAAAGCATAACATTGTAATATCAATATAATAATTTCTTCTCAGTAATAAAGTAATATCGTAGAAACACAAATGTATACAGAAGATAAATAGCTAGTTCATATATTGAGACGTTCATCTTATTTTTCTTAAAACAAAATAAGGGTGAGGGCCACAAAGATGTTCTTTTAACTCGTGGTCCTCACTTTTCAGTTCTTCAACAAGTAAAATACCGGACTTCATTACATAATGAAAATATATGTATATATGTATATATAAATGTCAAGACAGAAATATAGAAAAATATTAATAGAAATAAAAAAAGAAAGACATACTAGACAACAAAAGTTAATTATAAGTATACAGGGTATACTTTTTCATTGTTGCGTTATGATCAGGGGGTCAGTTTTCCGCCAGAGTCTAAACTTCAGGGTGAGCGGTCGCACTCACATGACTGTGCAGCACTTGCACGGCTGCTTTTCTTTTGAATTGCCCTCTTCTTTCGATTCCTCCTTCTTGGCCTCGTCCTGAGCTTTGTCAGGACTGGAGGCACTGCCGTTTGGTGGGGCCTGGTCCTCTTTGGCCCCTTCATTTCCACCTTTGTTCTCGCCATCCTCAATGACCACAAATTCAGCTTTGACTGTCTCCTCTATGCCCAGTGCCTTCTTGGTCTCGGCCTCATCCTCTACATTCTTGTAGCCCATGAACACCATGGTGACGGGATGCTCTGCGCTGGCATTCTCAATGGCTACATCAGGGTTGGTGCACTGCAGCTTTGCCTCAATCCCTGTGATCTGTTTCTTGCTGTTTTGATCTGCATTAGGGCTGGGCTGCTGTATGCCATTCTCAACTGCTGGGGACAGAGAACGAGACTCATTTAGCTTTCACTACTGTTTATGCCTAGTGTGAATAACCAGTTATTGAGTTTAAATGAATACGAGTTTTTATTATTCAGTATTTATTAGCAAGCTTATAAAACGAACGTTCACTGAACTCTGTTCGACCCGGTGGCTCTTTCACATGACAACAGTGAAATTACACAGTGACCATAATTGCAAACAAACTGATAACAGTTTGAAACAAGGCAATCATTTTTTTGGCATACTCCATTTTGTGTTAATACCGTGTGAAAACAAAGATGATGGAGAACACAAAATATTAAAATATACAAAGAATTTTGACACTTACCCTTCACTGGACCATCCGGTGCCTGGCAGAGAGGACATATGACAGAAAGTCGGTATTATCATTGGCATTAAAACCTTAACTAAACTTAACAGATATGCAAATATAGTTAAAAACATATTGAGCAAACTTTATATCTTACATTTTCATTGCCCTGTTTATCTCCTTTATTCAAAGGAATGCCACTCTCAAGCTCATCAATCTCCTGTTCTAGTCTGTTAATACAAAAATGTATAAGTAAACATTAACAATATGCACCAATGTATGTATGCTGTATAAAAATGCTAAATGACTGGTCTTAACCTGAGGATGGTCTGTTCCAGTAGTTTGGTCTTGGCTTCATCCTCTTGTAGTTGTTTCTGTGCCTCGTCCTCTCCACTGGATGGCGCTCCATCCAACAGCCATCTCTCTCTCAATGCCTTTGACTGTCAAAACAGGCCATACAGCTTAGAGATTTCATTTTAGAGAAGTTACATCACTTAAACAACAGCTAACATCAAAAACATCTCAAAACATCTGCAAACGTCTTAGGCACATTTGTATTTTCACAAACAAAAAAAGGTTTTAAGCCAACTATTGATATCTTTTGCTGTAGTGTGCCAGTAGGAAATATCAGTTTACATTTCCAAACATTCCTTTTGCCATAAAAGCTGGGGTAAGTGCTTTCTGGTAACTGATGTTGATTTCAAATCACCAAAACAAACACACCCCTATTTTGATAGCTCCGCCCCACACATACGTAACCCAGGCAACGACTATGGCGGAATCTGCTTTGCCAGCCGGCCGAGGGTATGATGTCATCAATAAGTGAAAGCAAAGTGTGTTACTATGGTGATCCAGGTCGAATGTTCAGTGAAAAAGTCATCCCTTCCATCCCAAAAACAGTTCTCATGAACAACTCGATAGCACGAACATATTATAATTATGACAACTTAGATTAGAGGGTTATATTGATCACGAAAAGAGGAACCAAAGGAAACAAACATATATTAGGAGTATATTATCTTACTTTTTCGACACACTTTGGGAGCTGACGCTTGAAACAGACAGTGAGGAGGTTTAGACACTCCAGGCTTATACGGTATGGAAATGAATGGGTAATTGTCATTGCTGAAGTGAACGACAATACGATTGCAAATGGACAAGCAAGCAAACATGACATGAGGATATTCAAGCAAAAGCCAGCATATATTAGTGCTGTGAAACAAAACAAAGTCAATGTTACTCGCCTATCGAGAATAAATAAAGCAACCTCAGCCTTTGCTCCTCGAGTTCTCTCCAGAGCTGGAAAGCTGATACTTCTTGCCTGATCGTAAGCCTTCTTTTGTTCTACAGACATCTTCCATATTTGTTTTTTATCTGCCCTCTCTCTTTCTGTCGTCGCTCGGCTAATGTCCGTCCTGTGTCGTGTGTTTTGAATAAAGATGTGCTCATTTCTCCCCATCATTAGTAGACAGGCCCCTTACTGCTGATTGCTATAAGTTTGTTTTGGTACTCGACCCAAGACTCTTTTCTAAAGCATTTTTGAAATATCACTTAACCCACCTTTAATTGTAATTGGACAAAAGTAGTTTTAAACACAAAGGGTGAGCACACCAAATATTGATTTAATTTAGTTAATAGAAGTTTTTGATAAATAAAATCTATTTTTCAAAGCATCCTCTCTTTACAGCATTTTAAGTGCCTAAAACTTGACAGTACTGTATCTTTGCAGGCAGGTTTCTTCAAGCATCTTGAAGACTTTGTTGTAGTTCTTCTGGATTTAGTCTGTCTTTTTCTGTTTCTTCATGTAATCCCAGATGGACTCAATAATGGTGAGATCAGATCTCCATGTGGAGCATAACCTGCTGTTGTCAGACTCCTTGTGCGTACAGCAATCTCACTGGATTATTACAATTAATGGCAAAACATTTTTTTAAAAATGTAAACTGATTTTCTTCTACTGATACACATCATACTTGATATAAATAGCTGTCTTACTACTGTTCAAAAGTTTGGGGTCAGTAAGATTTAAAAAAACTTGTGAAGCTTCGGAGCGTTATGAATCAGCGTATCGAATCAGCGGTTCGGAGCGCCAAAGTCACGTGATTTCAGCAGTTTGCACGCAACTCGCGATCCGAATCATGATTCAAAACGCTGATTTATAACGCTCCGAAGCTTCATGAAGCAGTGTTTTGAAATTGGCCATCACTATAAACGTTATTTAGTCTTTTTGGCACACTTAAAATATTATTGTCGCTTTATAATATTAATATTAATATTGAACCACTGTACTCACATGAACTGATTTACATACACTGTAAAAAAAAAAATTGGGGGGAAAAATTGTGAAAATTGATCATTACATATTGGCCCAATAAATGACTTCCAAATAATTATCCCCATGCAAAAAGATGCATTGTACTAATCATAGCTTAAGGTCTTCACTCAGAATTAAAATAGTATATTCACTGAACATATTTAATTGTGCTCAGTCAATCTATGAAGTCGAAGTGAAAAATCCATGTTGGCTGAACAAGTCCTACGTCCGAAAAACGGTATATGCATGCGCAAAATGCGCTTGAAGAAAACCATTCGTGTGGAGATTTCAAATGCGGAGCGCGGGAGCGGCAGTGCGAGCGGAGCTGAAACAGCAGGTGCTGAAGACCGAAACAGACATTCCCAAGAGAATAGAGATATTCATCTCACAAAGATGTTGGTGAGTATTGAGCACTGAAATTATTCTCCAGAGTTTTGCTTTATGACCCGGTATGAAGTTTAAAAGACATTTTGTAGAATCACGAGTTCATGCATTTATTGGTTTCATGCGTGTTCTCGTTTACTCTAATGGTAGCCAATAGTTTTATTTTCCTCATGTCTTATATGTCTAAAACAATATGTAATAAGTAAATTAAGTAATTTGTGTGATGTGTGCCATGCAACCGCTGAACACGGTGCCATTAGATTGCATTTGGAGTCGGCCTCTTTCAGGTTTTGAGTTATAGCCTTTTAATATCAAACACATCAAGCTCGTGATTTTCTTATTCATCCATTCATTCGTCTCATCCTCATTATATAATGAAGTAACTTCTGTTCTGTCATTTGCCAGATGTGATGCAGGGGAACTTTGTCATTAATGTTAGTTTTTATTTTTATTTGCAGGTTTTTAGCATGCAGTGCCGCGTTTTCTTCACCACATTTAGACATCCTGTTATGCAGAAGACTTCTGGAATGTATTCAGAGTTTTTCCTTATTGAAAATAAGGTATTTTCACCAAATATCCTGTGTTGGAATTTACTTGTTAATAAAGTAATGTGATAAAATGTCAACCCTGTTGTCTGTGTTCTGTATTTTGCTTAATATATTTAGGCTATGTTTTTAGTCATTTTTGTATTTTGGGCAGTGAGAAATAAACAATTGTGACTACAATTTAAAACATTTAATTGGACCAATCTCACAGTTTCACTGTAAAACATTTCTCCAATTCAAAAATTTCTAGTGACCGATCACATCTAAATTTTTTAGTTGGCCACATTGAATTTCTGTGAATTAAATTTGATCAATTCACAGAAATTCAATTTGGCCAAATGAAAAATTTAGATGTGATCGGTCACTAGAAATTTTTAAATTGGAGAGGCCTGACATTTTTTACAGTGTTGGTAAATAAAATGTTTCCATTGGCTCAGCATATTATTTCTAATTGAGCCCATGTTAACAGACTGTTGCCACAATGGATAAAATTTAATTCACAGAAATTCAATTTGGCCAATTTAAATGTGATCGCTCACTAGAAAATTTTGAATTGGAGAGGCCTTACATTTTTTACAGTGTATGTTTTTAGTACATTAATGGATCTTGAGAGAGGAAATGTTATTGCTGGCTATGCAGGCCTCAGTGAGCCTTCGGATTTCAACAAAAATATCTTCATTTGTGTTCCGAAGAAGATTCGAGGAGGTCTTACCCCTTTAAGTTAATCAAATGTGACAGTAAGACTTTTATACTGCTACAAAAGATTTGTTTCAAATAGTTTTTATGGACTTTCTATTCATCAGCAATTCTAAAAATAAAAAAATGTCTCATGGTTTCCACAAAATTATTATGCAGCAAAACTGTTTTCAACATTGGAAATAATGTTAAATAAATAAAGGGTTAGTTCACCCAAAATTGAAAATAAAGTAATTTATTCACCCTCATGACGCATGCGCGAAAACTGAGATTAGTAGTAGTAGAAGAAGAACGCCGTTTTCGCGCATGCGTCGTGGCGTCAGAGGCTCAAATTGAACAACAATAATAGTGGGATAAAGTCGTTATTTTTGTTGTTTTTCCGCTCAAAAAGTATTTTCGTCGCATGATAGACTTAATACAGAGCCACTGTAGTCATTTGGACTCCTTAAATGATGTTTTTACTTACTATTCTGGGCCATCAAGTTTCAGTCCCTCTGAAAGCCTATGGAGGAGTGAGACAGCTCTCAGATTTCATCAAAAATATACTAAATTATGTTCCGAAGATGAACGAAGGTCTTACATGGTTGGAACAACATGAGGGTGAGTAATTACTGACTTTATTTTCAATTTTGGGTGAACTAACCCTTAATTATAAATGTCTCTTGAACACCATATCAGCATATTAGAATGAATTCCTGAAGACTTAACCAATGTGCTTTGCCTTCACAGGAATAAATTACATATTCAAATATATTCAAATAGAAAGCAGTTTGAAATTGCATTAGTACTTTCATATGACTGTTTTTACTGCATTTTTGGTCAAATAAATACAGCATTGGTGAGCATAAGTGACTTCTTTCAAAACTATTAAAAATATCTTACCAACCCCAAACTTTTGAACAGTAGTATATCTATAAAAAAGATATCATAGTCCCTAATTGCATTATATTAACAAAATGAGCTCTTGAAAATGAGATTATGTCAGTCTGATTTATTGTACTGACCACGTAAACATATCTGGCCCATTAAGGTTAGTGTAGCACATGACTATAATCCGTCCATTAGTTTTTCACTTAAGGGCATTCTCCATGACAGCTAATGCACACTATGCACATTTCTGGATAGTGAAACATTTTGACAGGCGCCTGCTAAAACAGGACTTCCTGACAGAGCTTCTAGTCCAAGTTAGTAAGAAACAGACAGCAGGGTTAGATTGGCAGGAGCAGGATAAACCATTACTGTCTGAAAATAACCTTTTCTGGCACAGGGATGGAAGATATTTTGGGTACAAGCATAGGTGGCACTAGAGATGGAACTGGACCACAATAGCAATGCAAGGCATCCTGGCACACTGGATGTCTATTGTGTTTGTGTTCTTAAAAAATCTGAACCCGTTCCATCCAGTCACCTGTCCTATAGATAAAAACAAAGACTGCCCTATGTTTCATTAGGAAAAGTCACATTAAAGGGATAGTTCGCCCAAAAATGAAAATTCGGTCATCATTTACTCACCCTCAAGTTGTTCCAAAACTGTATGAGTTTCTTTGTTCTGCTGAACACAAAAGAAGATATTTTGAAGTATGTTTGTAACCAAGCAGATTGACCAAGCAGCAGCCATTGACTACCATAGTAGGGGGAATAAATACTATGGTAGTCAATGGTTGCTCTATCTGCTTTGCTACAAACATTCTTCAAAATATCTTCTTTTGTGTTCAGCAGAACAAAGAAACTCTTACAGGTTTGGAACAACTTGAGGATGAGTAAATGATGACCGAATTTTCTTTTTTGAGTGAACTATCCCTTTAAGAAAGCAAAATGTAAAAAAAAAACCTAACGAAAACCTTCTCAATGAGCACAAGTGATCAATGGCATAAGACTACGCTTATTCAAGACAAACTAGTTTAGCATTACAAACTGTTTCTATTGTAGTGCAGCAGAGACAGAAGAGGCTGTTAAACCTGCAGCAGATAAAAACAAACATCTGCTGAACATCAAACAGTGAACCGAAGACCCGTGATAAGGCAAAACCCAAGAGAAACATCACAGAGAGCTTGATAACACCTGTTGTTCCATAAAGAACAAAAAAAGGAGGCTGAGATGAAGGTTGAGATGACATTATATGAGAATAAATAAATAAAAAATTAAGTTTGGATCACAAACTTTTACAATCATGAGGTTGTTGTTCTTTCTTCTTCCTTCGTTCATTCTTACACAGTCAACTGTACAGACAGTAGTGTCTGAGCTCTGCAAGGCTGAACATCTGAAAGATTAATTCAGACAGGCCTCAGGAGGAGAAAAGAAAAAGAAAGAAAAAGCTGAGAGTGGGATGAAAGGAAGAGGGGGAAGGTGAGGTCAAGACTATGAAAATAACAAAAGCTTGAGGAAAAAGGTCAATGGACAAACAAGAGACCTCATCAGCTAGACAAGACGGAAGAGAATGGTAAAAAATAAATAAAAAGAAAACAAGAAAAAAAGAAGAAGACAGCAGAGGTGATTAGTAACAGTGAACCACACAAGCAGCACAGGATCCATCACTGTATTGAAAATGGGCCGGTCTGAGGATGTTGGAAGTTTTTTCCCTTCAACCAGCCCACTGGGAAACGTGCCATTGCTCCCTATAGCAAGTCCATCCTTACTGGTACCTGCTTTATCACTACTGTCCTCAAGACATTTATTATAGTTGCAAAAATGCATATTTGTGCAATGAATATAAAGGCAAATTACCTAAAATATTACTAAATGGACACTAAAAAAAAAACATCATCACAAGAAAAACTGATTCGCAGAATGTCAAAAAGAGGCATTTGTTGAAAAAGCACAGTCACATGAACTAAAAAAGACTGAGGCAATTACTGACATTTTTGTGTGCAGTCTGGAAAAACACCCTTTAACATTAGATTTTACTATCCGTTTTGCTTTCCTAAAAGACTGGCTCAGTATCAAATGTAATCCTTCTCACAGAATTAGCAACAAGTTACTCAATTTCATAAAATATCTTGTGACTTAACTGTCCACATTCAAAAACTGTCCAAACTGACCCTCTCCTGCTCTCCTTCTCGTCCCTCAGGCCCCACCCTCCGCTCTGGCTTTGTAACCGCAAATTCTGGCATGGTGACA
Source organism: Romanogobio albipinnatus (assembly GCA_023566225.1). Taxonomy (NCBI): domain Eukaryota; kingdom Metazoa; phylum Chordata; class Actinopteri; order Cypriniformes; family Gobionidae; genus Romanogobio; species Romanogobio albipinnatus. The sequence goes on from CM042244.1 coordinate 10,358,122, forward strand.
GATGTGCTGACATCACCACATGTTCACACCCATCCACATGCACATGCAATACAATCCCAGCACAGAAGGAAGGACAAAGGATCTGAGTCTCGCTCAGTAGGAAACTAAGGCCTGTTCCATTGTTCCCCATTGAGCAAAATCCCATATGCACAAAAAACAATGGCAGGTATAAAACTAACAAACAAAAAATATCACGTTGTTACAGAAAACAAAAGGGAAACAATCGCCTTGCCGGATATTTGGGAGATGAGGATAGGCACGCAGGCTAACTATTTTTGATCATGGATCCTCTGCAGCAGACTTGGGAACTTTAGGATTTGCATACATTCAGCAGTTTTCACATTTTGGGCTGAATGATGAAAACAACTGTGGTAATAATGTATAATCATAAAAAGAATGACATATGTCATATATACACTCATTAATGATACATTTAAAATATATCTATGACATTATTAAATATGTATGAGTGTCTCTAATCATGTGTGTGTACAAAGGAGAGGTTCTGATATGTCAAGTTACATTTATCCACTTGTGTTTATTAGTATTCTAGTGTATTATATTATTATTCGTTTAAAAAAAAATTGATAAAACAATGTTATCTTAACTAAAAGTCCCCCTGTAGTCAATAGGGTCATACCGCGTCGAATCAACGAAATGTAAGAACATTTTTACATTTTGTTAATATTTTTTTCCGTACAAAGACAAACATAAATAGTAATGAAAGCAAAAATACTAAATGTCACAGGTGTATATTTACTGAGTAATCCACTATTTTGTAGATGGGGGTCAAAATGACAATGAGATTTGGAGCCAAATTAGAGGGGTGTAAAAATGACTTTAGAAAGATGGCATTCAGATTTTTTTACCATTCTCTTCCGTCTTGTCTAGCTGATGAGGTCTCTTGTTTTTCCATTTACCTTTTTCCTCAAGCTTTTGTTATTTTCATGGTCTTGACCTCACCTTCCCCCTCTTCCTTTCATCCCACTCTTAGTTTTTTCTTTCTTTTTCTTTCTTTTTTTTGAGCCCCATCTACAAAATAGTAGGTTACTCAGTAAATATACCTCTGTGACATTTAATAATTTTGCTTTCATTTGTTTTAAAATTGGTTTACTTTTTATCAAACTTTGTTCCATTATATGCCAACGGGGGCAGTTTGAAAATGGCAAAAAGCACTTATTGTGTTTTTTTGCCTCAAGTTTGCATGGCTGTAACTCAACTTAATATCCTTTTAGATTCTGGACTGGTTCTTAACAAACTTTTTGCTTGGTATCTTCATTTTAAAGGCTCGAATACGTTATCAAACAGCTAATAATGTGTTGCTAATGTTGCACAAACCCCGATCCCGTTCGCCTTCTAAAATCAGAAATGCTTTGAACAACTTAGAATGTCAGTGGAGAAAGTTCATTATAGCATCATAATATACTTCATATATATATAATTCACCCGCTATATTGCTAAATGTATCAACAGAAAAATATACCAGGACAACCTGGCTTCTCTTGAGACACCCCTGCTTCGCAGCATAGTAATGATGATAATCTAAAGCCCGCCTGCACGTTGATGTGATTGTTAGGCACAGAAGTTTGTGATGTAGAGAACACTGTGATTTTGAGTCTTTTATTTTTTTATTTTTTTACTGCAGTTTTAAGGAGAAAATACTCAGCAATGGTGTTGACTTCTGAGTTTGCACACAGTTTGTCTTAAAGAATATTAAAACACCACATGGACATATCAACAACATTAAAAACGTGATTTTTAAGATTAAAGATTACTTAAAATACCAATACTCAAACAGGTATGTTTAACTTACTTGGCAGCAAAATCGGTTAAAGTTTATTTCGATGGACCACTACAATCGCAGCTAACTCTCATTAAATTATTAGTAGACTGAAGTAGACTTAGATTTGGGCTAGGTGTTAGGGTTAGTAGAATAAGTTGGCATTACTTATAGTCTGTTGGGGGACCATCACAAAGTGTTAGCTGATTTTAAGCAGACAGTCTACTATTACTCTAATGAGAGTTAAGGCAAATTTATACTTCTGCGTCGGACCTGCACCGTAGCCTCTACGCCGTGGGCTACGCGCCGATTTTCATTTATACTTCTGCGTCGTTGTCCGCGTCGACGTGCAGTTACGCATGCAGAGGGAGCATGTGAACTCTTGAGGGAGGGGTTCTGGCAGACCAATCACAGCGCTTGCGGTCCGCGTATTTGACACGTTGTTACATTTTTGGAGAGGTGCACGTCAGGATACGTCGTAGGCTACGCATGCAACACACAGCCTACGACGTAGCTACGGCGTACACTCGACGCAGAAGTATAAATTGGGCTTTAGGGTGTGTAGTTTGGTTCACTTGATTCATTTGGTCCGGACCAGAAAACAAAACATTTAGTCTGATTTAATTTAGTAATTTGGTCCGATTAGCGTTCAGATTGCCATTTTTACCAATTCATTACCAGTCATTTAAACCAAAAGATTCCAAACCTAAAGGGATAGGGATACTTTCACAACCTGATTGGTCGGCTTTTATGACGTATTTGATCAAATATTTTGTGCTAATTTTGAGACAGAACTTACCAAACATCCAAAACATTGCTGTGTGCAGGGATAAATGGGCTGGTTGTATGTGCGTAGCCTACATATGATGGTATTTTGACCATCTTAGAACTCGAGAAGAGCTTCTAAAATGTGTAAAGGAGTTAAAACAGGGGCAGGAATCCCTCCGTCACACACATCTGCTGCGTGGAGACATGGTCCTGATGCCTGTACTGAACTGTGGAAAAGTTATGTTCGTTATTATAGACCTTTTGTAACCCCGCTCCTTTTCAGTGCTGCGCTCCTTGTGTTTTGTCTTCCGGTTTGTATTTTCATAGCATGAAAGTAAGATCTTACCGATTTATGAATGAACCGGCAATTTTGAAATGATAACTTACATAACTTACACTTCAACAGCTAAATACTCTTTGACAGCGATGCCATAGAAACATACAGAAGTTCAAACACAAATTCTAAAGATGGCTGCACGCTTGCTTCTCTGGCGCATAAGGTCAGTAGACACCCAGGCGGGTTTTCTTTCAGAATCATCTTTGGTCCAATTCATTTTAAATACTTAAATAAAGTGATGTACAGTAGGGCTGCTCGATTATGACAAAAATCATAATCACGATTATTTTTGGTCAATATTGAAATCATGATTATTTAACAAGATTATTGGTGGGCGATATTATCCTATTTCATGATAAGAGTCATTTTAAATATCAGTTAAATTTCACAAAAAAATTGATACTTCAGCAAAAACTAATACCAGGTTAACTAATCAGATTCAGATTCAGATTCACTTTATTAGCCATTTGCAGTGTGAAACCACATTGGAAAAAAATTTACAAGAAGCTCAAAGTGCAAAGTCGACACATAAAATGACACAACATAAAAAAACAGACAAGCAAATGTCACATAAAGTCTTTCAAATTAAATGCTGTACATTAAAAGTTTATACAGAAATTTAAAATGCCTAATTTAAAGTGCTTTGTTTAAAGTGATCACCGCTTGGGGATAGAAACTATTTAAATGACGATCAGTGGAACATTTGACAGAGCGATACCTTCTCCCTGAGGGAAGCAATTCAAATAAGGCCCTTGCAGGATGGCCTGAGGCATCAGTAGCAAGTTGTAGAGCTCTTTTCAAGAGTCTAGCATTATATGTGGCCTCCAGGAATGGCAAAGTGCAGCCAATGGTCCTGCTGGCTGAGTGAACCACTTTGTTCAAAGCCTTCTTCTCTTTCAGAGTGAGATTGCCAAACCACACATTTATACAACTTGTTAGGACACTCTCGATTACACAATAGTAAAAATTCAAAAGAATCTTAGTATTTTTAGTAAACTCTCGAAGCCTACGTAAAAAGAAGAGGCGCTGTCTCACATTCTAATGTAAGAAAGTGATTTCCATGTTAAGTCAATGGAAAGGCGTGTTGACGAATGATGCGAATTGACCGTCTTGCGCGATAAACGCGAGTGGTGCTTTTTGTGCATTCACGCGTTTGAAGCGAATTGTTGAAAAATCTGAATTTTGCCGTCAATTCGCGCCACGTTAACCAATCAGGAGCCTGCTTGCTGCTGTCATGTGGTGAAGTGATGTGACAAGAAACCCTGCATAATTTAAAAATAGTACTATTGTGTCACAAAATGTAGCTTTAAGACTTCTTCAGGTGGGAATATATTTGTTTAAAGCTCAAATCTGTGGTTTATTTATAAAGAGAGCACCTATTTAGAAAAAATAATCTTGTGTTTTTGGAGTTGTGCGATCCAGGCGATCACAGGGCACTCAGCGCTCATTAACCCCAGCGAGAGCAGCCTTTCCTCGGCTAGTTGGCCGCTGGCTCTGATGTCCTGTAGTGGTTTGTCTTGTGTGGATCTAACAGGCGATCTTTGGTGAATCTATAATTTGTTGTCTGCCAAATCGTTTTGACTGAGGGCAAAGAGAAGTTTCATAACTTTATTTTTTAAAGATATTTAAATATACATGCAGTGAAGATAATGTAGGAGTTGCCTGGACCACATTTGTGTGGCTATTCATGTTTAATATATATTTTTAATGAAAATGAAAAGAGGCAGAGTAGTGTTTTATGACATATTTTATTGCCTTGAACGCGCGTCTATTTCGCTATTTGGCTGATTTGGATGTTAACCCTCTATGGCATGGTGTTGCCCTTAGGCAACAAACTACCTTTTTGGACCTCACACCGCCCCTTGAACTTTTTTAAATCTTTTTTTAAATATATAATCTCACCTGACATGTCTGTTCAATGAAATGAGGGGCTGAAGTGGGTGTGACTTTTTGTTTGGGGGTGGAGCAGTCCTTTCATGAAGCAAAGCCATGTGGGACACAGTGTCATCAATTGGTTAGGTAAATATCAATTTTTAACATGTGTAAATTGAAATAAATTTATATAAAAAAATATATGCATGTGCATCAGTATGCAAAGAAGTATGTTTGATTGTTTAAATATTTATTTTGTTTTTATTTATATACTAAAACTGTGTTTTTTTGTTTGTTGCCTCAGGGCAACACCGTGCAGTTAGACCACTTTTGTTCAGGCAATATCATAGGGTTAGGACCATATAGTGCATTCAAGTCTTCATTTTTACACGTTCAGAAAACTCAAGAATGTGCATTATGTGTATCATTTATGTTTTTTATCATTATTATTAACACCGATCAGACATAACATTATGACCACCTCCCTAATATTATGTTGGCCCCCCTTTTGCTGCCAAAACAGCCCTGACCCATCAAGGCATGGACTCCACTAGACCCCTGAAGGTGTGCTGTGGTATCTGGCACCAAGATGTTAGCAGCAGATCTTTAAGTCCTGTAAATTGTGAGGTGGGGCCTCCATGGATCCTTGTTTGTTCAGCACATCCCACAGATGCTCGATTGGATTGAGATCTGGGGAATTTGGAGGCCAAGTCAACACCTCAAACTCGTTGTTGTGCTCCTCAAACCATTCCTGATCCATTTTTGCTTTGTGGAAGTGTGAAAGAGTTAAAGAGGTCACAGCCACCAGGGAACACTGTTTCCATGAAAGAGTGTACATGGTCTGCAACAACGCTTAGGTAGGTGGTACGTGTCAAAGTAACATCCACATGGATGACGGGACCCAAGGTTTCCCAGCAGAACATTGCCCAAAGCATCACTGCCTCCGCCGCCACGCCTTGTTCCCATAGTGCATCCTGGTGCCATGTGTTTCCCAGGTAAGCCACGCACACACATCCACGTGATGTAAAAGAAAACGTGATTCATCAGACCAGGCCATCTTCTTCCATTGCTCCGTGGTCAAGTTCTGATGCTCACGTGCCACTGTTGGTGCTTTTGGTGGTGGACAGGGGTCAGCATGGGCACCCTGATGGGTCTCAATAAGCCTTAGCCACCCATGACCCTGTCGGCCGGTTCACCACTGTTCCTTCCTTGGTCCACTTTTGATCGACACTGACCACTGCAGACCGGGAACACCCCACAAGAGCTGCAGTTTTGGAGATGCTCTGACCCAGTCCTCTAGCCATCACATTTTGGTGTCACATTCTTGTCAAACTCGCTCAAATTTTTATGCTTGCCCATTTTTCCTGCTTCTAACACATCAACTTTGAGGACAAAATGTTCACTTGCTGCTTAATATATCCCACCCACTAACAGGTGCCGTGATGAAGAGATCATCAGTGTTATTCACTTCACCTGTCAGTGGTCATAATGTTATGCCTCATTGGTGTATGAATATAATACATGAGGTGTTAGTTGTAATTAGTAGTAGTGTTTTTGTATTGTTTGAGGTTTTGCAAAATAAAACTTTATCTAAAGCACATATTGCTTGTTTTCCCTATTGAAAATCTATGTAGACAACCTTGTATCTATGTAGTACCCTTATGGCACATTGTTGCCCTGAGGCAACAAACCAAAATCTGGTTTAGAAGTGGGGGGGCGACACTTTTTATGATGGATATATTATATGGGACCCCCAAGCTCCCAAAAAATGGGGTGAAATATTTTTGTCCCCAAAAAATAAAAAGTCATGCCATAGAGGGTTCAGTTTGGGCTTTTAGGGAGGAACGAAGGAAAGAAAGTTCGCTGGACAGAATGCAGAAGCGGCACAATAATCGTTTTACCTCGATTATCTTGTTTTCATAATCGTTGGAAGCCAAATCAAAAATCAATTACATTTAATCGCATATCCCTAATGCACAGCATCATTAAGTGCGCTAATTGTGCAAGAGCGCACTGTGTAATTCGCACCGTGCCAATTAATGACTGCACTATAGATAGAGTAATTTAGTTAAAGTTAAACTGCCTCCTTGGTGTCATTACTTACCTTACAAAGTCTCTCATGAAGTACAGAAAGCTAAACTGTAATGTTGTTGGTTTACATAATCAAAATTATGCTATAAATGAGTTGGCTATAAATAAAGGCTTTAGATGACATGAAATTGCGGTCAAAAGTCTATCATGAATGCAAAAATGGGGGACTTTTAAGTCCCCTCCCATGTCAAAATCAAACCTACACCCTTGGACTCATCTTATTAGGGTTAACAGTGTAACAGAGACAACTAAAATTGAGGTCTAAACAGAATGGAATGAGGCCGTATTTTTGCTTTGGAAACACTGAAAAATTCTCTTCCATTTGGTGCCTCTATAGTTGCTGACAAAATGCAGACTGCAGCTTTAACAATGTTTTCTTACCAAGGCAGACAGTTGCTATGACAACTGCCTTATACGTAGCATGAGGTTTAATTTACATGCATTAATTAAAAATGGTAATAAAAAGTTAAAGGCTCTCATGATTCCAGAGAATGTACATGAGCCTTTTAAAACTTGTGAAAATTTGTGAGAGGGCCTGACTTAACATAAGGCAGAACTTTACTTAAAGGGAGGATACAGATTTTTTTCCCTTGTCCCCTCAAACAGGAAACTGCTGTTAAAACTCCCCCTCTCCTTTCAGCAACTTCGAAATCTCACAAAATCATTCTCACATTATGAATTTCAACACTAGGGCTTTAAATAGAAATTTGAAGTGTGTGACCGTAAATCACATAAGGAAGAGACGCCATGGCACCCTGACTCTTAACCTCAGGGTGAAAGCCTCTGACAGCAGTCTGAATGATGACACAGTGACAGTGGAAAACACACACCTGCTCTGCTTCTGAAAACATATCAGCTGTTATGTCTTGATACCTTGAGATGCTGGAGTTGTCTACGGTCATCCTCCAGTTGTCTTCTTTTGTTCTCAATCTCAGCCTCCCTCTTTCTCTTCTCCTAAAAAACAGACAAAATATTAAACTGCTGAAAGATATCTTCTCTTCTGTGCAAATCTCAGTTAACAAAACTGATTTAGTTAAAGAAACAGTAAGAATACATTATTATAGGATTTTAGTTACCATCATGTTGTTTCAGTATTATGAGATATTATTAATTTTATTAATATTTTTAAGTAGTTTTTATTTTTATATTTACCATAATTGCCTATACTTTAGTAATTTTGTTTTGCTTATGTCATTTGTATAGTTTTTTTTATTTATTTATATATAGTTTTTATTCATTTTGTTTCAGTTCTCTTACGAGAGGTTCTCTCGTATTGCGTAAGTTCCTTACGCTACGGGAAAGTATTCTTTCTTCGAGATTTCTGAAAAACCCAAAATTATCCTTAATTTTGTAACATTGTCAACGCAGTGCGGCAGCCTGGCAGACCATAGCAGGCTATTCCAGCGTGCTATTGGCTGCTCTGCTGGCAACTGCAGCAGCCTTTCGGTGAGCCCGCGTGACGTGGCGACCAATGAGGGCGCTTCGCGCCCACCTGGCTTCATTTGCCTACAGGTGGGGCGTGGCCACGTGTATATAAGCAGGGCTCACGGGCTGCATATTCGATTTTCTTTTCTTCAGCGAAGCCCTTCGCATCGCTGGATCTGGAACCCGCCGCCGTTGAACGTGCAGACGAGCAAGCAGAGGACAGCGCCTGGAGAAGCCGGCAGCATCGCGCCACCTTCAGCCATCCGTGCCTGCTCTGCTATCCGGCAGCATTATATCCTTTCATTGCACGTGTTCTCGCCGTTGCGTCACACGTTTCATAAAAGAGCACGAGCGTTTTTATCAAAACGCCTCGTTCCACCTGCGGCTCGTGCCACGTGCAGCTCAGCACCAGAGACCGCCATGTGTCTGCGCTCTCTGTCTGGGCCGTGACCACGCCGCCACCGCACTCCTCGCGGGCGAATGCCCCGAGTGTGAGGAACTCTCTATGTCGACCCTGCGGGCTCGACTCGAGCAGTTTTATGACGACATCGCTCCGCTGTTCCCCCCCTCTGTTCAAGCCGCGCCACCGCGCCGCTTACAAGAGATGGTTGAAATGAACGGTCTCGGAGCGAGCCTCCTCCCCCTCTGTTCAAGCCGCGCCGCTTACAAGGGATGGTAGGAATCAACGGTCTCGGAGCGAGCCTTCTCCCCCTCTATTCAAGCCGCGCCACCGCGCCGCTTTCAAGGGATGGTAGGAATGAACGGTCTCGGAGCGAGCCTCCTCCCCCTCTGTTCAAGCCGCGCCACCGCGCCGCTTGCAAGGGATGGTAGAAATGAACGGTCTCGGAGCGAGCCTCCTCCCCCCTCTGTTCATGCCGCGCTGATGCGCCGCTTATATACAAGGGATGGCAGAAATGCACGATCCTGCAGCTCTCTTTACGTTACAAGAGAGCTGTTCCACCCTCGCGCACATTTTTCAGTCCCCTCATGAGTTCAGGCGACTGGAATTGTTCATATTGCTGTACACGAGCCTGTTAAGACACGCACGCCAGCAAACATACGCCGTCATAAGACATGACGCTGACATATGCTCTCCAACGAACCCGCACTCCCCCCTCTTGGACCGCGCAGATTGCGACGTTCACAAGGAATGTGAATGCGCTCGGTCACGAGCACGTTCAGCGCGCGCGCGCACCGCACTCACCGGGAAATTAACAGAGGGTGTTTTCGTCCCGCTGTGGCCGGACGAACCGCCATTCTCTAGCATTTCTCAGCCCCCTCTCTAGTTCAGGCGGCTGGAAATATTACTATTGCAGTAACGAGCCTGTCTTTTATGCACGCACGACTGCCAACAAGCACGAGGACGTACTGCTGTATGCTCGCGCTAACTGAACGCTATTGTGTCCCTCCCGGTAGCACAGTGGCAAAATCAGCGGCTGAAACGCCGGAGACCCGAGTTCGAGCCCAGCTCTCGCGGAAGATAAAAATGTTTTACTGTCCGCTTCCCCGGGCTCGCGGCCAGCTTTTCTTACATACAGAAAGCTAACTCGCACCACGTGGTGCTCGAGTATTTTTGGACGTCTATACATAAGGAGAGAAAAGACGGTTAAGTCCCGCTGCGGCCGGACCACCGTTAAAACTCTGTTTTTCCTGTCAGTCCCCACTCCTGTGGCTACTGCAGATGTTTTCCACGCAGCCTACGAGCCGGCGAACTCGCCCTCTCGCCTGTTTCCAACTGTAGCCCCTCCAAAGTCCTCCTAGCAGAGGGGGGAAGCAACGGTTAAGTCCCGCCGTGGTCGGACCACAGTCAAAACTCTTCTTCCTGTCAGCCCCCACTCCTGTGGCTGCTGCAGATGGCTCTCACGCAGCAAACGAGCCGGCAAAACTGCCCTCTCGCCTGTCTACAACCGCCGTTTTTATGACGAACCAGAGAAATCACGAAGTTGCCTTTTTTTCTGGTTGCACGGCTCACGCCGTATGTGTTTTCAAATGCAGTAAACGTGCCCACTTTTGTGTTCACCCCTGCACCCAAGCACCACAAATCCCGTGTCTCTCACTCACATAAAGCGGCCACCGGCCGCTCGAGTGCTAGAGTTAGGTCACGTGTCCGCTTATTTGCGCCCACGCCTAATCACCACACGCGCTGTCACACAGCCACTCTTAACCGGTCATGTTCCACGCGTAAGAGTTGTGCCCGCTCAAACGCGCTCACACATTTTCGCGAACATTCTGCCCCCGGCGCCATGCGCCGCGCCACACACCATTTGTTCTCAGCCCAAGGTGGCCGGAACGACGAGTGTAAGGCCACACACAAGCCACTCCCTGCTCGAAGCGGCAGAGATACAGTGTGTAGGGCGGCCAGCCATCGCGAGCGATCGGCTGGCCCACAGCACAGAGAGCGCGCGCACTGCGCCCGCCCCTCCTATACAGGCCGTCGAACCCGCAAAGCGCGGCGTTTCGAGCCCGGAGGCCGTTCTATCCCGTGTGGCACACGCGAGAGCGTGGGAAGCCATTCCAGGTGTATCAGAATGGGTGCTGAAAACAGTGAAGCACGGCTACACTCTGCAGTTCGCTCGCCGCCCTCCGCGCTTCTGTGCGCGTACGGAGACGAGAGTGAGCGAGGAAGTAGCACATCTACTTCGAGCGGAGATAGCCACACTGCTGTGCGAAGGGGCTATAGAACCGGTTCCCCATTCTATGAGCGAGTCAGGCTTTTACAGCCGGTATTTTCTCGTGCCAAAAAGGGTTGGGTCGCTCAGACCGATTTTGGATCTGAGGCGTCTGAACAAAGCTCTTATGAGAAGATCGTTCAAGATGCTCACGACCAAGCAGATCCTCGCGCATATTCGCCCGAGAGACTGGCTAATCTCCCTAGATTTGAAAGACGCATATTTTCAAATCAAGATAACGCCGCGTCACAGGCCATTCTTACGATTCGCCTTCGACGGCCAGGCTTATCAATACACCGTCCTTCCGTTCGGCCTGTCACTAGCACCCCGTACATTTACGAAGTGCATGGACGCGGGCCTCGCTCCCCTGAGAGGTCGAGGGATGCGAGTGTTGAACTATCTGGACGATTGGCTCATCCTGGCGCAGTCAGAGGCCGAGCTCCTCGCCCACAGGGCAATGCTGCTCAGCCATCTGGACAGCCTGGGGCTCACGGTCAATTGGACCAAGAGCTCATTAGTGCCCACGCAATCAACCTCATTTCTGGGTTTGAATCTGGACACTGTGGCAATGTCAGCCCGCCTGTCACCCCAACGCGCGCGCCAAGTTCGGCGCATGGATGCGTACTTCCGGCCGGGCAAAATCGCACCTCTCAAGCTCTTTCAGAGGATGCTGGGACGTATGGCCTCAGCTGCAGCTGTGCTCCAGCTGGGCTTAATGCGCATGCGCCCGCCGCAATGCTGGTTAAACGCCCGAGTGCCTCACAGAGCCTGGGCGTCCGGAGGCTTCAGGATCAGAGTGACTCAGGGCTGCGTTTCAGCCCTAGAGCCCTGGTTAGTAGCCGACTGGTACCAGCGGGGAGTGACGATGGGAGCCATCTCACACCGCAAGGTCATCTCGACGGACGCCTCCACCACGGGTTGGGGCGCCGTTTTCGAGGGCAGATCGGCCTCGGGCCTCTGGTCGAGCGGGGAAAAGCTCCTACACATAAACTGTTTGGAGATGATAGCGGTAGAGAACGCGCTCAAGCAGTTTCTCCCGCTTATACGAGGACACCACGTGTTGGTCCGGTCGGACAATACCACAGTGGTGCCCTATGTGAACCGGCAGGGCGGTGTCAGGTCCAGGTGTCTGGGCAATCTGACAGAACGCCTGCTCGTGTGGGCACACAGCTCGCTGCGCTCGCTGAGAGCTGCGCACGTACCGGGCCACCTCAATGTGGGCCCGGACAAGCTGTCCAGGGGCCTCATTCTCCCAGGAGAATGGTCCCTGCACCCTCAGACAGTCCAGCTGGTATGGCGCCTATTCGGCAGAGCGGAGCTCGACCTCTTTGCAACAAAAGAGAACGCCCGCTGCCCGAGGTTTCTGTCCAAAAGCGAGGATGCGCTGTCCCAACCTTGGCCCAGCCTCCCGCTGTATGCTTTCCCGCCGATTTCCCTATTGCCCCAGGTCATAGCGAAAATCAGGGAGACGCGCCGCCTGGTGCTCCTTATAGCGCCGCGCTGGGAGAACCAGATTTGGTACCCAGAGCTGGTGAAGCTGTCGCACTCACCCCCCTGGCCAGTTCCGCTGAGAGCAGACCTCCTCTCTCAAGCAGGAGGGTCAGTTTGGCATCCCCATCCAGAGCGTTGGTCTCTGCATGTATGGGTGACCAACGGATACCCGTTGACCTGCCCGAAGGGGTTATGAACACGATTTCACACTCTAGAGCCCCCTCGACGAGGCGGTTATATAGTTCTAAGTGGTCGGTGTTCACTGAGTGGTGTGTTTCCAAGGGATTGGACCCACAGCAATGTGGGGTCCAGCGGGTGCTCTCCTTCCTCCAAGAGCTTTTGGAACGGGGCAGGTCCCCTTCCACGCTCAAAGTGTATGTGGCGGCTATAGCAGCGTTCGCTCAGACGACGCTAGGTAGCACGCTAGGAAGGAACGAGCTCATCATCCGTTTCCTCAGAGGAGCCAGACGGATGAATCCCCCGCGGCCCCCATCGGTTCCTATATGGGATCTGGCCTTGGTCCTAGAGGCCCTGAAGGCCCATCCTTTTGAACCGCTCGAGACTGTGGAACCAAGGTTCCTTTCGCTAAAAACCGCGTTCCTGATAGCTCTGGCTTCAGTGAAACGCGTGGGGGATCTACACGCGCTCTCGGTGAGCCCGACGTGTATGGAGTTCGGTCCTAATGACTCTAAGGTCATTCTCAGACCGAGGCATGGTTATGTCCCCAAAGCGATTGGCACTCCCTTCAGGGCGCAGATTATCTCCCTCTCGGCTCTGCCAGCATCCGACGAGGGGGACGGTGGCAATATCCTCTGCCCTGTCAGGGCATTGAGGGTTTATGTCACACGCTCCGCCGCCTTCAGGCGTTCTGAGCAGCTATTTGTTTCGTTTGGTGGGCGCACTAAAGGTCTCGCCTCCTCGAAACGGACCCTTTCCAGGTGGATAGTGGACGCGATTGCAACTGCATACGCTTCCAAACACCTGCAGTGCCCGCTAGGTGTCAGAGCACACTCCACCAGAGGCATGGCCTCTTCGTGGGCTTGGGCCAGAGGGATTTCCATCCACGATATCTGTATGGCGGCAGGCTGGGCCTCCCCGTCTACGTTCGTGAGATTTTACAATCTGGAAGTTCCTGCCTTACAGGCGAAAGTGTTACCAGTTCAATAGGGCTGTTGGTCCTGCCCAGTGATTCTGCGCAGACATAGCTCACATACTGGTAGTAAGTTCGGTACTAGGCTCATGTGAATTTGAAGGAGACCGGCGGTGCCGTTTCCTCATTTACGAGACGAGCTGTTGTGAGTTTGAAGGTGACCGGCGGTGCCGTTACCTCACTCATATAACAAAATATTGTGAATTTGAAGGCGACCGGCATTGCCGTTCCCTCATTCATGAGACAAGGTGTGGTGAATTTGAAGGAGACCGGCAGGTGCCGTTCCCTCATTCATGGGACAGGGTGTTGTAACCACCCGTTGTAACCACCCGTCAGTTCGAATGAAGTGTCTGTAGATGTGGTGGCCCGTTTTCCTTACCGGCCACCCTGCCCGAGCAGTGTTATGGTCCCCGGTTCCCTGGGATACATATGCTGTACGCGAGGCGCGCACGGCGTTGACAATATGTTCCCGTAGCGTAAGGAACTTACGCAATACGAGAGAACCTCTCGTAAGAGAACGATACTCGGTTACTTAACGTAACCTCGGTTCTCTCTAGAAGAGGGAACGAGTATTGCGTTCCTTGCCGTGCGCCCCGCGGGCTTTTACGCTTCAGAACTACGAAAACCGAATATGCAGCCCGTGAGCCCTGCTTATATACACGTGGCCACGCCCCACCTGTAGGCAAATGAAGCCAGGTGGGCGCGAAGCGCCCTCATTGGTCGCCACGTCACGCGGGCTCACCGATAGGCTGCTGCAGTTGCCAGCAGAGCAGCCAATAGCACGCTGGAATAGCCTGCTATGGTCTGCCAGGCTGCCGCACTGCGTTGACAATGTTACAAAATTAAGGATAATTTTGGGTTTTTCAGAAATCTCGAAGAAAGAATACTTTCCCGTAGCGTAAGGAACTTACGCAATACTCGTTCCCTCTTCTAGAGAGAACCGAGGTTACGTTAAGTAACCGAGTATCGTTTTAGTTATTTTAGTACATAAATAGTTTGGTAACTAGCTGAAATAAATATAATATTTTTTTATATTTTATTTTAGATAACGTTTATTTTATTTCAAGCAACACATGTTTTTTAATGGTTTTAGTTTACGTTATAAATTTGACTACATATATATTTATTAAAATACAAATATATAATATTTATTAAATACATTTACTAACAGATCTGATTCTAATTGTCCTGCTCATACAAGCTTACAGGCAAAGCCAGCCTTTTCTATTTTCACAGTAGCTGAAGATAACACCTGTAGCCATAGTGACAGTGACTGAAGTAAATATAAAACATTCTGACTTACATAACACCAGAAAGTTCCATCTTAACCAAAACATTATTTAATAAACAGGTCCAATCGAGGAATATTTGTATTGCAGCCTTTGGGTGATACTCAGCTCAGAGAGAAGACAGTGACTGGATCTAAAACCTTCCAATGACAAAGCCATATTTAGAGCTTTAAAACAGGTTAGATTGCTGTACTCTGCATCTATGTAAACATACTGTAGCCAGAGTTTTATTAAACTGAAAACCACAACTCCCAATAAAACTCTTGACCATGCACTTTCATTCAGGAAGTCTTCACTTCTCAGAAGACGGATGACGGGGAACAGCTGAAGGCAACATTAGTCTGGTTTTTCAGAAAACAATGCTAAGCCCATCAATAATTTAACACACAGAAGTGCTTTAGTGCTGATGGCTGGACATGCATTAGCCGTTATAGATGGTCATTAACATACTGTAGGAGCATAATGCCTCATGAGACTAACATCACTTAGCATCTTCTATGCATCTAATCTGTATCCTGACATGCTGATCCTGTGTAATTAATATATAATAGAACTATTACAAACAAGCTGCATAATGAGGAATTTTGTTCACAAAAAATTACATTTTGAAAGTGCTAATCATATATAATAAGGCTTATTCATTTATTTTTGATGGTTTTATGATATATTTTTGGTATACACTATCGTTTAATGTTTGGGGCCGGCAAAATGTTCTTTTGCTAATCAAGAGACTAAAGTTTGCATAAAAAGTATCTTATGCAAACCAAGGCTGCCTTTATTTGATCAAAAATACAATAAAACAGTAATATTGTGAAATCTTATTACAATTTAAAATATTAGTTCAGAAAACGCTGAATTTCAGGATCCTTTTGATGAAAGTTCAAAATAGTTTTGAAGCATTTTTTTTAAAGCATTTATTTAAAATAGAAATCTTTTGAAACATTATAAATCTCTTTTAATGTCACTTTTGAACAATTAATGCATCCTTGCTGAATAGTAGTGTATATTCAATTAATTATTATTATTCATTATTCCACATCTGTCCCAATGCTTACTATAACCTTGGTCATGCACTTTTCCCACAGATTTTTAAATGCATTTTCATATAGAAATGCCGTCACTTATTTTCCATGCCTGGTGTACAGACTAATCAATAATGAAATTCTTTTTTTTTTTTTATTATTATTAATCACTTTTAATTAGCTGTCCTAATTTAAATCAATAAATAAATAAATCATTATTAACTTACAGAAATGACCCGAAGTCTCTCTTGCTGTGACAAAGCTTCCGACATCCTGCAAAAAATGCAGTGAAATTACATTTTTGATAAACCAGCAGACACAACAGGAGTAATGGAGTAATTAGAATCACTTTCCATTTACCTGAAACCATAGCCTAAACATTCAATATAACATTTTCTGTTCAATAATGCATGGCCAGACCCCTGCCTGATCTTCAGACACACACATCATTTCCTATTGAAGACTTTGTGCTCCTGCAAAAATGAACTAACATGCTGTGCACTTTCACAATGCATTACAGATGGACCCACTTCTCTCCTTCGAGGGAAAGCAGGTCGATAGGAATCGATAAAAGAAGTGGGCGGCTCTTTTTCTCTTCTCAGAAATCAAACTTCAGATATGCAACGATAGATATTGCAAATCTTTTTCACAGCAGCGACCAGCGCACCAGTCCAACAGCGATGAAGGGAGAAGTTATGAATGGCATGCAAATCTCAAAACTGTTAACAGGCCTTTGCATTCCTCCCTAAATTGATTCCAGAACTCCAACATAAAGCTGAGGGAAGACCAATGTTGCTGGAGAGATTATAAAGCAAATGCGTTATTATCGATTAGTTCCACTAGTTCAGCATGACTTTGATATGGGTATGTGAATACTGTAAAAGAGAAACCAAAACCCTTATTTGCATTTATAATATGGCGGCAAGGTCGAGCAAAAACATCAATACAAGCAGTCCAAACATGACCATCCATTTGTGGTTATATGCTTGTTTGCTGCATTGATGGGCATCCTGTGAGAGGCAGGCAAAGCATACAATGCATGGATTGAGGAAACTTAGAACAAAATATCAAAGGAAAAGGGACACATGGGTAAAAAAAGAGGTCAACCATGGAATGGGAAGATGGGCAGTGGAAGGCCATGCTGAACCTGGCACAATGATGTCTTTTGTCAAAGCCTGTTTTACTGCAGGGTTTTGCGCTGGTCCACAGAGAAAGAGCTTCTCTCCTGAAAATGGCTGTAGGGGAGAGTCATCCAGCTGATTAGTGATCTCAATGGCCCACCCCAGCACAGCCAGTCACATGTTCACTCCCTCACAGGGAATGTTTGTCAATATGTTATCTCTCTCTCTAAATTCAGACCTAAAGCATTACTCACAATGAAAATGATCATTCAAGATGAAATCTAAGCAAAAGCTTAAGTGATTTACTTCTGTAAATTCAGACCAAAGGATTAACTGTTGACTGATGAAATAACTGTTGAACTCAAGCTCACCCCAGGCCCACTCCTCAGTGTAAAACACTCAATGTTGCATTAACACCTGCATTTTAAACCACTAGTGCAGAGAGTCACAAATGCAGCACTTGAGATCACGCCGAGGATGATTCATGGAGCAAGCCCACTCATGAAAAGTAGAGCAACATGGACCGTAACAAAGGCAATAAGCAAATGATTCAGCGATAACAGTTGACAAAACATGCACAACCATTTGCTCAAGGTCTAGCAGGACCCCACGATTTGACCAATGAAATTCCACAACTTTTCCAGGGAATGATTACTGGATAAAAACCTTGATTTCCATAACTCTTCCAGCCCTGGTGTTACTGTGGGAAACCTAGTCTAACACCAAACATCTCTGTAATCTCTAGCAGACAGACACCTTTGAACTTGACCATATATTGAAATGGTGTGGCCACTTTAGATTATTATTTTCATGAATGGATAATAGTGTGTTATTGTTTCATAATCCTCTTCCATTCAATAACATGCACATAATCTTCTTCAGTTGGGTTTTTTCAACTCATCGGCAATACATTTAACCCGTTCTAAAACTCTATGCAAATTAGAACAACACTGCATCAGCGGTTTAGGGATGGAAGAATTAGGAAAAACTCAAAAAGTTTCAACACCATGCAGCCATTTCCTTTCGCCACATCTCATTGACAGCATTGGAAAATCACTTGGGAGTCCAGGAAAAACACAACTCTGGCCAGCTTTATCCAATCTGTGAAGTCTCCACTCTCCAGTGTGGGTGCACTTATCTTACAGCTTGTTTCCCCTCTCTAGTCCACTGCTGGGCAACACACTGAAGCCATGCTGTGACCTTTTCACTGGTTCACTGACTGGCCAACAACAGTGTTTAAAATGCCAAAAGTGACAAAGAGCAGCCAATAGATAATCATGGCTAGATTTCTACAGAGAAAATCGAATGCATAAAAACATGCCACAACAAGACTTCCTTTTTGTGCATATGCAAAAACCTTTGAAGTGATAAATAAATATGTCAGGTGCTATTTATGCATTGGGTTCCAATTACAAATTGCAATAAAAATTACAACAAAGCAGGCCCATCTTCATTCCTCAGATGCAGAGATGGTGATGTACATTTCTCCTGAGAGTCCTTTCTTGGTAGATTTTAATGGCTTGTAGGATATACAACTCAATTTTAAGGCCCGAAACATTGAACAAATCATACTATCTGAACAGTGGTGGACAGTCAAAAAGCCTTTCTTTTATTTTTACTTCATTCCAAATACCGTACTTTGTACTTCATTGCATTCTATAAAAGCATATCTGTCCTCATTTTTTCGAACTGATAAAATCGCCACCCCCTGAAACGCAAGAGTGATGTCCTGCTTCTCTACACTGAACCTCCTGAATTGGATCACAAATAACACTGAACAATTCATTTGCGAATTGGACTGATCGAATTGCAACTGTTCTTGAGTCAACAACTCACTAGCCCTGTTTACACCTGGTATTAAGATGCGTTTTGGTCGATCGGAACACAAGTGGACATCGCTAAATACAGCTTGTCCACTTTCGACCACTTCCAGAGGTAGTCGAAAACGCATTCGACCACTTTAGTTTCGTAGACACTGATGTGGTCCAATGTGTTCGAAACAGCCACAAAAGACCGCCTACTCTCCGGCTACTGACCTAACGCGTAAACGTGCTAGACAGACAGGATTTAAACTTTGTTGGCTGGAGACACAAGTTTGGTTAGAAGACGAAAAACGTACCAAGCACAATGTTCTATCACCATTCCTGATTTCGTCTTCCATCTATCAGAGCATTTAAAGGTACATGCACGAAAACAGCATGATTTTCCACTCAAAAATGGGCATTTACAACATGGTATAATAAACAATAAATCTGTGGAGTATTTTGAGCCGAACCTTCACAGACATATTCTGGGGACACCTGAACCTTATATTACATCTTGTAAAAAGGGGCATAATCGGCCCCCTTTACATGTCCGCATTTGTGCATCACCGTGTGTGTGGGGTAGATGATTTTAGGTAGTATGACGTAAATGAATGCATATGCATCTTCCCCGCTGTTTGTAGCAGTTTCAAATGATATAAACTAGTATGTTTGAACCATGTTCCTCTTAAAATGTTGACGCATTTTGCCCCATGTGATGTCTGTACATTGTATTTTTATTTTTTATACTATTATAATATGTTGCCGCATATTTACACAAATTTAGTTTTCCCCCATTTTTAAAATATTATAGATTATATCATGTAATCTTTCTTAATGCTAACTACTGACTAGTCTGACTAGTGCTGAAACTGAAAATAAGTACATATACTTTACTGGAGTAATATTTTATTATTTTATTTCATATTTTATTAGGGTATCTGTGCTTTTAATTTATCCACCACTGCATCTGAAGGGATTCTTGTTAGTGCAAACTGCAGATGTTCAATCAATTGTAGTGAAAAAGCACTTTTCTTGTAGTGAAGAAAACAGTCTATATTAGCAGATTTCTGGTGGCAGTTAAGATACAAATTTGACATTTTTTATAAATCGTCAAGAATTCAAAACTTATTCTCTAAGAGCTAAAAAGACCACCCGAACTAGCTCACAGACTGTGTTACATACTAAGTGCTATTTGATTGCAAGGAATGTGGGAGGGAGACTTGAAAAACTTCAACATGAGGATTTTGAGAAGGTCCAGCTTGGCCGGTACCAATAGTTTCATGCACTCCTTTTTTTTTGAGACATGCCATGAGCCATGAGCCAGAGCCCTACCAACCACAGGAAAAAGAAAAGGAAGGAAGGATACCTCCTAAAGCTGTAAGCTCATGCATATATATTTCAAGCATATAGAATGCAGGTCACACGTAATAGCTGGTAACACTTCAATGGTTTCTCTCATTGGAACCTTCTGGTTAACAGTTCCTTCAAATTTGAATGTAGTCCGCAACCACTTCCGAACATGTTTAAATGGACATTAGCTATTGTAAAAAGTCTCCTCTAAATTGGCCGTTTGTGAAAAAGCGTGTCATACGTGCACTCATGTTTTGTAGCAGTCATTAAGATTTTTTCATTACAGCTGGAGTGAGCAGGAAGGGCTTGAGTAAATGAGGAGAGTCTGTTATGGGCTATTATCTACAGAGTTCTGATAGAGAAAGGAAGAGATTTAGGTCAGAGGGTAAAACATCAGTGACAGTCCAGAGCTGTTCAGAGCTGACAACCAGATCACGGCAGCTGTCAGGACTCCATGCTGCTGGATGGCCAGCTGGCCACACCCATGAAGTGACAGATCCCATGTGACCATATAACCACTTGCATAATACTAGATGTCATATTTATGCAACAATGTAAAATGTTTTAATGCACTCATGCCACTGAGTATATACAAAAGGGGAAATCTTAATATTAATTCAACAAAATCTAAATGAATTAGAGACTATTTCCAGTAGTCTCTAATTATAAATGATAAATGCTTCTCAGCAAGGAATGTGGGCTGGGGGCCCAGGCAGATAAGGGTTGCTGTGTTGGGAAACAGGCATATGCATTTTTTTGTGAGTCCCTTATTGGAAGCTTATTGATTGAACCATTTACAATTTGAGCAAATTTTAGTAATGAGTGATGAGCAAATTTTAGTAGTGAGATGGTGGTCCGGTGGGTTAAACCATGGAACTGATACGCAGAAGGTTGCTGGTTCGATCCCAGCGGTCACCACCAGTGTGTCCTTGAGCAAGGCACTTTACTCCATGTTGCTCCAGGGGGATTGTCCCTGTAATAAGGGCACGGTAAGTCGCTTTGGATAAAAGCGTCTGCCAAATGCGTAAATGTAGTAGCATTTTGATATAAAAACAGATCAGCAACTTCAAAAATCATGTTTGAAGTATGACTACATGCAATTTATGCTGGACATTACAAAACAGCTAGATGCTGTCCTGGCTTCTGAATTAATGCAATCAGAATGAAGGATGATGTTAGTAAAATATACACAAGCTTTCAGGGGCAGGGTTTAATCGGACTAAATGGCTGCATACGTCACCAGAGAGAAGTCTGTCGTTTTCACCGGAAGGTCCAGTTATGGCATTTTGATTAAACATTAAACATCAAAAAAGCTTTTTGTAATGAAACATATGCATGGATGAATTGTTCACAAAAAGATCTGTAACGTTTATTTTGAATATAGGCTGTCATTTTCATTTCATGCCAGCTTTATGTGATAAGTGTAAGTTTCAAGAGGTTGCAACGCTGAAGTCCTTTAGCCATGACAATATTCACATTATAACAATACCACTCACACATAATTGCTCAAACAAAAATGTGAATGCCTCAGCAAGTGTTATTAACCAAAGACCTTGTTTTAATTTTCACATCGAGTAAAGGTTATGCGTATTTGGCGTGCTGTCCAAGGGGAGGGCTCCGAGCTCGGAATTTGGCCCGAACCCAGAGTACTACCCCCATCCCAGGTTGGAATAGGAATAGTTAGAATTGAGGAGATGGGGAGGTGGAGGGATGCTGGAAAACGGTCATGGAATACAGGTAAGTCTGCTGTATATACCTTTTGTCTTGTTAATTGAGTTGATTAACCGAATGTGCTCCTCTCGTGTTAATTATCTGAACGTGCTCCTCCCAAACTTTGTTAATAAAACATATATCAATTAAACGATTCATAAGACATTTCCAAGCGCTTGAGAGTTCTAATTTTCTAATTCTAAAGCTGAATAAAATTAAGAAAGCCTTCCACAGAGTTTCTGTGGTTATTCATTAACTATTGCCATAACCATATTATTTGCACAATTCATAATGCACTTTATAGAGCACCTACCCTAATTTCAGAAGCACTTCATTGATGTTGTTTCTTCTTTTTCAGGAACCTGCTTTGGTGGCTCCAATGACCTAGTGCCTTAAATGTTCATGGAAGCGAAAACTTGACAAAGCTTTGGCATTGGATATGTAACAGGGTTGACATCACGCTCCCATTCCCCCTTCATGTGCGTCTTGCTATTGTCCACACAAAGCTAAATTCTCCATTTCGCAGTTATTAAAGACAAGCAACAAACTATTTACGTAATGTGAATAATACAAACACGTTTCATGGTTCTCATCTTGCCGGTGGCGAAAATAAAGCGTTTCCAGCTGGGGAATGGACACGCGATGGACGCGGTGGGTGTGGAGAAGATTTGGCAGGGGGGAAAACGCATCAGAAGCCTGTCAGAAGTGAAGAAGCCTATTTTGATTTCGCGCGCGGGGAAATTATTTTCAGATTTCCGAACTATCAAATGACCAAAATCCAATTGAACACCAACATATTTAACATCACATGCTGGCTAAATTCAGGTCTGCACGGCCATATTGGATCATCCCACCCAGTTTCATCAGTACATTACTAGATGTGGTTCTCCCACACCCGAGCGCGTACTGCTTTAACAGGGGATGCGCTGCAAAACGCACCAGTGTGTTATTGAGCCATTACAGAAGGCTCGCGCGACAATTTCTGTAAACATATGATGAAAGACGTAACCATTTTATTAAACCATCTGCACTCTCTTCGAAGAGGTAAATGTCACTTATTTCGCATTGCATATTACATTTCAATCCTGTTATTTTCGCGGTTATTGCAATGTAGCCTACACAAGACATTCAGACGATTTAAAGCGCCATTGCAGTGCCAAGCCTACACAACAAAACAGAGATGTCAGGAAACGAAAGACAATAAAACCCGCAGGAAAATAACAATTGTTCTGAAATGAATACTTACTCAGTGGCCAGACCCGTTCCCTTTCGATAGCGAATGTGTCTCTCGCGCCCGCTTAGAAAAAACCAAACCCCCGCTCGGAGGCGTAAACGATACAAGCGATCAATATGAGTGAGCTACTACTATATAGTGATGGGCATTAATTCGGTTATTCGCTAGTGTTGCAAAAACGGTTGTTGGTGGAGACGTGTGGTCTGTTTTCCGGGGAGCGGCGCTCAACCCGACGGTGAATGTGTTCTGGCGTCCCTTTGCAGCAGCAGCTCTCTCAGTCTCACATGGCTTCAGGATGGAGCGCGCCGCGCGACTATTGACTCCACAGCAGCCAAGCCTTTGTTTCCCGCGCGACAGTTATTCCGCGAGCGTGTTAAGGGCAATGTCTGGCATCTCCTCCTCTTAGTGAGAGTGAGATGAGATGCTTGGATACGCCTCCCTCCGGACACTCGAGGGGCTGTATAAACGATGTAAACACAGACTCAAAAGATTGATAGTAGTTTTACAACATTAATCTAGCTTTAACCTTAATCTCAAACTTTTGTGGAAATGGTGTGAAAATGTGTGTTTTATGGCACAACCTAACGCTTTTTGACTTTCTCAGTTTTTGTAAATCCCCTTGGGGGTCAGAGTATGTATTTTTTCCCACATTAATCTCACACGTCTAGTACAATTATGTGGTTTTGTTTCATTAATACAGTGTAGCCTATTCTTTTTTCTTGTTTTACCCCGAAAGAATGGAAGTGAAATGTGCCCATGGAGTACATTGTAACATGTGAGGGGCACATTGTAACATGACCAAATGACAGCTTAAAGGTCCCGTTCTTCGTGATCCCATTGTTCAAACTTTAGTTAGTGTGTAATGTTGCTGTTAGAGCATAAATAATACCTGTAAAATTATAAAGCTCAAAGTTCAATGCCAAGCGAGATATTTTATTTAACAGAAGTTCCCTTTCAAAGCCTACAGCGAACGGCCGGCTTGGACTACATCCTGGTACTTCCTTCATTAATTATGTCAGTAGAACAGTAGAACAGACTAACCTCCGCCCACAAGAATACACGGAAAAAGGGGGCGTGGTCTTGTTGCTGGACGGTCGCGTGGAGAAAAGGAAGTGTTGCGTTTGAGTGTGTTTGTCGCCATGTTGTCGAGACGCTGTTATTTTCATCCCGGAGTCAAATCACCTTTGTTTGGCTTTCCCAGGGACGCTGTAGAGATCATTAAGCGCATATAGACCCTTTTACAGCCCACGTGATCAAATAGTTGCGCGCGCATTTTGGCAACGGAAGTGGTGTTGTTCCCCAGTGGTTCTAACGTGTTAGCAACTCCGAAAGTTTATCAAAGCGATTTCCCAGCATCAAAATGTCTGGCTGTTGCGTTTTTGGTTGCACTAATCGATATTCCACCAATGGGCTTAAGTTTTATAGGATTCCGACAGGATCACGGCCGTTTCAGACATAATAAAAAATGCTCGCGTTATGCTGCGAGGACGTAGTTCTCTCGTTGGTTGATTATTATGGCGTTCCGAAGGGTTCTTTAATATGACTTTCGGCAGACCCAGACGACACGTTTATTGAGACGAGTGCATGTTGCAAAGTCATATTAAAGAACCCTTCGGAACGCCATACACAATTGACTTTCTCTTCACTCATTTGAAATTGCACA
The DNA here is from genome assembly GCA_023566225.1 of Romanogobio albipinnatus. NCBI lineage: Eukaryota > Metazoa > Chordata > Actinopteri > Cypriniformes > Gobionidae > Romanogobio > Romanogobio albipinnatus. The sequence continues at coordinate 10,382,899 of CM042244.1, forward strand.
CCCAATTGCACTCAAAACTAGCCCAAAACAAGCCCAATCTCGTTTCAGGGGGGCATCTCCAGTAAAAATCGCAATTGGGGGGGGGTTAAATATGTGTTTTTTTGGCATGGTTGCCTACTAAAATTCGCATTCCCGGGGCTAAATATCATATAATTGGGGTCGCTTCAACCCGCGGACATGAAAAACAGCTCGCGGCAACAGTGATGAAGTAGCCCAATACCGAGGGAAACCCGAGGACTTGGCAACACTGGATTTGCGTCTGTCTTATGCCGTGACGTCTGCGTCTGTGATTCTATTTGAGTGTGTAAATGCGTGTGTGAATTCTTGTTTAATCCCACAAAGATAATATTTGGGGCCTATTTATATATATATATATATAAATCTATTATTGGGGTTGTTATTGTAAATAACCCAAGCCTCATACATCGTTGTCTTGTGTCCTTGTCTTTGACTAGGGAGAATTTCTGATTTTAACACACAAAACTCTGAGTCTATGTCATGGTATTTGACGTTCTGTACATGCCCACAGACACAACATATTCATAAGCATCCAGTGATTTATATGCTCGTAATTTCTCTCGGGTGTACACGTTCGGTTTCTCAACTAAATACGTATATATATATCCGGCCACTGTATATTTGGCCATCTGCTAACGTCTTCTATCCACTCCACTATAGTACACGGATCTGGTAGCCAAATACCATTTGATAAAATCAACTTTTTAAAATAACTTTCTCTGTCTGTGTTGCTTAATCCGCTCGCGTAGCTTGACAAGCTGCTGATTCTCGCCATAGTTTGTTGCCAAAATGCGCGCGCATACATGGCTACGTCATCATTGTGTACAAACAGTAAAAGGGTCTATATCTCCCGTTAAGAGGCGTGACATTTCCACGTGCGCTAAGCTGCTGTCGAATCACAACACGGGAACCGCTGGCACAATCAGAACTCGTTACGTATTTCTGAAGGAGGGACTTCATAGAATAAAGGAACTCATCAGCCGTTTTTAGGACAGTGAAAACAGCGGTTGTACAGATAAGTAAATTGTGTTAAAAATACTGTTTTTTTTTACACGCGAAACATGAACACATGTTATTTTGCACACTGTAAACACAATCAAAGCTTCAAAAAAACACGAAGAACGGGACCTTTAAAATGTAAAATATTTTTTTTCAGGATTCTTTAATGACTAGAAAGTTCAAATGAACAGCATTTATTTTTAATAGAATCTTTTGTAACATTATAAATATCTTTACTGTTCCTTTTTGATCAATTGAATGCATCCTTGCTGAATAAATGTATTAATTTCTTTTAAGTTCTCCCATAAAAAAAATATTCTTACTGACCCAAAACTTTTGAACGGTACAATGTTGTACAATGTTGCAAAAGCTTTCTATTTCAGATAAATAGGCCTACTGTTCTTTTGAACTTTCTATTCATCAAAATCCTTTAAAAATGTTTTACACAACTGTTTTCAACATTGATAATAATCATATAGTTGTGGTCAGAATTAATGGCACCCCTGGTAAATATGATCAAAGATGGCTGTAAAAATAAATCTGCATCGTTTATCCTTTTGACCTATTTAAAAAATTCACAAAAATCTAACCTTTCATTGAAGTGGGGGAAATCAGATTATGAAATAAATGCTTTTCTCCAAAACACAATGGCCATAATTATTGGCACCCTTTTATTAAATTCTTTTTGCAACCTTCTTTTGCCAAGATAACAGCTCTGAGTCTTCTTCTATAATGCCTGATGAGTTTGGAGAACACCTGACAAAAGATCAGAGACCATTCCTCCATACAGAATCTCTCCAGACCCTTCAGATTCCCAGATCCATGTTGGTGCTTCTCTTCAGGGAACTGGGATGGCCATTCTTCATTTTGTGCTCAGTGACACATTTGTGTGTTGATTTTGATGTTTGTTTCAGATGGTTGTCCTGATGGAAGATCCAACCATGGCCCATTTCTAGCAGAGGCTGTCAGGTTTAGATTTTTTTATCTGTTGGTATTTACTAGAATACATGATATCATGTATTTGAACAAGATGTCCAGGACCTCCAGCAAAAAAATTGTTCCACCACATTAACGATCCAGCGGTATTTTTAACCGTGGACATGGGGTACTTTTTATCCCTGTTTGCACCAAACCCATCTGGTGGGTTTGCTGCCAAAATGCTCTTTTTATAGTTCATCTGACCACAGAACCAGGTCCCTTTTGAATTTCGTGTCTGACAACTGAATATGCTGGAGTTTGTTTCTGGATGAGCAAGAAGGATTTTTCTTGAAACCCTCCCAAACAACATGTGGTGATGTAGGGGGTTGTTTGATTCTTACTGACCGCAAGACTCGAAAAAACTTTGCGCTTCTCCATCTGTGAACTGTTCTGGTCATGTGACAATTTGCACTAACCATGTGACACTGCACATATTTAATTGAGACCCTTTATATTTTCCATATTTGCAGGACATTTACTAAAACACCGGTCAGTAACATTTTTAGAGCTTTATAAATGAAAACATTCTATTAAAACATTATTTAAATGTTATTGTTCGTTTACATGTTACCACATAGACTACTACTATTTACCTGTTCATGTTGTCATTATACCTAAAGTATTATTTTACTCCTTTTATTTATATTAACATTGTTGGTAATTGATGTTAGAAATCTTCAGTAATTCCTAATATATTAGATATAATAAAATAATTAATAAAGTGAAAATACATGCCATATCAGCATTCAGACATGTATATTTTTCCATGGACACTTTACTAGATGTTCCATCCGTTAAGTATATAAGGTAACATGAACTAACAATGAAAAATACTTCTTACGCATTTCTTATGTTGGTCTTATGTTAAGTTGAACATTTACTAATACAATAGTTGTATTTGTATTAAAGGAATACGGCGACTTTTTGGGACTTTAGCTTATTCCCCGTATCCCCCAGAGTTAGATAAGTCCATACATACCATTCTCATCTCCGTGCGTGCCATAACTCTGTCTGATGCACCCACCGCTAGCCTAGCTTAGCACAAAGACTGGAGGTAAATGGCTCCAGCTAGGGTTGCCAACCGTTCCGTATAATACGGAATCGTCCCGTATTTGACACATAAAAGTCTTGTTCCGTATTGAACTGATACGGAACGCACTTTGTTCCGTTTTTTTTGAGAATCAATTCGGTGCGAATCCATGACAGACATTTTCACAGTTTTTTACCGTTAAAATCAGTCGTTTTTTGCAGTGTGCGGTAGATAGGCCAACTAATTTCTCCTCGTTTGTCTATGATCAGCGAAGCGTTTTTAACATGTTGGAACATCATTAGAGAGAATGCCCTTTTAATTGGTCGTTTCAGTCATTGTGAGTCACGTGTCGTAGCAACGATGACGACAAGTGACAACAGCGGGAAATATTGTATTATAATATGCTATAATGTATGAAATCTATTTATCTAAATGTATCAATTAGTTTGTATCAAATATGTCAACTCCGTATTGCCGTGGTGCAGACGTGGCTGAGGCTGCGTCTGTACGCCTTTCCCCCTCTGGCATTGCTACCAGGAGTTCTGTAGAGAGTACGCCGGGACAGGGTCTGTCTGTTGTTAATAGCCCCGTTCTGGCCGGGCCGAGTATGGCTATAAGACATTGCGTCTCTTCTCGAGGGTCCCCTGTGGGAGATTCCGATCAGGAGGGACCTTCTCTCCCAGGCGTCGGGGTCAGTCCTGCACCCGCGCTGTGGGAACTGTGGGCTTGGCCTCTACAAGGAGGCCCGTCTACAAGGAGGCTTTATGCCCTAAAATGGAGAGTCTTTGTTTCATGGTGCACCTTTGAACCTATGGAGGAGGTGCCAGAAAAGTTCCTTACGCTAAAGACGTTATTTCTTCTGGCTATTTCTTCTCTTAAAAGAGTTGGAGATTTACAAGCACTTTCTGTTGCTCCCTCGTTTCTTGAGTTTGCACCGGGTATGGTCAAAGCTTTCTTGTTTCCAAAAGAAGGGTATGTCCCTAAAGTTCCCACTAACGTGGCAGGGCCTATATTGCTGCAGGCCTTTTCTCTGCCTCCCTTTCAGAATCCAGACCAGGAGAAATTAAATCTGCTCTATCCAGTTAGGGCACTAGATGCTTACGTCCACAGAGCTGCCCTGTGGCGTAAGTCTGATCAGCTGTTTGTCTGTTTTGGGTCCCAGAGTAGGGGAAAGCCTGCATCTAAGCAGACCCTAAGCAAGTGGATAGTGCCTTGCTCAAGGACACACTGGTGGTGACCGCTGGGATCGAACCAGCAACCTTCTGCGTATCAGTTCCATGGTTTAACCCACTGGACCACCATCTCACTAGCTAACTATTCAATTCATCTCAAAACACAGGTAAGTCTGGCAATTAAGGTCATCTGGAAAACCAGACTACTGCCACCTTTCAGCAACTTTGAAAGACTCTATGGCTCTCTTGTCAGGAGTTTCTCTTCAGGAAGTGTGTGATGCGTCAGGGTGGTCCTCTCCCCACACCTTTATAAGATTTTATAACCTGGACGTGGCCTCTATGTTCTTGGATGCTTGTAGCATTGTGTGCATGCCAATTTCACATATACAGGCACTTGAGGATTATGGCGACGTGGGTATTCAGTTCCCGCAGCGCTTGACGCAGCGAGAGTTCCCTTGAAAGGGAACCTCTCAGGTTATGTATGTAACCATGGTTCCCTGAGAGGGAATGAGACGCTGCGTCACTTTGCCATACTCCCGGCATGCCTGTGACCGACTTGTTCGATCTATCAGAAGCTGACACTGTTTGGTTCAGGGGTGCTTTATAGTTTCCTGGTCAATGACGTCACCACGCCAATGGACTGATTTCACGAGTGCTTCATGACGCAATCCCGCAGAGGCGTTCCCGCAGAGGCGTTCCCGCAGAGGCGTTCCCGCAGCGCTTTACGCAGCGTCTTGTTCCCTCTCAAGGAATCATACTTAACCTGAGACGTTTTCTCCATTGACACGCATCCAAAAACGTAAAAACTTCCACTCTAAATATGTAAACATACACAATATTTATCCTATAATATTACTTTAAATCTCAGGCTATCAATGATGAGCTCATTTGAAGTCAAATTCTAAGAACATGTCCTAAAGAGGCTCATCGTAATAAAGCAAAAAGTGATAGAAGTTGCCTAGAATTTTTTGTCAAAACCGAGGCACCGGTCGACGCCACATTTCGTCGGTCGCTTGTTTTTTGCGGCAGCGTCAAACAACTAGACGTTTAGAATCGGTGTGACAAATCCTCATGTTCCAGAAAAAAGAAAAAAAAACATAAGTGTGCCGCCTGTTGACTCTTGAAAGTCAAGGTAGCCTATGTGTGTGTGCTTAATTTTTACTCTCGGCAGAGAAAAACGTCCCATTTTCGCATTCGGGGTAGATAAATTGAATGTTGCTGGAATTGTTGAATATTTTTATTTTATTTATTTATTTTTTATCATAAACCATACTTATTTTGTGATGTTTGGTTTGAGTCGCCAACTAATTTAGTGTATCTGCTCTTTACAAATTCTACTATTTATTATGCATGTTAAGTTTGTGTGTTTAGCCTATAAGGTAAATTAAATAATCTCTGAAGAATATTCAGATGTTTTAGGCCTACTTTTAATTTTTATATTTAGTAGGCCTATAGTGTTAATTGTGTCCTCTGATTTCTAAACATCGATATCTAACTCCCTCTTTTTATATCCCTCAAAACAATCTTGAATCATAGATATTTGTATGCCCTACCAAATGACAAATTAAATCTCCTGTAGGGGGCGCAAAGGCTCCATTCATGAAACCCATATTTTCTCAACTGGAAGAGTGCATCAATTCAAATATAGCCCCTTTGAATCCTAAGAGAATTCCCAAGTAGCTAAATACATTTAGTAATTTGCAGTGAGAACAAAATGCAAGGTGTTGAATACATCTTAAACTAGCCGTTCACAGTGGTTAAAATCAGAGGCAATAACAAGCATTAGCATAAATGTACTCCCATCTTTTATGGCAAAGGTTCTGTTGAACAATTTCGTTGACTTGCATCAGGGGGATCAATGTGAGGACGTAGTTGTATTTTATTAGTCTGAACATTTTTGTGAATGCGCACCATTTCATTGGCCACTGCTGATGAAATGGTATTAATCAGCATGGGAAGATATAACCTTAAATGTGTTCTTCTGGGAGACTATGACTCATAAAGGCTTAGCGTAGCTGTTGCAACCTACATTTGACTGGTTCTGCATGCATATTTGTGTTTATGAGCCAGCATAAATGCGAGGAAATAAAGATGTTAGTTATCCCGCTCATAACTTCAATATGAACCAGTCTGTTTCTGACATTTGAAGGTCAACGCTCAAGCTCCACTATACAAGGCCAATTCGTTTAATCTCCATTCTAAGAGGGGAGGGGTAGAGGTAGAAGAAAAAGGAACTGAAGACTTAATCTTAAGTAGCAGCAGCAGGGGTTTGCCATAGGGCTATCACACATAGAGATCAAACAAGTGCCGTATCACACACTTCTTTTGGAATAAATTGAGTTAAATCTAATGCTCAAGGTTTTTTTTTTTTTTAGATGTGAGAGATTGTTTTCTGCTGAAGGATATGTTTAGGGGCATTGAATTGTGGTTTTGGCTGATAATTAATGCATTGCTGTTATTAGAATTGAGAGTGAAGCTGCTGTTTTGTCTACAAACAGAAAGTCATGCACAAAGAAATGAATGTAATGTAAAAGTTTTGTTATCATGTAGTCTGGAGGCATTCACTTCTCTCTTTTCTGTAAACTCAGACTGGACTATAGAGAATACATGAAATTTGACATCCTTTGCGACTGTATTCCTTGTGAAAAATAGGTGGTGTGTCATACAGAGCACAAACCGTTGGCCTGTGTAGAACTTTTTTCTCACCAACATCCTTCTATTTTCGTTCAGAGCATCTGTGCCACACTAATCACCTGGGTTTTGAGCTAGGAGAGGGTATAGGACTCATTAGTGGAGACCCAACAGCAGATTTTAGGACAGTAAAATCAAAGAGGATGCAGCAGTATAAGAAGCTCCACTGTAAAAAAAAAAAAAAAAAAAAAAAAAGGTATTTTTCCCTTATATAATCCTTACATTTAGTTTTGTTGGTGCAACCTAATATATTTTGGTTGATTCAATAATTTTAAATAATATTTTGATGAATAAAATAAATGAATTCAGATTTTACTGCATGAAGTAGGGGAGAGCGGGGACGGGGCACAACCTAGCGCGGGGTTAGTTGTAACATCCACACATGCCAGGATGATGAAACTTAGTGTATTTACTAGTTGCCATATCAACATTAGAGAAAAAATTGCGTCAAAATAATACAATCTTTGAAAGATATCACTGAACATTTATTTAACCACAGCAAAAGTACATTTCTTGCTTAAGTTTAGTTTTCATCTCTGTTTTTTGTGTTTACTTAAAATTAGACAAATCTGATATTATTGTTATCTTATATCTGTCATGTTCTGTCATGTTATATCAGGTAACATTTTAAGCTGTCATTTGGTCATGTTACAATTTAGCCATAACATATTACAATGTACTTCACCTATGGGGCATGTTGTCACATTTCACTTCCATTCTTTCGGGGTAAATCAAGAAAAAAAGAATACACTGAACCACATATTTGTACTAGACGTGTGCAATTAATGTGGGAAAAAATAAATACTCTGAACCCCAAGTGGATTTATACAAACTAACAAAGTCAAAAAGCGTTAGGTTGTGCTCCGCTCTCCCCTACATCTTTAGGTTATTTAAAAAAAAAAAAATTAAAAAAAAATTCTGTGTGAATAATCTTATATTTAACAATCCAATGCATAGGGAAAATTAAGATAAGCCAATTTTTACTAAATGAGAAAGTAAACGAGAAAGTAATTTGCTAAATGAGAGAGTAATTTACTAAATGAGAAATAACAACTGGAGAAAAATCAATACACCTATTTATGTTTTGTGATTTTTTTTCTTATAAACTGAAGAAAACATAAAAAAACAGCCATAGAAATATGGAAAATCTACTTGTTACATTTTAAATGTAGTTTTCTATGGAGCCCCACATAAAAATATGGAAGAAAATAGATAAAGTGTTTTTTTTAAATGTGAGCAAATTGACCTTTTTAACGTTTTTCAGCATAAAAATTTGTTTGCTCTTAATCACAGAGAGCTAGTTATGACTCACTTAATGTCATTTTGAATAAGCGAAAAACCATGCATAATTGTTATAGATGAAACACACTGGCTCATTTTCTCCCCTGCTTGCCTCTTCAATGAGATGAGTCTAGAGACCACATGACCTGTGAATGCACAACATCAACACATAAATAAGCAAGCAAACAGCCTTCCCAATTATCTGTTAAGAACAGTGTAACTGTGTCAGAGCATCAGCCTGCGGGACATGCTCAAAGCAACGTAACCATTTAGAATCTTCATGCATCTACAAGCAAATTCAAATCATTTCCATTCAGGTCGCTACACTGCAAATTATGAGATGCAAGTAGGCACACGCGTGTAAATGAGAATAGGTCAAGTTGCCTTTTCCAAATCACTGTTATTTCATTTTTGTGTTGTATGAAATTTTTGTTATTGAAGCAAAATGAGGGACAGTACAACTTGTTCTTGCCTTTCCGTCTGTGCGCATGCAATTTGTGCCAGCTTTTCCATTTGTGGATTAATCTGTTGATTAATAAGTCCAGGTTCTTCACTTTCTCTTGTGCTTCAGATTCTCTTCAGATTAGTGGTTAACCCGCATCCTGCATGACCTTGTTCTAGGTCACAGAGATGCTTCTTGCAGTAAAACTGGGTCTTTAAGGTACTTTGTGGTTTTCTGGCTATCACCAGACCAAGCTCAGTTTAAGATTGAACATTAGTCTGGGGAGTCTGCTCTGTATTTTCTACTGCACAAGAGGCGTGATAAACGAGCATAATTCAAATGACTCTGTACGCAATTGGATAGTCCTTCAACCAATCAGACCACAAGAGGCGTGATCAACGGGCAACGCCCCATCGCTTCTCTATCCGTCATCATGTTAAACTCGCCAATAGCGTGCCAGTCTGTGATCGGTTCCCGCAAAAGTGCAACAGAAGCAGTAGAAATGAATGTACAGGTTTCCAGACTGAGCTGCAGGGCGAAATCAAATCGCCGGCAGATCACGCTGGGTTTACCCAGACTAACTTTGTGGCATAATAAGTCAAATATTCAACCATGTGAGTGGACAACTATTGTGTTACCGTAGGTTCTGGAATGGGTATAAAACAATGGCAATTTAATAACCACAACCATCAAAAAGTATTCATATTTAACTTTAAGGGTTAGTTCACCCAAAAATGAAAATATTGTCATTTATTACTCACCCTCATGCCATTCAACACCCTCCGTTCATCCTCGAAACACAAATTAAGATATTTTTGTTGAAATCCGATGGCTCAGTGAGGCCTGCATAGCCAGCAATGACATTTCCACTCTCAAGATCCATTAATGTACTAAACACATATTTAAATAAGTTCATATGAGTACAGTGGTTCAATATAAATATTATAAAGCGAGAAGAATAGTTTTGGTACGGCAAAAAAAAAAAAAAAAGACTTATATAGTGATGGCGGATTTCAAAACACTGCTTCATGAAGCTTCGTAGTGTATCAAATCAGCGTAACGAATCAGCGGTTCAGCAATTTGGCGGTTTGACACGTGATCCAAATCATGATTCGACACACTGATTCATAACGCTTCATGAAGCAGTGTTTTGAAATCGTTATTTAGTTTTTTTGGGCGCACCAAAACTATTTTGTGAACGGCATGAGGGTGAGTAATAAAATACATTATTTTCATTTTTGGGTGAACTAACCCTTTAATTGTGACATTAGGTGTTGAAAACACTTCTCCATCTACCATCATGTACTGTTCATATTAGAGTACCAACAATTTAAAGCCACACAATTCAACCCCCAACTTATATAGGTTCCATCTGACAATAATTGTAACATGAATAATTCCGTCTCATTGATTTGGTCTACTTGGTCTAAATTCCTTAATTTTACAATAACATTGATAATAATTAATTATAATAATTTGTTACATTTATATAGTGCTTTTCTGGGTACTCAAAGTGCTTTACATATAGAAGGGGGGGAATCTCCTCAACCACCACCAACAGCCATATTGCGCCAGAACGCCCACCACACACCAGCTGATTGGTGGAGAGGAGACAGAGTGATGAAGCCAATCAGTATATGGGGATGATTAGGAGGCCATGATGGACAGAGGCCAATGTGGCAAATTTGGCCAGGATGCCAGGGTTAAACCCTGGGATTTTGTAATGACCACAGAGAGTCAGGACCTCGGTTTTATGTCTCATCCGAAGGATGGTGCTTGTTACAGTACAGTGTCCCCATAACTACAATTTTATTCATTTGTTCTGAAGAGCAAATGTAAGCAGTGTGAGGTTTCTCGTCACCTCTTATGACGTATGCACACACAATGCAATCTTGATAAATAGGAAATTGATAAGGTTAGAAGATATACTAGTGAATGTGAGGAAGCATTTGAGAAGCTCACATTCACTAGTATAGTGAACACTGAATGAGGCCTTTTGTTATTGAAGCAAAATGAGGGACAGTACAACTTGTTCTTGCCTTTCTGTCTAGTGCTTTTCTGGGTACTCAAAGTGCTTAACATTTTAAAAGGAGGGCATCTCCTCAACCACCACCAATGTGCAGCATCCACCAGCCATATTGTACCACAACGCCCACCACACACCAGCTTATTGGTGGAGAGGGGACAAGAGTGATAAAGCATTAGGACCCACACAGACCTCAGGGTGAGCACCCCCTGCTGGCCTCACTAACACCTCAAGCAACCTAGTTTTCCCAGGAGGTCTCCCATCCAGTACCAGGCTCAACCCTGCTTAGCTTCAGTGAGTCTTGGGCTACAGGGTGATATGGCTGCTTGATCTCTAGTCCGAAACCCCCAAACATTGCGTCCTGTAGGACAGTTATGTTGTTTCTTGGAAGAACAAGTGCTGTCTTGTCATGCTTAGGATACTATACACTCACCTAAAGGATTATTAGGAACACCTGTTCAATTTCTCATTAATGCAATTATCTGATCAACCAATCACATGGCAGTTGCTTCAATGCATTTAGGGGTGTGGTCCTGGTCAAGACAATCTCCTGAACTCCAAACTGAATGTCAGAATGGGAAAGAAAGGTGATTTAAGCAATTTTGAGCATGGCATTCTTGTTGGTGCCAGACGGGCCAGTCTGAGTATTTCACAATCTGCTCAGTTACTGGGATTTTCACGCACAACCATTTCTAGGGTTTACAAAGAATGGTGTGAAAAGGGAAAAACATCCAGTATGCGGCAGTCCTGTGGGCGAAAATGCCTTGTTGATGCTAGAGGTCAGAGGAGAATGGGCCAACTGATTCAAGCTGATAGAAGAGCAACTTTGACTGAAATAACCACTCGTTACAACCGAGGTATGCAGCAAAGCATTTGTGAAGCCACAACACGCACAACCTTGAGGCAGATGGGCTACAACAGCAGAAGACCCCACCGGGTATCACTCATTTCCACTTCAAATAGGAAAAAGAGGCTACAATTTGCACAAGCTCACCAAAATTGGACAGTTGAAGACTGGATAAATGTTGCCTGGTCTGATGAGTCTCGGTTTCTGTTGAGACATTCAGATGGTATGAATGAGAACATGGATCCATCATGCCTTGTTACCACTGTGCAGGCTGGTGGTGGTGGTGTAATGGTGTGGGGGATGTTTTCGTGGCACACTTTAGGCCCCTTAGTGCCAATTGGGAATCGTTTAAATGCCACGGCCTACCTGAGCATTGTTTCTGACCATGTCCATCCTTTTATGACCACCATGTACACATCCTCTGATGGCTACTTCCAGCAGGATAATGCACCATGTCACAAAGCTTGAATCATTTCAAATTGGTTTCTTGAACATGACAATGGGTTTTTTTCTGTACTAAAATGGCCCCCACAGTCACCAGATCTCAACCCAATAGAGCATCTTTGGGATGTGGTGGAACGGGAGCTTTGTGCCCTGGATGTGCATCCCACAAATCTCCATCAACTGCAAGATGCTATTCTATCAATATGGGCCAACAATTCTAAAGAATGCTTTCAGCATCTTGTTGAATCAATGCAACGTAGAATTAAGGCAGTTCTGAAGGCGAAAGGGGGTCAAACACAGTATTAGTATGGTGTTCCTAATAATCCTTTAGGTGAGTGTATGTCTCCTCAATCACTTGATATTGGCAAACACAGTAACCTTGATGTCATCTTGCTGCTAATCTTCCATCCTAGCACAAATCTCCTAAAGAAAAAAGAAACATTTCTTTCCCCATTGCTGTCAGAAGCTCAATCCCTGTATTTTTCTTCTTGTAATGTCGAATCACCACAAGGAGGTCAAGTCTGTGCTGTTGGAACAGTCATGCCAGCCTAGGCTGCAGCTCTTTTTATGACCCACTAAGGGAACATTCACTCTTCTTGTAGAGCTGCAATATTGAGTCACAGTCTGACTTGGCCAAGGGCACTGAATGTTTAATGCACTATTCTGTAATGAGCATATATGATTTGATCACTGTCTTTAAAACAGGCATGTCACGCGACTCACGCCATGTTCTCTACAACTGTTTTAATAAAGACAGTCCTTTCTCCAGATAGTGGCCTCTCTGATGATATTTGTGTCTTTAAAGGCTCTAACTTATTATTTGTGATAGAATACATTCACTCTTTGGTCGTCTCTTAGGTGAATTCATTAGACATAGCTGATATTGACCTATTATAAATATGAAGATACTAGCAACCTAAAGTACAGGATTTATCATGTCTCTTCGAGAAGAGCAATGCATATCACTGCAAATGGCATGTTAAAAAATGTCCCCATGATGAAAACAGCTAATCGTACTAAATTAAGTTTTTATTTTTTGGGGGGGAAAAGTAAAAATGCAAAAGTTTTCTGTGAGGGCTGTATTTAGAGGTAGGGTTGGGGTTAGGGGATAGAATATACAGTTTGAACAGTGTAAAAATCATTGTCTATGAAAATTCCACATAAAATTTTAATACTCAGACCAAATTTTTGAAGAAATATTGGCTGATTTTGTTATGTACTTGCACACATGAATTACTGTATGCGGAAGGCATAAATGCAGGGGATGTTGATGCTCTGAAACAATTATAAAACTAAATTGTTTATTACATAATCCATTTATCAAAACTGTCTGAATATAAATGTATGAAGGTGTAGAAGAAAAGCAGTAAACACAATCACTTGTTTTTCATACAGTTGATGTCTGAGAGAATCAAAGATTTTGACAAAAAAACAATTATCAGAATTCACTAGATTCACTGACTAAAAGCACATATTATTACAATTTTATTCTTCAAAGTTTGTTACAAAAACCTTAACATTGGGCAGCAAAATGAGAGGCCATCCCTGCTGATATGTAACAGTCCATCCAAGGTCTAGAAGACACATAAATAAACACACATGCAACACGCACAAACAAGCAAGAGTACTTCATATTTTAGTATAAAAAGGAGAAAGTGACTAGGCCTACTTAAAACTGATTCCATACACAGCAAAGCGATGAGACTTCTTACCTGTTATTCCCACAATAAATCTGTCCCCAGTGAGTCATTAGAGAACTGAAACATGATTTCCTCTTGTAAAATACAATGTAAGTCATTCTGTATGAATGAAACCTTGAATAAAAATGTAAATATAGTTGGTTGGTTGGTTTGTCTTAGCTTATGTGAACTTAGCTTGATCCTGAAAGAGGTTTTCTGCAATTCAAAACTGTGAACATGGAAAAGAGTAGAAACCCTTAATACATGTTTTAATTACAACTTGATTTTGTATTGAATTTTTCTGAGTTTTGTGGGTCCTCACAGTTTGTGCATATACACTCAACAGCCTCCTCAAGTCTGTGTGATCCTCTTGGTGCCCCACTGCACTAATCCACCCCAGATGCTCAATGTGAGATAACCAAGAAGGCTGTCTTCTCTCGCCATCCACTGAAAACACAATTATTCACATTGGAGTCCTCCCAAAAAACCTCCTCAGTCTTTAAATTGTCTGTTTGTTTGCAAGTTTTTAAAGAAGTGGTCCGGTTCTGGGTGAGGCTGTCCGGGCTCCCAGTCTTTAGCTGAGATTGAGGAGTTACGGTGAAGTGAGGAATCTCGGCTGAGACTGCTGTCCAAGAGCAGGTCAGGATGAGGTGGCGGAGGCAGGATCCCTGGGTCAAGCTCACTGGTAGAGGAACAGAGGGAGTCTGTTTTCATGGGACGATAATCACGCACACATTCCTGCCTGGGCAGTGTCCGACTAGTCTCGTGGACCTCTGTGCTGCCATTGGAGGTGCTTCTCCAGTCCCAGGTGTTCCCGTTCCCTGAAGACAGACGGACCACTGGGTGATGAGGAGCGTGAGCGTCTACCGTGACAATGCTGCTTCTGTCTTGCTCCGATGGGATGCGGTAGTATGGAGACTCTGAGCCAGTGCTGGAGGTAGCACAGGACGAGGCGGTCTCAGAGGACTTTGGTGTGGTGATGCTAACTGGACCGTGTTGCTTTGACATTGCAATGACCTGCATGACCCTTGGCTGGTTGGGCAGCCGTGGGGGCTCTGGCGTGGCAGCTAGTACCGGACCTCCTTTCTCTGTCATGGACAGCCATTTAGCCCTTGTGATGGCGCTTTTAGGTGACACTGGTGGTGGTCTGGTGGCTTCCTCTGGGATATGAACCAAATGCGGGGCACCGGGCCTCTGAGGCATCATCACCCTGGAACCACCTGCTGCTGTTGTTGCACCCCTGTTGGCTTGCACAGTAGGATAAAGGGAGGACGGCATTCCCAGCTCGTCTGAAGCTTCCTCCTCGACTCCCTCAACTCCTCCCACAGATGCTCCCTCTTCCTCCTCCTCGTCCCTAAGACTGAGACTGCGCATCTCCATTGATTTCTGCTTCCACTCGGATACCAGCTGTTTAGAACGCTGAGAGTCCATCGGTACATGGAAGGTCATGTGACGCTGAGCAGGCTCCTCCATAGCATTGGTGTTAGCACGGGGCAGCGTGTTACTGAATGTCACCATGGTCTCCTTCCCCATCGGGCTGCGAGGAGCCAAGAGCTCGACATCTGCACTAGCTCTCTTCAGGCTGCCCATTGAGGCTTTCTCTCGACGCACCTTTCGGTTCAGGCCAGCAACATGAGGTGGAGCCGATAGTTCATCGTTGCTCTCAGAAGCATGGGCCTTTTGGTACACCGAGTCATGGCCACGCTGTGTCAGTTCTCTTAGAGGATCTTTTTGTGGAGGATGGGGTTGCTTCAATGGCCTGGGGGAGGCCTCTTCATTGGACCTAAAGTTCCCCACCGCATATAGTGCCTGGAATTTGAGAAACACTTGTTATTGCAAGGTTAATGAGAATACTCTAATTAATCAGACATTTTTACAACATGTAGACAAATTAATTATATTGCACATACCCCGAAAATATGTGGACACCTAAGCACTACACCCATATGTACTTATTGAATATTTAATTTCAGAACATTGGGCATTAATAGAGAGCTGTTGCTGCTATTACAGCTTTTATTGTGGGAAGGTTTTCCACTAAAAATTGTATTAATGTTTAGTGTAGGGGTAGCCATTCCCTTTACTGGATTGCTACCTTTCTGAAGAATTTAGATAATCAGGGGGCTCAGGATTACTGCAAAATAAGAAGGTGTTTTAGAGCTGAATTGAAAAGAAAAAGAAAAAAAGGGCCAAGCAGACAGTGGCTAAATGTTTAGCGGTCTTTTAGTGGTCTTAACCATTTTAATCAGAAATCACTGATCAGAAAATTAGCAAGAATTACACAAATACTGTAGATAAAGTAGATTAGCACAGAATAGCCTCACCCAACTTACAGACAGCTTTTTACAGGAAGAACAGTCAGTGTTGTTCCACTCAATGTTAATGGCTTCAAAAAATTCATGAGTAATGTCTCCCAGTTAGTCTGAGTTTAATGCGAGACCAAATATTCACTATAGGGTTCAAATCTGGACTCTGACCAAGGCCAAAACATGAGCCTGATGGCCACTTCCTGGTTGTCTTTGCCATTTGGGCAGTTGCATTGTCTGAAAAATAACATCTGATCATTCCTATTTGGATAACAACTTTTCAATTGTGGGAAGCAAGCCATTCGGTAATATTCCTGTACTCCAAAGCATTAAATGACCTTTCACAGTGAAGTAGCTCACCAGTACTAGTAGCCAAAAAGGCGCCCCACATCTCTTCCTTCATGCTTCACTGTGGTAGAGGATCCATTTATTATAACACACTATATTGCCAAAAGTATTGGGACACCCCTCTAAATCATTTAATTCAGGTGTCTTATCACTTCCATGGCCAAAGGTGTATAAAATCAAGCACCTAGGCATGCAGACTGCTTCTACAAATATTTGTGAAAGAATGGGTCGTTCTCAGGAGCTCAGTGAATTCAAGCGTGGTACCGTGATAGGTTGCCATCTGTGCAATAAGTCCATTCGTGAAATTTCCTCAATACTAAATATTCCACGGTCGACTGTTAGTGGTATTATAATAAAGTGGAAGCCACGTAAAATCACAGTGCGCTCGTAAAATCACAGAGCGGGGCACGTAAAATGCAGAGTGCATGCTGAGGCACAGGAAATTGCCAACTTTCTGCAGAGTCATTTGCTACAGACCTCCAAACTTCATGTGGTCTTCAGATTAGCTCAAGAACAGTGTGTAGAGAGCATCATTGAATGGGTTTTCGTGGCCAAGCAGCTGCATCCAAGCCTTACATCATCAAGTGCAATGCAAAGCATCAGATGCAGTGGTGTAAAGCACGCTGCCACGGGACTCTAGAACAGTGGAGACGTGTTCTCTGGGGTGACGAATCATGCTTCTCTGTCTGGCAATCCGATGGAAGACTCTGAGTTGGGCAGTTGCCAGGAGAACGGTACTTGCCTGACTGCATTGTGCCAACTGCCAAGTGTAAAGTTTGGTGGAGGGGGGTTATGGTGTGGAGTTGTTTTTCAGGGGTTGGGCTTGGCCCCTTAGTTCCAGTGAAAGGAACTCTTAATGCTTCAGCATACCAAGACATTTTGGACTAGCCTAGAAATCTAGACGCACCCTAGCGGCAGAAAATGTATTTTTGCCGCGAGTGTAGTCTAGCAACTCTCGGTAGACCTCAGAGCTGGAAAAACCAAACTCTGGTCAGGCCAATCACATCGTGTATAGAGTCGGTGGGCGGGCTTAACATAATGACGGAGCGCAGTTGCGGAGGTTCTTGGTGCAAAGGAAGATGAGTTTAATCTATCAAACTAAACGTTAGCTCCGCTTCGGTTGGTTGTGGCGCTATCCAATTGCGTGCAGAGGAAATCTGACAGACAACCATTTATCCCGCCCCTCGGATTGAGCCCTGCTAATGGTGAGTTTCCAGACCAAACATCTTGATGTGGGTCTGGCTAGTCAGGCTAATTTTGGACAATTTCATGCTCCTAATTTTGTGGGAAAGCCCCTTCGTGTTCCAACATGACTGCGCACCAGTGCACAAAGCAAGGTCCATAAAGACATGGATGAGCGAGTTTGGTGTGGAGGAACTTGACTGGCCTGAACAGAGTCCTGACCGATAGAACACCTTTGGGATGAATTAGAGCGGAGACTGCGAGCCAGGCCTTCTCGTGCAACATCAGTGCCTGACCTCACAAATGCGCTTCTAGAAGAATGGTCAAAAATTCCCATAAACACACTCCTAAACCTTGTGGAAAGCCTTCCCAGAAGAGTTGAAGTTGTTATAGCAGCAAAGAGTATGCCAACTCCATATGAAACCCTATGGATTAAGAATGGGATGTCATTAAATTCATGTGCATATAAAGGCAGGCTTCCCAAAACTTTTGGCAATATAGTGTATTTCTCACCAGATTTTAGAAGACATTGCTCTGGAGCATCACCATGCAACTTGTGTTTCATTGTGATTCATCACTCCACACACAAATTCCCATATACTGTCAAAAACTTTTTTTGTTTTTTCTGAGACAGTAATGGCTTTTTAAGTAGTGCATTTGCTTACATTTAGCTCATTTCCTATATATTCCTACATATTGTTTTCAGTTTTTTTGTAACCCATTCTGAACCCATTCAGTTTGTCTGAGGAGATTGTATGGCTGTATTATGATTTTACGCACTTGCATGTAAAGGGTGTAGCTGAAATAGCCAAAACCATTGTTAGAAGTCCACATACTTTTGGTCATGAAGTGTAAAAACAAAACACTTACTGTTCATCAGTTATACAGAGCTTAAAGACTTCATTTTTTGCCTATTAATTTTTCTATTTTAATGTAAATTATACTTTCAGAAATAGTTTCAACCCACTTGACTAGTTATGGAGATTATAACACAAAAGCATATCAGAGGAAAGAGGCGAAGCAAAGAGATGACATGGAGAGAGTGAAAAGGAGCTGTGAAATTGTCTCTGATGAATCCTGGAGGATTTCTCTTCCTCTAATAGAATAGAAATCCTAAATATAGAGCTTGCAGTTGACAGATTAGAAAAGAGTGAAAGAAGGAAGATAAATACGTCTTGATATCATCTGCTAACCTAAAATTGAAGCTGTCAAAGCAAAAATTGTTCAGAGAAGCGAACTACAAAACAACTAAAGACTCACTAGATAAACTGCGATACCAGCCCCAATCACAAAGCCCACGTAGACGTCAATCGGGTGGCTTCGATACTGGGTGATTTGGGTCAGACTTGCGAGGGCTGCTGCTATGGCAAATGCAAACACCAACATGGGCTTCAGAAGCTTGGTGCTGTCTGAGATGGTGGCATTGAAGTACATCTGAGTAGAGAAACATAAGTGTCACAACAACATTACAACTATTCTAGTAAACTCCCCAAAATATGAAATGACTTTGTCAAATGAATTTTTTTTTTCTTCGCTTTTCTTCTAAGTTAACAATACATCGTAAACCCTAAAGTAAATGTTATAATATGATATTTTTAATACAATTAGACAAATACAAATAGAGCTAATTCAATATAATTAATTAAGTAAAAATAGTGATACAAGCTACTTAATCTTCCTTAAATGGTTTAGTTTACTATTTGAGAAGACACTTGTAATTCCATGGGGAAATCGTGCAAATCCTAGTCTACTACTAGTCTGAGTCAAATGCCTCAGTTTTATTTATTTTTATAAGTTTTCATGCATTTAAAGTATGGTCAGCCAATTAGATTATACAGGATAACACTAATTTCCAATTAGAATGAACTAAAATACTCCAAATGTAGTTACAGCAGCTTGAATGTCTCTCTTTACTGTCCAGAGACTTCATTAACAGTTGGAATCCCACACTGAGTTCAACGAGGCATAGCTAACAAAAGAAGACTAATGAGCATCTCTAGCTCTACAGCTGCAGACACCAAGCTGACTATGGCCTATATACTCTACACTCTATCAGTAGAGGTCACTCAGCAGTTGACACGGTTCTAAACTGCTTAATGCTGATGCGGGATCCTTCTAATAACAGCTCAGCAAGTAATTGTCATTTCACCGTCTTGGTTAACTATAGACCTGATATAGTCCGGCTATGAGTAACCCACTTCTAAACAAAAGAACCTTGAATTTGGTTGTGTCTTTTTTGCCAAAATTACTTGTGAGATATATGATATTCCATCATGTATGTAAAGTCAACAGTGATTACAAGGTGTTTGGTTTCATTTCTTTGACATGTTATAGGCATGGCCTGTGTGTAGCCACAACTGACGACAAGTCTATTCTTAGGCGTCTATTAAAGTTTCACTGACAGCCCAAATTTTGCCTTGTTTTATCCTAGACTCAAGGGCTGTGTTTAGACGGCTATTAGACGTCTTTTAAACGCAAAATTGTTTGCTGGGAGTGCTAGCTCAATAACCACAGTGGCACGATTTTCCAAATTGCAAGTATTTAGCATCAAATCCTTTTTAAATCAATGTTCCCTGAGAGAAGTAAAGAGAAATGCTTACGGAGATGTAGACAGCTGCAAACCCAGACAGAGTGGCGTGCTGGGAGGGGAACGTTTTCCTGATAACACAAGAGATACAGCGACTTCAGTAACATGAATAATCAAAAAAATAGCACAGCCAAGCATGTGAGGAAGAAATGTAAATGAGCCAAGGAAGAGATGCAGGAGGAATGTACCACACTTCAGTGAGCAAAACACAGTGTCATTTCTGTTCCATAGCTTCCTTGGCCTATGTGCCGCCTGACATTCGTAATCCTTGTTGGAAAACATTGCAATGGGGATTGAAACTGAAACCTTGAAATAAACATAACGAATATATATTTTTCATCCTGTTTAGTCCTCACATTGGAGGCGGAACACTAGGGGGACGAATTGCGCATGCTGTTTATTTATATGCAATGTGCTTTTTTTAGCAGTTATGTGAGAAAGTATGGTGTTGTTTTTGTGCATTCACCTTGCTGACAGGATGGCATACTGGTCCCGGCCTGAGCAGATGTCCTGGGTTATGTAGGGGTTTTTATCGCAGGCCACGCCCGGCAGTGTGTAGTTAGGTTTGCACACAGTTAGGAAGAAGGGAGCATGATAGCCAGTGGCCAGCTGGATAACGTCAGTCACCAATGCAGTGGCGCACAGCCCAAACACATGAACACCTGTGAAGGGACGAGAAACTGTCAGTGTGGAACAGAGCCAGGCTTGTTTTTGTTTGTCTGTGTGAAAACACTCGACCATATGCTTCTTCCAAAATAGACAAACCTGTAAAAATGTCTGAATGCTTTCGAGTGTATGAATAATGAATGTCAGAACAGAAGTCAGAAGAGGTCCCAAAGTCCCAAGTATTAAAACTAAGAAAAAGAAATCTAGTGGACCGTCAAATTGTTGTCCTCAAGTTCTCCTTTAAAGCTGTTTTGTGTGTACAAGTACCATTCAAATGGGTATTATTTAATTTTAACTGTACCCTTAAAGGGTAACTTCAGTGATTTAGCATTAAGCTTTGTATCAGTAGAAACCCCGTAGTATATTTGAATTATGCTAGCCTACTTTCCCCCATCATATCCCCCTGAGACCAGAGAATTATGCATTTTATTTCTGGGGGGAAAAAAAATCGTAATTTTGCGTCATCGGAGGATTTTTTCGGCCAGAGGCTAAAAACTACAGCCAGTAGAGGAAGTGGTTCCGCATGTTATCAACCCGACCACAGGGGAGAGATCTCACGCACATAATGTAAATGCACTCGGCTCGGGCATTCATAACGGAGCAGTGCGGAGCTAAGTGAGTGTTTTAACTTTTCACTGAATTCCTATGAAAGTTTAGCTTCCATATGCGATCAGAAAATTCGCCAGACTGGACACGCGCTGAGAATGACAGCCGCGTTTAACGTTACCTCAGCTCTACTTCCCTCTCGTGCTCCTGCTGCGTTTGTCCTGTGACTTTCGCTCGGCTCACTCACACTTTATTGAAAAGACACGTTCAGATTTTAATTGTAGTGTTTATTCTCTAACGAAAGAAATTATTGTATTATTATGAAGATCAAAACGACGCTGGGGGCGGTGTAAGTAGTGGCCTTGTAGGGCAGCGAAGCAAGTGCATTCTGGGAGTTGTTGTCTTTCATTCACATGAGATAAAAATACATTTTCTGTCTTTTCTCAGTCTAGAAGGCACCAAATTCAAAAAATAATTTCACATTTCTACTACATAAATGACAGTTTAAATACACATTCATCTTCCCAGCGCTGAAGTGCCCCTTATTCCAAATGTTGAGTATATTCGACAAATTTGTTTTCGATTTTCTTGGTTTATGGCAGTTGTTGTCAGGTCAACTTCAAGATGTTTCTACAACCATTATGAGATGATTTGTAGGCCAGCTTAGATATAAAATCAGAAATTCATATGAGAGGGACTGAGAAATACCTGAAATACCTGACTCAAAAGTCAAAACAGGGCGATAACCACAAACAAATTTTTTGAATAATTTAATTCCTTTAAATAAAAAGACCAACAACCCCCCTCCCCCTCATTTTTGAATACATGGTTACGGCCTTACAAAATATTTCTAATTTAAATTAAGTTTATTTATCAATTTGTGGGAGGAGCATGTTCAGGTATTCCAACCAATCAGCACAAAAGGAAGCCGGTATGTATAGCCGTCCCTCACCTCTGTCCTGGGATAGTTTCACAGCCTTGGGTTTGGGCCAAATTTCGAGCTCGGAGCCCTCCCCCCGGACAGCACACCAAATAAGCATAATTTACTATTATCTGATTTCATGTACGTGTGAACTTTATGTTTAAAAAACATAATAAATGCATTTGTTACATATTCAATATGCAGCAATTAAAATTTTTCATAAACTTTGTTTAATTGTAGTTTCCCATTTCAAGACTGAGGTGTCTCTTAACATACCCACAAAACGCACTGTTCTGCGTAAGAAGGAGTTGAAGTTGCAGCCTCCTGCATTGATACTCCCTTCTGAACCAGAGCGAATCTTCAGTTTGGACTGCATACAGTACATCAAGGCTTCACCCAGCATGATCTAAGCCAAAAATGCACAGAAGAATAAGAGCTGCCTGAAGCAACATTAGAAATGCAATCTGTCAAGTGTTTAATTATGCTTTACACAAGATGCTAAAACTCAGTCCTTGACCATGCCATTCACTGGCCATGCTGTTACTGTCCACATTGCATCAATGAATAGAGTAACAGGATTTTGTATAATTTTCACAGTAGCTACACATAGATAAATAGGTTAGGCCGTTTATGAATAGAGTATGGACACTCACAGACGCTGCAGGGCCAGCAAAGGCCAGGCTGAGCAGCATGAGCAGAGGGATGAGCTCGTCTCCCGTTTCCACATAGGGCATGCTCAGTGTGCGGTCATGGCAACGGAACCCAACTTTGGCTGGCTGTAATATGTCTGTCAGCTCCAAGAAGTAAAGAGAAATCATGGAGGATGCCACTATTGGCAGCTGAGAGAGAAAGCAAAAGAATGGGTGGGTTATGGGAAAGGTGGCACAGGAGAGGATTATGGAGGGAGGAATCAGTCAACATTTACTGCATGGACACATTCATGAATTATTCATGCGGACAGTATTAGGCATACAGTGGGCCCCAAAACATTTGAACACTTAAAAATTTATGAATTTCTTTAAATAACAAAATATCAAACCAAGGTATGTATTTGAAACTGTGTAAATGTTTTGCATATTGTCCGGTTTCACAGACAATGCTTAAGATAGTCCCAGACTAAAATGCATGTTTGAGCTCTTTTAACTTAAAGCAACTTCCACTGTCATATCTTAAAATATGTCAGTTGTTTTGTCTCACGATGCACACAAGTAATGTTTTTTTTTTCTAAGGCACGTTTATAAAAACGACTTTAAGTGTCCTAATTGAACCTAAATTGAATTGAAGGCCTAAACCTGGCTTAATCTAAACCCTGTCTGTGAAACCGGGCCTTAGATAGCTTTTATAAATGCGCCAACAAAAACACTTCTGGTGTGCATCTTGTGACAAAACAATTGCATATTTTAAGATATGTCAGTGAAAGTTGCTTTCAGTTAAAACTAGGGATGCATCGAATCCAGGATTCGGGTTTGGATTCGGCTGGGTACCTTAGAATTTTTTTCCACCGAACCGAACCCTAGTCTTGCACTATGTGCGCTCCGCTGGTCGGACGTAATGATGGAGCTGTTGATTATGGGAACGTGTTTACTAGGTGGACCGTTCAAATGCTGTAGGCTGTGAGAAAGTGAAAATGGAACTCGTGAGCAGAAAACGTGTTGTTTGGCAGTACTCTCAGTCAAAAGAAGGCTATTCAAGTCGAGCTACATGTTCAATTTGCAATGCTGATTTGTCTTGTGGTGGCAAGGACCCTAAAAATAGTTGCTGTTAAAACATTTGCGTAGGAAACATCTGAAAGAATACGAGTTGTGCATGAAGGAATCTACAGACAGCAGCCAAAATGCAGCAACTTCAGGTACAGTAAAGGAAGGACAGTCATCCTGGCATAGGCCTATGTTGCCTATTCTTAATTAAAATAAAATAAAATGTAAAATATACTGCTGTGGACGTTGTTTACTTCATTAATGTGTTTACTGTGATAATGGACTTAGGATGGGAGTAGGATTCGGTATTTGGTTTCGGATTCTGCAGAATCTTAACCAGTGGATTCGGTATTCGGCCGAACCCCAAAAATCTGGATTCGGTGAATCCCTATTTAAAACAGCTCAAACATGCATTTTAGTGTGAGATGCCAAGCCTTGACTGTGAAACCGGGGGATATTTTTCAAACTTAAAGGGATAGTTCACCCATAAATGTACATTCTGTCATTTACTCATCCTCAAGTTGTTCCAAACCTGTATAAATGTCTTTGTTCAGCCTAACACAAAGAAATAATGAGTATCTGTGTTTTTCTGTTTTGTTTTCAAATGCTCTTAGTTTATTTATCATCATTTCATGTGTTTCCTTTCTGTTTACGCTTGTTGATATGGTTATTTAGCCTGGATGCCAGCCGAACTTAGCCTCGCCCACAACATTTGAGGTCGGGAAGTTCGGTCTGGACTAGGGGTGGTTAATCTGTCTGATTTCCCGATTCGATTCGATTACGATTATTGAAGTCCCGATTCGATTACAGTCGATTTTCGATTATTAACGATTCTCGATTAGCGATTATTGATTTTCCATTTCACAACAGTAAACGAAAATACACTACAAAGTGATTGCAGTATAAAAAAAAAGTCAGCTACTGAATTACTTAACTCTTTTATTGAGTAACAACAACTCAAAGCACTTGTCGTGTAGTGTCGTGTAGTTACACAGAAATGAATACATCACATTGTGTTGTGACTCATCAAGTTGAACTAAACAATAACAAATAAATGAAAGGCTTATTTCCTTTAGGAAGTAGATCAGAACCAACATACTGTAGAAATTGGACAATTTTCTTCTAGAAAGACAACGTGTTCAGGTGGAGGAAGACTGCAGGTTGCAGTCGAAACATGTCAAGGTAAAGAATAAGTTTTCTCTCCAAACACCTTGTCTTTCTAGAAGAAAATTGTCCAATTTAATCATTAAGAAGACAAAATGAAAATTTTTGAACAACTTACTGTAGCTTCAGCTTATATACTGTACTGTAGAACACAGTGACAAAATGTCAAGAGTGATGGATGCGGTGCGCGCGTGAGGGGGGCGGGAACGCGTGGAACGCTCGAGCTCCTCTCGTTCGTTTCCTGACGTGAGAAAGACAAAAGGGGAAAAAACGACAGAAGAAAAACGGGTTCGTGTCGGAGGAGTGTCGAGGCCCGTTCGGTTCCGTGAGCGGGAGCCGCGGGTCGGTGCAGCGGAGCGTTTCCAGCATCAGTCCGGCTGTGTGTGTGTGTGTATGTGTATGTGTGTGTGTGTGTGTGAGATCCGCTCATCGCGTCCTCAGGATCGCCTTAATTCCCGCGAATGTGCGCGTCGATGTGTGTCGCGCTCGCTCATCTGAAGCGCTCATAAATCTGCGGATTGAAGGCGTTTATTCGGTGTTTGTGCGCGAATCTGAGCCGTGCTAACGCGCTAATGTGCCTGAGCTCCAGAGGAGGGAGGATTTCTAGAGTGTTCCCTCAGAATCATCTCAGCATTAACGACAGATTTACATTCATCTAATGAACACACACACACACACACACACACACACACACACACACACACACACACACACACGGTGGTAGAGTCAGGTTTAGATAAATAAAAAAATCGATTTTTGAAAATGTAATGATCGATTCATGCTCGTCCATAACATACTCGCGATTAATCGATAATCGATTTTTTTCACCACCCCTAGTCTGGACATGATTCGTTGTGGAGCAACTACGCTCGAACCAGAGCTATTCAACAGTAACGTAACCATCCACGTCACCAAAGAGCGCTTGGGTTGAATTCGTTTGAATCTGAGTATGACGACGTCAGGCTAAAGTACTCTGTGTATCCTTAAATTCTTTCTACAACACCGGCAAAGACTGTTTACCCCCATCTTCTTCTTCTACTTCTTCCAGCGTGCGTGCAGTTGAGTTCTGTTGACAACTATGCGTCGCTCAACATACGTCACTTGCTCCGTTGCTCTGATTGGTTGTAGGTCTATCCAATTGAGTGCAGAGGCATTTTCTTTCCTGGTTCGTTTGAAACACGCCTCATAATCACAGCCCAATGGAGCCGTACCAGACTATTCTGACTAGAATCTGAGTATGACGACGTCAGGCTAATTGTTTCATTGATTACACACACTTGTTCCTTATTAGTTCTCTGTGTATTTAATGCCCTCAGTTCTGGCATTTCATTGTCTTGTGCTGTTTATGTTTCATGCACACTGTTATGTTGCCTTTGCATGTTGGATTCTTTTGTTTTGTTTAATAAAGTTCACACTGCATTTTAGATCTGCATCAGCCAATCCGTGACAGAATGTCAAATGATGATGTTCACACACTCTAAAAAAATGGTGCTATATGGCACTAAAAGTGGTTCTTGGCTCGTAATCATAGGGGAACCACTTTTTCTATATAGCACTATATCTTAACAAGTTCTGTATATGGTAGCGGTGCTATATAGCACCTCAGTCATCCCAAAGAACCGCTGAAGAACCACTGAAGAACCAAGATGTGGTGCTATACAACACTTGAAGTGGTTCTCCTATGATTACGAGCCAAAGAACCACTTTTAGTGCCATATAGCACCATTTTTTTTTTTGTGTATTAATGCGATGAACGTTATGTGGGAACTTTGAGTGCAACTGACTTTATACAACCACTAATACTTAACTTGGGACCAGTTATTTATATGAATTGCAAAATAGCAAAAGAGTGATGTAAGTTCTGAGAAAAGCTCTGGTAACTATTTTTCTATTCATGTTTCACAATAATTTTTCTTAGAAGTTTACATCAATATTATGTCCTTGAAAAGGAATAAAGCAGTTAAAGCCCAAATAATCCTGGCTGAAATCCTGTTAAAATATCTTGGTTAAAGATGACATCGCCTTCATTTAACATGGTAAGAAGCTGAGTTTTCCAGTGTCCAGCTTATGACTCACTATATGTCAAATAAATGGCATTTATGGTGTTAAATATCAACTTCACATTTATAAGTCATTCCATGTCATTTATTACACAGCTAAGATGCACATGCTCATAAGTTTCATCACATCATTATATTGTAACTCAAAGTGACATGTAAATGGCATTCTATGCAGATGACTCTCCTCACAAGATAAGGCAGTGGTGCGTAACGTCATGCAATTTTTTTCGGCAGTTTAAGGGCAAGGCTTGTAGAGATTGTTAAAGCTTCACCACAACAACTGAAATACGTTGCATACCTCCACAAAATAGAAACATGGCAGTAATGTCATGCTGTCTTTGGGAGGCTTCTTCTTGGGCTTGTCTTTTGGAGACATCATTTTGGGGTTTGGTCGAATAAAATCTAAAAGTGAAAACAGTCAAGACAGAATAAGATCAAACACGTGATATTTAGATACATATTGTTGAAAGATAAGTAAGTCTATGCTTGTGGTATTAAAGGGATAGTTCACCCACAAATTAGAATTCTGTCATCATTTACTTACCCTCAAGTTGTTCCAAACCTGTATGTTCTTTGTTCTGCTGAACACAAAATATATTTTAAAGAATGTTTGTAACCAAGCTGATAGAGCAACCATTGACTACCATAGTAGAGAAAAAATACTATGGTAGTCAATGGTTGCTCTATCTGCTTGGTAGATTTGTGGGTGAACTATCTCTTTAAATAGCCAGCAACTTTTATTTGGCTCAACCTAAAATGGTCTTAAATGTTTAAATCAGTCTGATAAATGAATCACTGGGCATGTTTGCAAGTTGTCTTGCTAAGTAGTGTTGTAGTCAAGACCACCTAAACCAAGACCAAGACCAGCGTGTGCCGAGACCAAGACTTTGTGGGGTTGAGCCCGAGTCAAGACCAGATCAGCACTCCTTAAATTAATCTAAAAGATCCACATTTACTGTTTAACGAATAAATACAATTAGAATAGTAAGACACTATAGCGCTGTTACCAATCAAATCACTGACAATAAAATTCATGGCACAAAAGTTGCAATCTCAATTGGTACAATTACACCTGCATAAATAATGTTCTGATTAAAGGGTTCCTTCAGCGATTTAGCATTAAGCTTTGTTTCAGTAGAAACTAGTAGAAGGAGCTAGTTCCGCATGTTATCAACCCGCCCACAGCGGAGGGATCTCACTCACAGAATGTAAATGCGCACGGCCGCTCGGCTATTCATAACGGAGCGATACAGAGCAGAGTGAGTGTTTAAATTTTTCAATGAGTTCCTATGAAAGTAGCTTCCATAGGCATGATCTGAAAACACGCCAGACTGGACACGTGCCGAGAATGACTGCCGCGCTTACCTCAACTCTGCTCAGCTCTTCGCTCTCGTGATGAATGAAATCTGACTCCTGCTGCGTTTGTGTCCGGACTTTCGTTCGGCTCAGTCACACTTTATTGAAAAGACAAGTTCAGTTTTTAATTGTAGTATCTGTTCTCAAACTGAACGAAATGATTGTATTGCTATAAAATTGAATATCAAAACGACGTTGGGGGGGCGGTGCCGCTGGGGGCAAGAGATGTAACCAGTAGTACTCGTAGGGCAGCGAAGCAAGTGCATTCTGGGAGTTGTTGTCGTTCATCCACATGAGACAAAAATACATTTTCTATCTTTTCTCGGTCTAGATGGCACCAAATTCTAAAATAATTTCACATTTCTACTAAATAAATGACCCAGTTTAAATACACATTCATCTACCCAGTGCTGAAGTGCCCCTTTAGTGTAACATTAAAACATTATTGAACAGTCACAGAATCATTTATTCAAAGCAGCTGATACATTTAATAATGAAACGTTGCCGAATTAGCAAAGACAGTTTAAAATGTGTAATTTAATATTAACTTCTTGTTTATTGAACGTTTGTATAAATCAATATCATTTGCAATCACGCTTATATTCATGAAAACAGCTCTCTTGCTCTTGTGATATTGCTTAATTATATTCTATGTTATATAAAAAAACGAAATCTCAGAATTTTGTGGCCATTTATATTAATTTGGGGAATTTTTTAAGGACAATTCTGCATTGATTTTGAACCCGGCAGCACAGTAACAAATGAAATCACATTACAAAGAAGTTATTGATTGCATTTTAAGCAGTACGTTTGACATCAAATCACTTTAATGATGTTAAATCAGGCAATGTACCGGCAATTTAGTGATATCCTTGCAGTTGTGGTCTTGACTGGTCTTGAGATAAAATCCTGAGTTCTCTAAGTCCAAGACAAGAGACAGAGACCGAGGCAAGACCAAGACCTTCAATAAATGGTCTTAAAGGATTAGTTCACTTTTAAATAAACTTTTGCTGATAATTTACTCACCCCCATGTCATCCAAGATGTCCATGTCTTTCTTTCTGCAGTCAAAAAGAAATTAAGGTTTTTGATGAAAATATTCCAGGATATTTCTCCATATAATGGACTTCAATGGGCTCCAAACGGTTCAAGGTCCAAATGACAGTTTCAGTACAGCTTCAAAGAGCTTTAAACGATACCAGACAATGAATAAGGGTTTCTGCGAGAAACAGAGCGGTATTTATGCTATTATTTTACCTCTTATCAGACGAACGTGATCATCTCTGAGCTCCGCCATAACTTTCGCTAAGTGAGGTCAAATACAAGCGTGGTCATAGATGTATACGTAGATGCCTCATTAGCGCCTGCACGGATCAGTAGAATGAGGCATCTACGATCGATATATCTATGACCACGCTCATATTTGACCTCACTTAGCGGAAGTCATGGCAGAGCTCAGAGATTATCACGTTCGACTGATAAGAGGTAAAATAATAGCATAAATACTGCTCGGTTTCTCACAGAAACTGATCGTTTCGCTAGATAAGACCCTTATTCATCGTCTGGTATTGTTTAAAGCCCTTTGAAGCTGTACTGAAACTGTCATTTGGACCTTGAACCGTTTGGAGCCCATTGAAGTCCATTATATGGAGAAATATCCTGGAATGTTTTCATCAAAAACCTTAATTTCTTTTCAACTGAAGAAAGAAAGACATGGACATCTTGGATGACATGGGGGTGAGTAAATTATCAGCAAAAGTTTATTTAAAAGTGAACTAATCCTTTAAGACCGGTCTTGAGTACAACACTATTGCTAAGCATGCAAATATGATGCGGATGGGTAGACTCATTCAGAGAGTGTAAATTTATTACACCATTTGATTGGCCTCAAGAGAAAAAAAATTACATGGAAGAAAAACTGATTAATTTTTTCAGAGGCGATGCTAATCAATTAGGAAGCAAACCATGTCGTGATATAAGGCTCATCAACCATATCCTCATGCAGGTAATAAAATCCACTGGTCTTTGCAGCTAAAAATATAAAAAAAGGACCTCTAAATTTGGCTTGGAGAGTACTTTGTGTTTCATAGTACTGCAAAACATCATTTAACTGTCCCAAGATCTTATGAAATTTAAAGGTACAGATTTCAAGGGGTTCAAAAACACATACATTACTGCAGTGCAACATTAACGGTTTTGGATGATATTACAGCATTGTGGTGGTATTTGATGAGGTAGACGGCATAGCCAATCAATATCAGGATTTAATACTACTGCCTAGTATCAGATTAAACAGTGATGTGAATATTAGCACTGTAAATGGTCAGTTCTGCACATACCCTCACTGTTTAGTGATTTAGTTAGGCTTCCCTTATTGAAGTTGCCTTGTGGAATTCACTATTGACATAGCATGCAATAGCCTGAATAGCCACATCTCTCTCCGGGCGGAAAGCTAATGAAAGTTGGGTGACACATGGTGGCCATATCGGCTTCCCGTCTCACACTGCACAAACAAAGAAGGCTCTTTTCAGGGGAGAGGGGACTATTTATCCTGCACAACTTTGTTTGTCTCTGAAGAGAGAGGGGGATAAGGAGAAGGCCGAGAATGAACAGACTCAAGTCTGTGCTGTCAAGGAGTCTATTGGCTGGCAAATAAAAAGAGCTTAGCAATAAAGCAGCAATCAAGTCGCTCTGTGAGCCTCTTCAGCAATATGTCTGAGCTGGTGGGAAGTTGGTACTGAATAAATATAGAGAAAGTGAGTGATTATTCAACTCATTTGAGTGATTCCTTACTCAATGCTGGAAAAAGATGTTTGAAAAGAACCTGAGAGAGAGAGATAACCTGAAAGAAGGGACTTCAGATACAGTAGTGGGTTGTTTAGCCTAATGTTAACAAAATCCTGCTTTGAAAAACCAAATTCGATAATTTCACATGCAACTAATTTAGCTAGCTTCATCCAACATTTTTATCATTAAAATGGCTAATACATTTTTAATTGTATTATTTCGTTATTTAATTATTTATATTAAAGGTGCACTATGTAACATTTTTGCAGTAAAATATCCAAAAACCACAAGGCCAGTGTTATATATTTTGTTCAGTTGAGTACTTTCAATATCTCAAATGTTTCCAAATTTGTAAATCGTGAGAAAATTGCTATTTTATCCAAGGAACCGGGACGTGTGAGGAAGTCGCCTGTCAATGGCGTCATATCTGCGTTACCCTCGGTTTCCGGTTTTATTTTGCAGAAACGCTTCACTCTTACTGCAGTGTGCAACAAGTGTCATAGCAGCCGCCGAGCGAACGCACAGAGTAACGCCTCAACATCAACCGGCTGTGAGGTGAAGACCACATGTCCCAAGATTCTGTGCTCAAACTTGGCGTCATCAAACTACGCCTTTGTTTTGAATAAGCGCCCTCTAGTGGACGGGAAAGTTACATAGTGCACCTTTAAGTGTATTGTTTGAATTTTATATAGATTCAGGAATATATCACAAAATATTATTTTTTTTCATTACTTTCTGCTTTAAATGCTTAATAGATTCTAATTGGCTGTCGCTCTGAAAGTGCTTCCAACAATATCGTTCCTCTGTCCTTATCGTTATGGTGTGGATTTAACTATAGTCAACTAGAATGATTATTAAAAATGTTGTTATCGTTATTGTTATAGTTATCATCCCTGGTGAGAATGGGCAAAATTGTGACAGGCTCCAAGTAGGTTTTTTATGGCTACTTCCTCTGGCATAGGCAAACTTCTGTTTATGAGCGTCTATTTAGTGCACTCTTTTATGTTTTAGCTTTTGTTTAATTTTATATGACTTTTTGGTCACTTAAACATTTACAAATGAGTGATTTTATAAAATTTGGCTCAAAAGTTTTGCATTTCAAAAACTAACAGAAATGTTCTCCAGTATCGTATTAAAAACATATTCAATCTGAATAATTTAGTGCTTGCCAACACGTTACTTACTACCTTTTTTTTTTTTACTTTTACTGGAAAAGTAATAGTTTGTCAACTGTGTTACAGTTAGAAACCACATGGTAACAGTATTGACAACTTTTTAGCTGAAAACTCCACTTGCTAGCAGCTTTTAAACAACCCACTGTGTGATCGGTGATAAATTCTGTTTTCCTTATGATATTGTGGTAACAACACGTTTCACAAAATAACTTTTTAGATTAAAATATTTTCTCAGAGAGAGCACACACCTTTCAGTGCTTCAGATCTTATCAGTGAGGGAAAGTTTCTTGTATCTTACATAGTGGGAGATAATTCCAACAATTTAAACGCAAAGTATGGTACGGTAACAGAATTGACGCAATATTTATGGAAACATTTTTATAAGATTAAAGTTATTTTTAAACAATTTATTGTAGTAGAATTAGGAATATGACTATTTAGGGCTTTTATAAATCAAATTTATGAAATATTACCAAGAGAAAAGTCAAATCAAATATTTTAATTACACAATGATACATGATGGAAAAATACACTGACTAATGCGGACAACAAGAAATCATGATTTTCAGCTATGACCTATAAGACACTTTTTACTGAAAATATTACATTGTTATGGCCTGTAACATCTTGTGATCCATGAGTACCAAATTATTAAAACAATTAAAAATATAATAATTTGAAAAAAAGCAGAACACCAAACACCAAATGTAGGCTACACTTATTAATAAAAAGTAAAAAAAATAATAAAAAAAATTGTAGGAATGTCCATCTTTTTGTTTTGTTTTGACCCCTGTGCGGTTGTGTGGGGGCGGGGTGAGGTTAGCTTCTGGCCGAACACACCCGCCCCCCACAATTCCCACCCTTGAATCTCTGATCTACTGTACCAGCTGCGCTGTCCACTACATGGTACTGAAGCTGATCTGACTGAGCAGTGCTCTCTGACACATGGCTAAAGGAGATGTAGATGAAGGGAATCATCAGTGCTGAATAGAACATAGGCTACGCGATTTCACGGGACAATCGCTTCTATTTGTCTTTTAGCACATAATAGTCTATGGCATATCGTATGTGAAAGACCCATTTAACGTAAATGATATGTAAATTTTCCTTGATTTTTTAATTTTCGTTGATTTGGCATTTCAAAATGTCCTCGTGGTCAGTTACCATCTCACACACACCTCTCTCCTTTCCTGAAATGGTGTCATGAATTATTCTGGATGTCGTACAGAAACACCCGGCGTAACGCCAAGGAACTTTTGTTTTTATATATAGGTATATTTAATGTGTATTTCAGAAAACATAAATAGGCTGTACAAACCAACCCCGACATCGCAATTCCATATGTCAGCTTTCTTGTCTGCCTTTAAGGGCTCCTGGGAACAGGCTCGGTCACCGACAGACACTGCTATCTCACCTCTTTCTCGTTGATGCTGGAAATGAATCGACTCCCTCCGACCCCTTCGCCGTCGCTTCGTTCGTCTGTGGTGCTCCAGCTTTCCTCAGTGCGACTTAATCCATTTCACGCTTGTACAATATATCTTTGTGTTCACTTCCCCCCGTCCGCTGAAGGTAAGTGATAGGATAAAAGTATGAATGGGACTGGACTCTCCACTTGTATTTCCTCAACGTCGCAAAGTCCCAGAAGTAGATGCGAGTAATTTCCTCGGAATTGGGCCACTTTCTCACGGAGGTCTCAAATACAGAGCTCTCGGATGAGCGGATAGTAATCGGAACAGGAATGCAGTGACTGTGGAGAGCACCGTGAACACAAAAGGCTACTAGGAAGGGGGTTTCTTGAGGGAGGGGACAGAAATGAGGGAGGAGGCGGTTCACTTCTTAATACAAACACACGGAGAGCATCTTAACCCCCGTTTATTTCCAGTCATCAAACCGTAATGTGCAGGAAAGGAGATAAAGACGCGATTATACGAGAGTTCTGTTCACGACCGCAAGGGTTAAGTCGCGCGCTCCTCTCTTTGTGCATGTGCGTCGTCTGCTCCATCATGC
The DNA here is from genome assembly GCA_023566225.1 of Romanogobio albipinnatus. Lineage (NCBI taxonomy): Eukaryota > Metazoa > Chordata > Actinopteri > Cypriniformes > Gobionidae > Romanogobio > Romanogobio albipinnatus. The sequence goes on from CM042244.1 coordinate 10,417,308, forward strand.
TGGATGTTATCTGTACTTTTAGAGATATTTTTCTCGGTCTTATGTGGACCCACGTTAGACAAGTATGAAGCTTATGGTCTTTGTTTATTTTGATGGGGTGGGGCTGCATTTGGACCATGCGCTCCTTTGTGTCTAGGTATGTTTCCCATCACAATCGGACAGCAGCACATGGCGCAGCACGCCTCCAGTGAGAACATGTCAGCGCGTCATCGCAGGCGCACGCTCGCTCCTCGCTCGAGTGAATCTCGCATTTTCCTTGAATCAGAGCGACCACGAGTGTTTCTGGTCTTTGGTTATTTTTTGTTATCTGCAGCATTTTTGTTCATTTGTAACATTTCTAGACCCAGTCTTTATCTTTATTAGGAGGATAGAACATATAGAATTAAAATATGACAACATAGGCTATCTCTCCATATTATAAAAACAACAAAATAGGCCTACTAAAAATGTAAATACTAATAGGCAAATATATAAGAAATAATAATAACAGTATCGTTTATGGAATATTCAAGAATTTCAGGCTAATGTGACCTTTTCCTTATTACAATCTCTGGACAGTTACACCTCTTAGACACACACACACGCACGCACGCACGCACGCACGCACGCACGCACGCACGCACGCACACACACACACACACACACACACACACACACACACACACACACACACAGGGGTGTTTTTGTGAAATATGGGGACATTCCATAGGCGTAATGGTTTTTATACCGTACAAACCGTATTTTCTATCCCCCTACACTGCCCCTGCCCCTAAACTAAAAAAAACCCTCATTCTGTGTGAAATATAAGCATTTTGAAAAGTGAGGACATGGGTAACGTCCTCATATTTCACCCTCTTTTTGTAATACCTATGTCATACCCATGTCATTATACACATTTGTGTCCTGATATTTCACAAAAACATGCCCACACACACACACACACACACACACACACACACACACACACACACACACACACACACACACACACACACACACACACACACACACACACACACACACACACACACACACACACACACACACACACACACACTAGGCGTAATGGTTTTTATACTGTACAAACTCTATCCCCTTACACTAACCCTACCCCTAAACCTACCCATCACAAAAAACCTTCTGCATTTTTACATTTTCCAAAAAACGATGTATTATTTATAAGCTTGTTTCCTCATGGGGAACTCAATTTAGGTCCCCACAGTGACACGAGTCCCCATGAGTCAGTGTGCATTCAGGTTGAAGTCCCCACCAGGATAGAAAAACATGAGCACACACACGGTTGCACTATCTTTGTGGGTTCTCTCCATAGGCGTAATGGTTTTTATACTGCACAAACTGTATATTCTATCCCCATAAACTAACCCTACCCCTAAACCTACCCATCACAGAAAACATTCTGCATTTTTACGTTTTCAAAAAACATAATTTAGGCTGATTTATAAGTCGTTCTTCTAATGGGGACCAAAAAAAAAAAAGTCCCCACAAGGACAAGGATTTCCGATATTGCCATCTTTGAGGGGACATTTTGTCCTCATAATGTAGGGTTTACCAGGACACACACACACACACACACACACATTGAAATAAAAAATATTCAATTTCATTTGCAATGTATTTTTGAATAACATCAAAAATGCTCTCTGACAAGGAACAGGACCCTAAATATAAATGCAAAGCTCTCCTGCAAAATCTCAGCACATATTGCTCCATACCAGAGAACTGAAGCGAGGAGCAAAAAAAATCAAAACAGCTCCCCCATCTATTTCCCCCATCTCCCACACTAAAAGAATAGGGGGGGTCTCCTCTCAGCTATGTGCTTACCGTTGGTTTCCCAGGAGACTGTATGAGGCCTCTTGGGCAGCCCTCCGATACCTCAGGATTGGGCCCAGCTGCAGGGAGTTAATAAAATCATCAGTCAGCCATTCAGCCTCACTCTTCACATCCTCTCTGGCCAATTAGTCGCACACCCTATGTGGCTCGACTGCCTTCACAACATGTTTCACGCTCTCATCAATTTCATACACACTCATCGCAGACTCAAAATGGAGAATGAGGTACTACTAGAACTTGCTATCTTCTCCAAGTCACAGTATTCAAACGTAAGAGTATTAATAGATCTTTGTTAATCTCAACGGAATGCTTTTGGGATCCGTTTGTATTAAGACAACTGACCGAATTATTGTGTCCAAATATGCTGCTCTGGTCCTCGCAGGTTCATAATCATTTTATGGACTCGCACTGCATGATTGTATCATGATTGATTTTTGCCAGCTCTCACTTCAGAACACGTCTCATATGGCCACGTACTTAAAAGAAATAAGAACTGCTGTTTAAGTGTGTGGTGAGGGACCAGCTCATTCGTCAAGGTATATGTCCACTGACATTCCCATTTCTTTCCATGAGTATACGGCTCCCTGGCTGTGCACTGTAAAAAATGATTTTTCAAAAATTATTGAAGCATGTTCTCAGTTTTGTACTTCAAAATTTCATGTTTAATTCGAGGTGTTTTTTGTCATTTCTAAGTGGAAATTGTTTCTAGATCATGCGTGTCCTGTTTTGGAGGATGCATGTCATCATAGTGGCACCATTGCTGATAAGATTATGGAGAGATTTGAGTTGAGGAAGACAGAATAAACCTATTGCATCTCATGCACAAGTCTGTGGAACCATTTTATCAATTACCAGGAGGTAATAGGTGAGAGTGGGGCACAACCTAACGCGGGGTTAGTTGTAACACACATGGTTTAACCCTTTCCGTACATGCCAGGATGACAAAGCTTAGTGTATTAACTAGTTGCCATTTCAACATTATTTAGAGAAAAAATTGCGTCAGAATAAAAAAATCTTTGGAAGATATCACTGAACATTTATTTAACCACAGCAAAAGTACATTTCTTACTTATGTTAATTTTTCATCTCTGTTTTTTTGTGTTTATTTAAAATTAGACAAATCTGATATTATTGTTATCTTATATCTGTTATTTAAGAGTTGAGATCGTTCTTTAATGCTGATCTAACCAGCAGAAGACACGAGCCGGGTTTAAATCCCAGTTGTGAAAATGAGCCCCTATTAGAACTACGCTATTATATTCTATACTTTTATGAATTCTATTGAGAAACCATGAGAAAAAGGTGAATAAAGACTGAGAGTCAATGTTCAGAAATTATTATTGTTATTATTATTGAACAGTGCTGTATAATTGTTTTGTCAAACTCAAAAAAGTTTATTTTTAATTATTAAAAAAAGCCATTATTTTATTTGAAAAAGTAAAAAAAAATTATTTTATTGACAAAATATTTTAGTTTGTCTTGGATATTTTTTGATTATATCAGCTAACATTTTAAGCTGTCATTTGGTCATGTTACAATGTACTTCACCTATGGGGCATGTTGTCATACCTCACTTCCATTCTTTTGGGGTAAATCAAGAAAAAAGTATAGGCTACACTGTTTTAAAGGTCCCGTTCTTCGTGTTTTTTTGAAGCTTTGATTGTGTTTACAGTGTGCAATATAACATGTGTTCATGTTTCGTGTGTAAAAAAACAGTATTTTTCACACAATTTACTTATCTGTACACCGCTGTTTTCACTGTCCTAAAAACGGCTGATGAGTTCCTTGTTCTATGAAGTCCCTCCTTCAGAAATACGTAACGAGTTCTGATTGTGCCAGCGGTTCCCGTGTTGTGATTTGACCGCAGCTTAGCTCACGTGGTACGGTTCCTGTGTTGTGATTCGACAGCAGCTTAGCGCACGTGGAAAGGTCACGCCTCTTAACGGGGAGATATATGCGCTCAATGATCTCTACAGCGTCCCTGGGAAAGCCAAACAAAGGTGATTTGACTCCGGGATGAAAATAACAGTGTCTCGACGACATGGCGACAAACACACTGAAACGCAACACTTCCTTTTCTCCATGCAACACTTCCTCTTCTCCACGTGGGAGAGCAACAAGACCACGCCCCCTTTTTTCGCGTATTCTTGTGGGCGGAGGTTAGTCTGTTCTACTGACGTCATTAAAGAAGGAAGTACCAGGATGTAGTCCAAGCCGGCCGTTCGCTGTAGGCTTTGAAAGGGAACTTCTGTTAAATAAAATTTCTCGCTTGGCATTGAACTTTGAGCGTTATAATTTTACAGGTATTATTTATGCTCTAACAGCAACATTACACACTAACTAAAGTTTGAACAATGGGATCACGAAGAACGGGACCTTTAAAGGTGCACTATGTAACTTTTCCGTCCACTAGAGGTCGCCTATTCAAAACAAAGGCGTAGTTTGATGACGCCACGTTTGAGCACAGAATCTTGGGACATGTGGTCTTCACCTCAGCCGGTGGAAAAGAATCGGGATAGGACTCGGGCAGAAATCATGTTCATGGATGCGATTATTAACGTTACTGTAGTATGAAGCAGAGCAGGACAGAGTGTTGTGGAGCTGAGCAAGGCCGCTGCAGCGATTGTTAATAAGAAGAGCGGAACACACACCTCGCGAGCAGCGGGACTTTTATTATGGCACAGTCGCCTGCGCCATTTCCGCTTTTCCGGTCATGAGTATGCGGTAACGCAGCTCTGTTTATCATATTAGATACATCTGAGTGTGTTGAAAATTATGTTGTGGTGTTACTCTGTGTGTTCGCTCGGCGGCTGCTATGAAACTTGTTGCACACTGCAGTAAGAGTGAAGCGTTTCTGCAAAATAAAACCGGAAACCGAGGGTAATGCAGATATGACGCAATTGACAGGCGACTTCCTCACACGTCCCGGTTCCTTGGTTAATATAGCAATTTTCTCACGACGTACAAATAGTTGGAAACATTTGGGATATTGAAAGTACTCAACTGAACAAAATATATAACACTGGACTAGTAGTTTTTGGATATTTTACTGAATAAATGTTACGTAGTGCACCTTTAATGAAACAAAACCACATATTTGTACTAGACGTGTGCAATTAATGTGGGAAAAAATCAATACTAACCCTAACCCTAACCCCAAGTGGATTTACACAAAACTGAGAAAGTCAAAAAGCCTTAGGTTGTGTCCCGCTCTCCCCTACAGTAGTTTTCTTCTGAATCTTAATTTCTGTGATTGGTCTGGGAAATACTAAAAACGAGAAAGGAATGGTGTTCCATTTACAAGCTCCTGGGTTTTGTCACAGTACTGTAAAACAGCACTGAAGACCCCTTGTGGCACAAGCTTGCCATCACAGCTGCTAGTCTAACGCGGAATCCTTTGGGCTACTCAGAATTCTTCCTTTTGATAAATGCACAAGTGACGCAATTACATTTAAATTGTTTCTGGAGGCAACAATGCAGTCTGTGTGATTGAGAAACCAAAACAAACATTCCATTATGTTTTCATACTAACAGCAGAGGAGATAAGTAAAACAGAAAACCAAATGCAATGTGCTGCATCCATTATCATAATTTTCTACATTATAATAATTTAATATTTTTCCAGAGATGCCATGTTATTGTTGTGGAAAGACAAACAAATGTTTTTAAATGAATAAGATGAGCGTGCAACATTATTTTGGAATCATAAAAATCAGCCAAAGAGCCTATAAAAGTGAACTACAGAAAGAAGGAAACAGGAAAATGATGTGACGCTAAATTGTATGCCATCGTGTGAAAGTTATTATAGAATGCTATTGTAATTTATGTATCTACAATGGACGTTTTTTTTTTTTTTCTTCACTCTAAAAAAGTTGGGTTGAAAATGGACTAACCCAGCAATTGGGTTGTTTTAACACAGCGATTTAACCCAACCACTGGGTTAAAACGACCCATTCACTGGGTTAAAAACCCCCAGCATTTTTTAGAGTGTTCGATGAATTAATCAATAAAAAGCAAGAATATTTAATGTCCTCTATAATAGGTTCATCAAAAGCTCTTCTCTCTTCTTTTATGGTTAGTGAAGCGACACAGTGAAATAGTAGTTTTTAAAATAATTTTAAGACAGCTTTTAGTCACATGCAAAAGCATTCGAAGCATTCTTTTGTGTGACCTTTATGTCTCTTTTGTGTGACGTTGGATCACTGGGCTATAGTTGAGAAGATGACAAGCTCTGTCTCCGCTAGGTTGAGTTGAAGTTGGTGTTCTTTCACTCAGGCGGAGACATCTGCCAGGTAAGCAGAGATCCGTGCACTGCGGGGTTGTCCAGCTAGAACGACATGAAGAGCTGCATGTCATCTGTGGCAGTAGAAGAAAGATCCTTGTCTACTTAGTCTCCTTTTAAACCGTGTTTGTAAATCCGACAAGGCAATATTAAATGTTACAGAAATCTGTTAGGTCTATCTAACAATAGTATTCAAGAAATTGCAGAAATGTAATAAAGCAATCAAATGCAAAATAAAACACTCCATTGTCTTCGTGAGTGAGGGATTTTCTCTTTTTGATAAGCGTTAAAGGATTAGTTCACTTCAAAACAAACATTTCCTGATAATTTACTCACCCCCATCTCATCCAAGATGTTTATGTCTTTCTTTCTTCAGTCTAAAATAATTAAACATTTTTTGAGGAAAACAAAAAGGATTTTGCTCCACATCATAGACTTCAATGGCAACTAAAATGCTGAAGGTTCAAATCAATGCAGTTTTAAAAGGCTTTGAAGAGCTTCAGAGGCTCTGCACGATCCCAGACGAGGAATAGGGTCTTATCTAGTGAAACAATCGGCCATAAAAATAAAAAAACAACACCCCAAATTATACTTTTTAACTTAAATTGCTCATCTTGAGCTGCTCTGCGACGCGCCACTGATTACGGTCACGCTAGACCTATAACTGTGTCAGTCTGTGAAAAGGGTTCACTGACACATCTGATTTTCTCCCAACTGTTTACATTCACTTAAAGGAACACGCCAGCTTTTTGGGACTTTAGTTTATTCACCGTATCCCCCAGAGTTAGATAAGTCCATACATACCATTCTCATCTCTGTGCGTGCCATAACTCTGTCTGATGCACCCACCGCTAGCCTAGCTTAGCACAAAGACTGGAGGTAAATGGCTCCAGCTAGCCTACTGCTCAATAAGTGACTAGATAACGCCAACATTTTCCTATTTACATGTTGTGATGTGTATAGTTACATCGTGTACTTAGACCGACGGAAAATGAAAAGTTGTGATTTTCTAGAGACATGTGCCGGTATACGGTAATACAATATATCACAATAATGAACATGCACAATATTGTTATCGTGGGCACTTCAAAATACCGTGAATAATTATTTATTACGAATTATTCAGACTTTTAGAATGCATTTTAAAAATACTTTACCCATCAACCATTTAAAATGAACAACACGTCAAAGAGGAACGTGCACTGATGTAAACAAACAGCACATGGCGGAACGAGTGAAGGAGACGCACATTCACTCTCTGACAGCAGAGGGCGCTGATGGAACAGCAGAAATGCAGCCGTTTTCTCGGCAATCCTCGTGAACAAAACACACAGCCATTCAGACTTCTGTATTCGCTGCTCATCACATAACCAAATACTTAATACTTAAAGACTTAAGGCTAGATATTGTTTGAATATGTTCTGATTCTTTGCTGTTCAGTCACACACTTTACAATAAGGCTCCCTTATTTAACATTAGTTTATTCATTAACAAACTGACAATGAAAAATACTTTTTAAGGCATTTCTTGATCTTAGTTAAATGTACATTTCAGCATTTAATAACACATTATTAAAATCAAAAATTGTAACTGTATTATTTAATGGACCTGAGCTAACACTAACTAACAGTTGCTTTTTTTAAACTAACGTTATCAAAGAAGAATAACTTCTGTAAAAATGTAGCTATTCGCTCTTTGTTAATGTTAATGCATTAACTGGTGAGACCTTATTTTAAAGTGTTACCTGTTGTTCTTTAGAACCTTTGTTCTTGTTGTTTAGAATTCTTTAGCACTTTAATCTGGTTTAAATATCTGTTTACTTTATACATTTTTGTGTATTGCTTTATTGTATTTAAATGTTTGGTTCTTTTTGTTATAAGAAAGTTATTAAACCTGTTTTAGTAAAAATGTAAAATTCTCTTTAAAGTAATAGCCATCTGTATATTATATTCATAGTACATATTCACCTGTAAATTCTGTTTATAGTAATAGCCATCTGTATATTTATTCACTGTACATATTCACCTGTAAATTCAGTTCTGTTTATAGTAATAACCGTCTCTCTATTTATACATATTTATATATATTCAGTACATTTCCATGTCCTGCACTTACGCAACCACTGTATATCCTGCACTTGCTGCTATTGCACTTCTGGTTAGACCTAAACTGCATTTCATTGCCTTGTACTTGTACTTGTGTAATGACAATAAAGTTGAATCTAATCTAATCTAATCTAATCTAGTATGACAACATTTTTTTGCAACTTATTTCAACATCGTGATAAAACCATATACCATGATAAAAGCTTCAGCAATTAATCGCAACATGAAAATTTGATACCGACACACTTATTCCTGCGACACATCACAACATGTAAATAGGAAAACGTTGGCGTTATTATGTCACTTATTCAGCAGTAGGCTAGTTAAGGAGTTATGGCACGCACGGAGATGAGAATGGTATGTATGGATTTATCTAACTCTGGGGGATACGGTGAATAAGCTAAAGTCCCAAAAAGTCGGAGTGTTCCTTTAAAACATAATTGTATTTATATGAATATTTTTTGGACCATTCAAAGAAGCCATGTATTATTTTTTCTTGTTTTTTTTGTGATCTTCACAAGTTGTTTTGTGATCTACTTAATTTTCTCATAATCTTGACAGTTCCCCCCGATCTCAACATATCAAAATAGTTGTTTTCTTGTAATCTCGACATAATCTCACCCATTATCTGTCAGGGTAATTGTAATGATGGCGAGCTTTTTCTTTCACTGCATGTTATATTTCATTAGAACTCCAGTGGTACTTGCTTGAGGAAAATAATCTATCATTGCTTTTGTGATACAGACTCTCTAGCCATAGAGAGTCTAGGGCTGTGTCTGAAATTGTCCCATTTCCTTAAATAGGGCACTATTTGAGGGGACAGGACAGCCATTTGTAGTGTTGACTGAAACTATAGGGGACGTTATCGAATGCACAACCAATGTATGATCAATGGCTGAGTAGGCCTATACCTATAATGCACTGTGGCAGTCGCAAATTCCCACGTCTTGTCAGAAGATGCCATACGCAGCTCAATCATCCATCCATTCATTTTCCAAACCGCTGGTCCAATGTGGCTACAGTGTTATATCATACTAGTATAAATTCCTTTTTAATTGATTATTAAGGTCTGCACATTTTCAGTTTCCATGGCAGTGTTTGCATAGCATGTTTGCTAAGTTTTAAATTATTTTTAAACAGCAAGCACAAACTAGCCTATACAAAAGCGGCCTAAGCTCTCTTCCTAGCTCTGTTCTTTGGATATTGTTCCTGAGGACTATATAAGTATTATGGGTATAATTTTCAGAGAAAAATAAAAGATGATATATTCTAGATAAAGGGCAAAGCTACCCAGCAAACATTTGGATGTTTAATGACCATTGAAAAGACGTCCCTCTTTCATGGTTGAAAAATAGTTCCAAAATAAAAGTTGAACAGATGTCTTTGATGTTATCTGGCCGTGAATTCAACGTCTTTTGTAACATGTTCTGTGTTACATATTTTAACGATTTATGCCGTCCTACTGAGACTATTTTTGGCCAGGGACACAACATTGCCGTCGGACCAATGTTTGCTGGGTAACTGGAAGTTCAGATGAAAGTGACCTGTGCAAATGCACAACCTGTTCTGTTGAGGTTTTCAGACATGTTAAACTAAATTACTAAATCACTAAATTAAACTGATAAATAAGCTCAGTCATGGTGACTAGACGTTCTCTTCTCTCTGACCCACTACAGAGATTGGCAAGTGATGAACGCACTAAAAATGGATACCACGGTAAAGATAATCAGCAGAACCCAATGCTCATCTCTCCAGCAGGTTTGTAAACGCTAATACCGTAAAAAAAAAAAATGAAGTTAAAACATGTGAAAACCACTTTCGGGGCAGTATATTGAGATTTGAGCTAGCAAAGTTATTAATAACAGACAGATTTTTCTCCTGAAAGCATTCAGTGTCAGGTTGCGTGAGCTCTGAATCATCGACATATGGCAGTTCTCTCAGGTCATGTTGTGTAAACTGTAGCAGCAGGGTGGCACTACAGCTCAGGGCTAAAGCATGATGCTCATGAGAATAACAAGCAAGGATTTCACAGCCAAAATGCTTCTTCTAAATGTAGTCAAACTTCACTAATTCTGTGTCACTGAGAACCAGGGCCGTTTCTAGCCATTTTGACGCCCTAGGCGAAATCCTTATTGGCACCCCCCAGCCAAATCTTAAAAAGCAACATGGTTTTACTGGTATTAATTTTAATCCTTATTAACAAATACATACATACATACCATTTTGGAACTGTAATCCTTATTAACAAATATATACAAATACAATTTGGAAACTACGTATAAAAGCTGTTGCAGTCACATGAAAGTAACAAGAATTAATATTGTTTCAGTGCGGTCTTTGTTTCTCATTGACGCTTGAACTTCCCCTTTAAATAACGCAACGCTATGCCCTGTACGACACTATTAGAACTGAATGAATCGATTCAGCTTTCGAAACCACCCGTAAAGATGCATTAAATTCAACAAAGCGGTTTAATAAAGGATAATAAATATTGTGAATTAGCACATTTTATTATAGGCTACTATTTTTAAATTGGCCGTTGAAGTTTTATATGGGACAATTACACACTGATCCTTTAACAATGCATTAGCGCAAAAACACACCTTTTAGAGGTGCAAGTATGAGAAGAAAGCTTAATAGAGTAAATATAATGATATCATGAAATGCTAAAGTGTGTGGTTAGCCTACATCTTGCCTCTATAATAGCCTACACACCGAGCAATAATACACTATCTGCCCATTTCACAGCGTGATTTCTCGACTGCCACAAATACGGCCCTAACAAAATACAGATTTGTGCACTTTTTATTGTACCTGATTTTTTAATTGGCCTTTGAATTTAGCTTTATTGTGTGGTTAAAAAAAGCATTACCTTGCCGAAGCTTTGGCCGAGCTCTTTGATCTACTGGTGTTGAGCGCTCCAAATGCAAACTTTACATGCAACATTCAGACAGTAATTGACAGTACTCTGATCCAAGTGTTAGGGGAACCAGTGGGGGCAGCAGTCATATTTCAGGGTGGCCTTGACACCCTTTACGCACACCCCTGATATGCGTTCATTGGCGCCCCTTCAGCTGATGGCGCCCTAGGCGACCGCCTAGTTCGTCTATGCCTAAAAACGTCCCTGCTGAGAACAAAAATTATGCTTAATGATTGGCTCTAGTCTTCAAGATATGGTATTTGGTCTTCATACGACCCTTGACTTGGGAATGGTGGAGGATAAGTAAATAATCAGACTGTCCTCCAAAGCACCTTATTAAAGGTCCCGTTCTTCGTGATCCCATTGTTCAAACTTTAGTTAGTGTGTAATGTTGCTGTTAGAGCATAAATAATACCTGTAAAATGATAAAGCTCAAAGTTCAATGCCAAGCGAGATATTTTATTTAACAGAAGTTCCCTTTCAAAGCCTACAGCGAACGGCCGGCTTGGACTACATCCTGGTACAGCCTGCTTTAATGACGTCAGTAGAACAGTTTGTTGACTAACCTCTGCCCACAAGAATACGCGGAAAAGGGGGCGTGGTCTTGTTGCTCTCCCACGTGGAGAAGAGGAAGTGCTGCGTGGAGAAGAGGAGGAAGTGTTGCGTTTGAGTGTGTTTGTCGCCATGTCGTCGAGGCGCTGTTATTTTCATCCCGGAGTCAAATCACCTTTGTTTGGCTTTCCCAGGGACGCTGAAGAGATCATTGCGCATACATCTCCCCGTTAAGAGGCGTGACCTTTCCGTGCAACGTGCGCTAAGCTGCTGTCGAATCACAACACAGGAACCGGGCAACGTGCGCTAAGCTGCGGTCAAATCACAACACAGGAACCGGGCAACGTGCGCTAAGCTGCGGTCAAATCACAACACAGGAACCGGGCAACGTGCGCTAAGCTGCGGTCAAATCACAACACAGGAACCGGGCAACGTGCGCTAAGCTGCGGTCAAATCACAACACAGGAACCGGGCAACGTGCGCTAAGCTGCGGTCAAATCACAACACAGGAACCGGGCAACGTGCGCTAAGCTGCGGTCAAATCACAACACAGGAACCGCTGGCACAATCAGAACTCGTTACGTATTTCTGAAGGAGGGACTTCATAGAACAAGGAACTCATCAGCCGTTTTTAGGACAGTGAAAACAGCGGTATACAGATAAGTAAATTGTGTGAAAAATACTGTTTTTTTATACGCGAAACATGAACACGTAATATTGCACACTGTAAAAACAATCAAAGCTTCAAAAAAACACGAAAAACGGGACCTTTAAGACCTTTATTTACATTTTTAAAGTCATGCGCCCTCTAGCTGGCGTAAAAATAATGACAGTGTTGTGTAACGTCTGTCGTCATGAAATGATGTATGACTGTCGTTACCAATCAAAATGCGTGTTCATTTAAAGCTACACTGTGTAACTTTTTTAGTTTATTCTTAGCTAAAAACACTTAGTTCTTTCAAAAATATAAGTGCTCATTAATGTATATTTACTTATTTCAAGTTATAAAGTATTCTCGTAAGTTTATAATATGCCATTGAAAATACATACGGGTAAGGGGTTCGAATGGGGGTCGCCATGTTGCCCCTCCATCTTGAAAGTACATTAGCCAAAGAGGGACATACCCATAAATTCAAGCTTCGCCTTTCGCGTTTTAACACTCGATGGCACCGTGTCTGGATTGAACTGGAAGCCATGTTAATCTTGGACTAAAACGGCCACCGTAGGAGTTTAAACGAAATCGGAATTGGGAGGAACAGAACCTAATATTTACTGGATGGTCATATACCTTTTCACCGCTAGATGGGGGAAAATATCACACAGTGTAGCTTTAAATGCAATGTGACTTTATCACCATTTGTCATATTTCCATTTAGCAAAAATCTTTTTTTAATAACAACTACACCCACCCCACCCCTAAACCTACCCAGTGATTTATAGTGCATATACACTTTGAGCACATGCGTTCCCTGGGATCGAACCAACGATTGCATGATCACATGATTACATGATGTTGTATTTTGCAATGCTCTATCAATTGAACTACGCAAAACCCAAAATGTGACGCAAATAAAAGGAAACAAAGCATTCAAATTAAAGTGTCCTGTTGCCAATAGGGGCACAACTTTATTAAACGCTCCTATGGGTCGTATTCCATGAATTAAAATGAAAGTGTCCTGTTGTAGATACGGGCACAACTTTAGTAAACATTCCTATGGGTCGTATTTCATTAATTCAAATAAAAATGTGTCCTGTTGTCGATAGGGGCGCAACTTTAGTAAATGCTCCTATGGGTCGTATTTCAGGGAAGTGACAAACGACCTAAATAGGCGTATTGGTTGGAAGATCTTAATTTAAACCAGAAATGACTAAAAGATCCTCTTTGTCTGGTTCTATGAATAAATCTGACTGGATTGGGACAGAATCAGAGATTGCCAGTATGTTTGCACACACAACAAAAGGAATTTGTTTTGGTGACAGAGGAAGCTTCCAGTACACAGATACAACAGTGTAATAAAGATGTGAATAAGACGTACATATCTAAATAAACAAAACAGACAAATTTGTGTGGACAGGTGTGCTACATACAAACTGAGGGAAGAAACCTTTCTTGTGTCTGGCTGTTCTGGTGCTCTGTGCTCTGTAGCGCCGACCAGACGGCAAAAGTTCAATGAGAAGGTGGCTTGGATGTGAGGGATCCAGTGTGATTTTCTGAGCCTTTTTTCTCACTCCGGATGTATACAGTTCTTGGAGGGTGGGCAGGGGACCGTCCTCTGTAGTCTTCTGATGTCTGATTTTGTAGCTGAGCCGAACCAGACAGGTTTTGAAGTGCAGAGAATAATGCAGAGACTCAATGATGGCTGAATAGAACTGCATCAGCAGAGCCTGTGGCAAGTTGAAGTTGAACTTCAGCTGACCAATGAACTGCTGGGCTTTTTTCACAATGCAATGTGATTGTCCCACTTTAGGTCCTGAGAGATGGTAGAGCCCAGGAAACTGACTGTATAAGTGGGGGGAGTGCTGGGGGGGGGGGGGGGGGGGGGGTTTCTTCTTAAGTTCACCATCATCGCCACTATTTTAAATCGCTGTGAGCCATGGTTGGTCATTATTGTATGTTAAATGAGTCCTGGTAGAAATGCATATCGTCACAAAATCTGATGTATGATGTGACAGAATCAGTGAGCTCATCCAGATCGGTGGCAGCAGTCAGTGAACTTCGAAACAGGCTTTTAATTCCCCTCTGTTTTGTTGGTCTGTCTCTTTATAGTCTTTACTTGGCAGATATTTTTGCCTGTAAGTCGGGAGAAGATGAACCTACGGAGCCCCCCTAGACCCACTTTGTCAAAAAAATTTATTATAACTATCTTGTGGCCTCAAGATAGTATCTTGTGGCCTCAAGATAGTATCTTGTGGCCTCAAGATAGTTACTCGTGGCCTCAAGATAGTATCTCGTGGCCTCAAGATAGTATCTCGTGACCTCAAGATAGTTACTCGTGGCCTCAAGATAGTATCTCGTGGCCTCAAGATAGTTACTCGTGGCCTCAAGATAGTTACTCGTGGCCTCAAGATAGTTACTCGTGACCTCAAGATAGTTACTCGTGGCCTCAAGATAGTATCTCGTGACCTCAAGATAGTTACTCGTGGCCTCAAGATAGTTACTCGTGGCCTCAAGATAGTTACTCGTGGCCTCAAGATAGTTACTCGTGGCCTCAAGATAATTACTCGTGGCCTCAAGATAGTTACTCGTGGCCTCAAGATAGTTACTCGTGGCCTCAAGATAGTTACTCGTGGCCTCAAGATAGTTACTCGTGGCCTCAAGATAGTTACTCGTGGCCTCAAGATAGTTACTCGTGGCCTCAAGATAGTATCTCGTGGCCTCAAGATAGTTACTCGTGGCCTCAAGATAGTTACTCGTGGCCTCAAGATAGTATCTCGTGGCCTCAAGATAGTATCTCGTGGCCTCAAGATAGTATCTCGTGGCCTCAAGATAGTTACTCGTGGCCTCAAGATAGTATCTCGTGGCCTCAAGATAGTTACTCGTGGCAGTACAAATTAATTGTTTTGGTCTTGGTTGAGCTTGTGTGTATAAGAAGTTCAAGCATTTTAAATTGTGTTAACTGTATGCATTTTGTGTAAAAGCAACAATAAATGTTAATTGTATAGCCTACAGAGACAGATGTTGTGCTAACTGTCTCAAGAGTTTAGGAAATTTGTTAAAATTAATGGAAAAAATTGCCATAGCGATTGTAAAAAAAACTGTAATAACAGACGGAGGTAGCGTGACCTAAGCCTAGAACGCCCTCTGCTGGCGTTTTTTCGTAGGCTACACGGACACATGCTTTAGATACTATCTTGAGGCCACGAGTTACTATCTTGAGGCCACGAGTTACTATCTTGAGGCCACGAGTTACTATCTTGAGGCCACAAGATAGTTATAATACATTTTTTTGACAAAGTGGGTCTAGGGGGGCTCCGTATGAACCAGACAGTGATTAACCAGATAGAAGACTGTGATCAGACACTACTTGCTTTTTAGGAAAAACAATGAATGCAATCTAAAGCTGGTATTGAGTCATACATGCAATATGAATTGCATCATGTTATTCCTAGAAGTTATGAATGATGCAATCATAACGAAGCTTACATCACTCTGTTGAACAAATTGCTCTATATCAGCTCTAGAAATCGGCAGGGTGCAAAACTCAATTCCAGGAGGGCCACAGCCCTGGGGTGAATCCGAAATCGCCTTCTATACTCTTAAACAGGCCAGTATTCAAGGGGACAGCCATTTGTAGAGGTGTCCGAAACCATAGTGGACATTTTTGAGTGCACTCATTCTATCCCACATTGCACCACAATAATGAGTGTACACACAGCGGCTGTCCGAATATGATCACTTGTTTTCATTCACTCCTTCAAATGAACTGTATTAGTGGACTAAAGTAGGGAATAGTGATTCAGGGTTTAGGGGAAGATTTCGCATTCAGCCCTAGTTCCAACCCATACCTGGATTTTTCAACTAAGCCAGAATGACTTGACAAGCTAGATCAGGTGTGCTTAATGAACTCTGCAGGGCTGTGAGTTTTGCACCCCTGTCACGCAATGTCTTGCTCTCTTATTTGTCACTGTTTGATTTTGAAAAGGGACACATTTCTTTTGTACAAGAGACAAGCCAAGAAGCACAGAAACTGAATCTAAACACATAAAAGCTTTTTGTTTCATAATACATTTGTTATAACTCTTTTGCTGATTTTTAAAGTGTTACATAAATAGGACAGGTGACGGGTAGTATCTACACAATAGGCTATACATAAACATAAAATGTAAAATATCTTGGAAACAATAGCCAGTTTTATATCATATTAATATTATTTAATATCAGTTGTTTTAATTGTCATATTTGAATGCAGCACATCAAAATACATAATAAACAGCACATTTTATTGTGAAGCATATATTTTAAATGTGAACCAGAGGACTTCTGAAAAATTGTAGACCAGTGTCATTTTTGTAGCTGATCTACAATGGTTAGGTCAAAGACAAAAACTGTGACACAATGAACACATCAACAGATGTTCATAGTGTTGATTACATTTTATACTAACATTTATTTAATTGGCTGTTAAGGGGAAACAATTGAAGGTAGCTCAACATACAACGGTGTGTTGAACTACTTTCACTGAGAAATTGATTTTGAAGAAGAAATTAAAATAGTATTTTCTTGTAAAATGAAACAACTGCAAATAATTTTTTTTCAGGGTAGCTGCACTATAAAAAAATCCCCATAAAATTTACGGTAAAAAAAACAGCAGCTGTGGTTGCCGGAACTTTACCGTAAAAAATACGGTAGCAACATTTCTAGGGTTTATAGATTTAAGTTAAATTTACAGTAAATAACTATTTCATTAACTGAAATAATGTTAAATTACCAACATATTGAAATACTAATATCTGTTATGTACCTTTGATATATACTACAGCCACCAATCACAGTGGCGATAAGAGTCACATGATGAATCAAAGCTTATCACAAGTAGCTTTAAGGAGGACAATACTGTGCACAGTGTCATTCACAAAAACTCTAAACACCATCACGGTAAAACACATGACATTTTAAAAATGCGATAAACATTAATTTAACAACATTAAATGTAACATAAAACCCTAATGTACATAACTGATTAGAAAAAAAAACTAAGAAGAGACATATATTTCAACAAAAATACATCAAATGTGAAGTGTCATGCAGGGAATTCTGGGAATGTCAATTTATGGTCAATTTACAACGTGTTCTTTTGCACTTCCAAAAACTAAAAATGGTATTTTATTGTAAAGTTATTCACCGTATATAGCACAGAAACTTTCTGTTAACCAGTTAACTGGTTTTAACCGTAGCATTTTTAGTCTTTTACCGTTAAACTCACAATCCTTTTTTACAGTGTGTATTTTACTTTGAAGGTCTAAATGAAATTAAGATTATTATTACAATTTTTTTGCCATTGAAAAAGTAGTCTACTCAAAAGTATCAAAAGTATTTAAGTTTAAGTAAAGTACAGATTCCACATAATAATTAAACATATTAATATTTAACCACTGATTCTGTTATGTTTTCACTGGTAAAGACTGCTATTGATTCAAACAAAGAATTTAACCTGAAACAAACTGTAGACTATTAAAGACGGTCAATTAATGCTTAGCCAAGCATGCACTCTCTCTGAAAATAAATAAATAAATTAATAAAACACCTCAAAATAAGGGCCATTGTTCATCATCCTCCCAATGAAAACCATCTATCAGTCTGGCAGTCTCCTCCTCAGTCCCCAGACAATCTTCCCTAGACAGTTTGCTCTAAAAACTTACTTTGAAGTTCGCTCTGAAAATTAATGGGAGAACACTATCGTCTCACAATAGTGGAACAGTTTGACTGCTACATCCAACATTTCAGGCTGCTAAACTAGTTTAACGTTGTTTAGTAATCATTGATTTGAAACATTTCTCACTGAATCAACCAAAGCGACAGTCCCATATCTGGCAGAAATAATAACTAACTCTTCAGAACAAACCAGTTGTTAAAATAAAAATGTACTCATAACTGATTATTTGAAAATGTGTTTATTAATAATAGTAAATGCAATAACTCTTTCCGACTTTATAACATTTAGATTATATATAGGAGCTAGGAGGCCTGTGGCATTTGAAGGTCAAACATCTCACACAGAATCATACTTTATCACCAGTAAAATACACAAGCAAACAATATATTTATTCAAACATTATAAGTGTGGAAAAAGTACACCACAGCAAGACAAGTAGTGGCTTAATTAAAATTTGATTAAAAGTTTGGTCCATGGCAGCTTATTTTAGCCAAGAACCGCCCACTCAGACAGGAAGAGGCTGGCTGATTGACGTGTAAAGTGACCAATCACAGATTGTTTTTTTGTGCCCTTTAAGGCTTGGATTATCTGAAATTGATATTATAATAATAGTGATAAAAGACATGTACAGGCTCTGCTCATGACATGCAGAGGGGGAAAAAAACAAGATATTGTGGCCAAGACTCATCATTTCTTTTTGCTTGTTTTAGTTAAATCATATCTATGTTGCATTAATTAATTTGCCAAATTACTACAACGTGGCCACAATTGAACTGAAACAAGGGAACTAATGAGCACAATGTAACAAAGAAGGAATGAAAACTAAATAAAACATAATAATTTGTCCGAACTAATTGTTAATTCCATCTATCTATCCATCCATCATCTTCCGCTTATCTGGGGCAGAGACGCCCAGACTTCCCTCTCCCTAGCCACTTCCTCCAGCTCTTCCGGGGGAACCCCGAGGTGTTCCTAGGCCAGCCGGGAGACATAATCCCTCCAGCGTGTCCTAGGTCTTCCCCGGGGCCTCCTCCTGGTGGGACGTGCCCAGAACACCTCCCTGGGAAGGCGTCCAGGAGGCATCCGAAATAGATGCCCGAGCCACCTCAGCTGGCTCCTCTTGATGTGGAGGAACAACGGCTCTACTCTGAGCTCCTATCGAGTGACCGCGCTTCTCACCCTATCTCTAAGGGAGCGCCCAGCCACCCTGCGGAGAAAGCTCATTACGGCCGCCTGTATCCGGGATCTTGTCCTTTCGGTCATGACCCACATCTCATGACCATAGGTGAGAGTAGGAAAGTAGATGACCGGTAAATCGAGAGCTTCGCCTTACAGCTCAGCTCCTTCTTCACCACGGTACATCGACCGCATTACTGCAGAAGCTGCACCGATCCGTCTGTCAATCTCCCGTTCCATCCTTCCCTCACTCGTGAACAAGACCCCAAGATACCTGAACTCCTCCCACGAACCCTCCAGCACCCTGGAAAGGGTATAGAGCTTGTCCAGTGTTCCACGACCGGGACGAAAACCACCCTGTTCCTCCTGAATCCGAGGTTTCACTATCGGCCGAATTCTCCTCTCCAGTACCCTGGCAGTCCCCGGGAAAGTCTAATTGTTAATTCATGGACATGATTTCAATTATTTCTTCCGCATGTCATGTGTGGTGCTCCGTAAAATGAAATCGACCAGACGCACTATTACGACTATTTCCATCAATGGCTGCACAAAAAAAAAAAAAAGTATAGTTCTGCTCATGTATACTATATAGTTAACTTGCTACTAATCAAACACTGGTGTTATTAACCTTGAAAACTTGCAAATCCAGTGATTAGTTCTTCCTCATTGTATCAACTCTTCCCATGACCAGCCCGGACTGTTAAAAAAAATCTGTGTGCCTTTATTTCCAAAAGTCGCTAAACACCTGCCAATCAGATCAGAACTAGAGATGTTATTTTTGTGTGCAATATGCATCCGATGGTCAATGAGTGGACTGTGGGTGGTCCATGGGCCTGCTGTCCCAGGCTGAGACTAGGTCCATTGCTGCTTATCCCACTAAGTAATCCCATTGAATTATTTACATAGAGAAGCTGTTTTCATGCTGGATGTCTGTGGGTGCAGATATTCACCCCGGTCAGCAGTGAATGGTGCATTAAATGTCTGTTCTCTGTCCAGTTGTCTGGTTTTAAACAAACAAACAAACACAGACACACACACACACACACACACACATATACAAGGATAAATGCTTTCTCTCTGGAGCTGGAAGTCAGCCAAACTGCAGGATTACAAGCTGAATCTCCATCACAGAGTGTTTCATCCATCACTCCAGCATTCCAGCAGTCATTGAGAAAGGAGAAGGCAGAACATAGCGCAGCAAGACTTCTCAGATGAGAGGATGCCCCTTATCCCGTCATATACACCACCTTTGTGAGTGTCCGGACAAAAAGCGTACATCACCTGTTGACGTCTTTGGTCAGGGTGTTGGTGGTGGGATTAGATGCAGAGCTTGTTTGGGATTGACCGAGCCGTTGTCTGACCAGGGTCCGCTGGAGCTCGGCTCGCCTGGCCAGGGCGGCCCTGAGCTGGCCCCGAAAATCCTCAATCCTCCCTTGCAGCTCATGCAGCTCCTCTTCCCACGGCGTTGAGTGTCCTGAGCAGGCCGGGGGTGAGAGCACCAGGCTGAGACTGAGATTAGGTCCGCCGTTGGAACACAACTGGGTGGGCGGGCTTCCCACCAACCCTCTCCGGCCCCTTTCTGGCCCAGGAGCTTGGAGCTGCAAGCTGTTGAGCGTCTCCAGGTTAAAGTGGACACGCTTGTTATGCTCTTTGGCCTCTCGACCAGCATTGACACTCTGATTGTTCCACTTGGTTTTAGTAATGGAAGGGGAAGTCGAGGAGGTGGAGGGCGGAGGATAAGAAGAGGAGGGTGGCAGGCGGTGGAGATTACAGTTCTCTGACAGGCACAAGGTGGGACTGAGAGGAAAACACAGCGGCAATCAGTTTTACAAAATGCAGGGACACAGCACATCACAAACAGACCCCACAATCAATGGAAACACGGAGCCTCTTCAATACGCCATTAATGAAACAGTATCCACTCGCTTTTACTGGAGAGACCAATATTGATTTTTCTTCTTTGTTTTCTCATTTCTTTTTTATGGGTATTTTTTAAACATAAATAACACTAATTGCACACATCAGTTCACAGCTCAAAGGCAATACTATTTTCTTATACACAGTATGCGAATTAAAGTGTACAGTCAACTGGTAAAATAAAGGGCAATTAGGTGATCTTGCATCAAACTATTATGACTGCCTAACTTATTAAATGGCTACTTACCAAATAAATAAATATATAAATGGTCATGAAACTGATTTGAATACACTCATTTTATAATGTAATAAGAAAAAGTCCATTAAATGATAGGAGAGAAATAAAACTTGCACAGCTACATATGCTGGAAATTGGTTACCTGGGGCAATGAACAATTATGCAGTTTAGTCGTCATTATACAAAAATATTTGACCACAGGATGCTGCAGAATTGGCCCATTGCAGAATTCCAGTGAGCCATATAATAAATTGCTGTAATTTGACAATATAACTGGTGTAAATTTCAATGAGGAGAATTACTACATTTAATTAGTCTAGAAATCTAGATGCACTCTAGCAGCAGCAAATCTAATTTACAGCCAGGGTCATCTAGCAACTCTCCGTTGGCGTGCGAGCTGGAAAAACCTAACTCTGGTCAGGTCAATCACATATAGAGTCGGTGGGCGGGCTTAACATAATGACGGCAGAGTTGCGGCGGTTCGGCAGACAGCTGTCTTTCGAATCAGCTTTGGCCGCGACTCTGGAAGACTTGGAGTTAAGGTTTTCTTTGAGAAAAGAACAAAGAACACCACTGAAGTCATTCTTAAGAAAGGAAGATCTGTTTGGAGTTTTGCCGACTGGATACAGCGAAAGTTTAATCTATCAACTAGCTCCGCTTCACCTTCTTTGTTGCTCTGGTTGGTTGTATCGCTATCCTATTGCGTGCAGAGAGAATCTGAAAGACAACTGTTTATCCCACCCCTCGGATTGAGCCCTGCCAATGGTGAGTTCCCAGACCCAACATCTTGATGGCATGTTTTATGGCACATTTAAGAAACGGTGGTCATTTTTTAGGCAATAATCATAGCTTACCATCTGTCACTGCTCTCAACCTCTGATTTTCTCTCATCGTCACAAACCATATTTATTGCACGGTGGATTTTCTGTGGAAATAACAAAAAAAGGCCACTGAACAACACTCATTGAACATAATCAAACACAAGTCTACATGCGTATAAGCTTGTGCTTTCAGCTTCGTAACACTAGAGGGAGCAGATGCCCTGTTTTTATGAAAGGAACATTTTTTTTAAACAATAACTGTAAGTAAAGGCACTGCTTTAGCATTGTCAGCCTCTTTTATACACTTATCTATTTCTGAAGGTTATTTAACCATGTTTTTTTGAGGTGTAGCAGATGGTGGCACACGCTCACCTGACTGGTGTGGAGCCAGTATTTGAATCTCTGCTGCTGGCGGAGGTGAGGCAGGATGAATCTGAAGAAAGTGTGCTCCCCCAGCAGAGTGAGTAAAGCACCTGCCACCCCCACGCACAACAGCACAAACAGCCCCGAGAAATGCTGGATACCCATCTGCAGAGTCTACACACATGCACCACAATTAATAAAAACACACAAGCACAGAGGATCACAGTATATTGCGGCTCTGTTGATGACTGCACATTTCCCCCAGGGGGTTTATCATTTTTCGATAATAAAATCCACAAGTATCAAAAAGTCCATCTGCAATCAAGTGATTCTGTAAAATTGGTTATATATGTATATGCAGCTGGTCCATGCCAAGTAGTAAACCTTGACCCCTTGTGTATAAGACAGCCATTTTAAAGTAGCTGATGATAGTTTTCTGCTGAAATGTCTTTTTCTTTTTTGGCGAGCAACCTATACATCACCCATATTTAATTTTATATTACAGTAGATGCTTTACCAGTGCTCCAATTTTTTTCATTAAACATAAATCCTTGCGGTTAGCTCTCTCCAGGTATTATAGACCTCCCTGTGCCTGTCCCATCATTATTTCCCCCTCGGCTGTTGGAAGCCCCAACATACACAAAGGAATCCATCATTCCCCTGCAATGGCTTTGATCTGGAGGGAGAAGGAGTCCTGCTGAGTAGAACTAATCACAATTTTATAAAGTATTGCTGTTATAATTGGAATTAAAGCCATGGCGATTTCGAGTAGCTATAAAAGGGAAACTATTCCACTTCCTGCCCCTCATTTGTGTGGAGCATGCGTGCAGAATGAGACGCTCGTTGGTCATCTAACGTTGCACACAGAGACCGCAGTCCCATGTTCAGTTCATCACAGTCCTGCCATCTCTGTTGTGAGTGTGTTCATTCGCGGCACATAACAGGATTGGCTGCAGCCCTTTATCATGATGTCAATTCCCAAGAGAGTTATAGAATGGGATAGTGGCTAAATGCACATGCATACATATGCATACGTGCCACTGGCCAAGTGAAGTGCTCGCTGCACTTCATGTTGGCTGCTCTGATTTCATTAAAATAATGTGCTAATGGTATAAGGTTCTATTTGTTAAGATTAGTTATGGATTTAATAATGTTAATGTTAATACTCAAAAGAGTTCTTATAATAGAAGTCATACATTTTAAAAGAATATACTTATGTGTGAACAATGTAAAACGAAAATGTATAATATTTAAATTCAATGCAATAAGCTAAACATATTGATCCACTTAAGTAGGACTTGAGTAAATCCTTATATGTCATTTCATGATTACTTCTATTGTCTGGTTAAAGTGTACTGCTTAAAGGAACACACCACTATTTTCCAACTCCCCTAGAGTTAAACAGTTGACTTTTACCGTTTTCAAATCCATTCAGCCGATCTCCGGGTCTGGTGGTAGCACATTTAGCATAGCTTAGCATAGATCATTGAATCTGATTAGACCGTTAGCATCTCGCTAAAAACAATGACCAAAGACTTATTTTTCCTATTTAAAACTTGACTCTTCTGTAGGTAAAACATGTACTAAGACCGATGGAAAAGTAAAAGTTTCGATTTTCTAGGCCGATATGTCTAGGAACTATACTCGTAATAATCAAGAATCTTTGCTGCTGTACCATGGGTGTAGCAGGCGCAATGATATTAGGCAGCGCCTGAAAATAGGCTAACTTCCGTCATCATAACCAACGTGACAACCTGCTTGCACAGGGAGCGCTGGGAAATATTTTCAGGCGCTGCCTAATATCATTGCGTCTGCTACACCCATGGTACGGCAGCAAAGTTCCTTAATTATTACGCAGGAATGAGAGTATAGTTCCTAACCATATCGGTCTAGAAAATTTCTACTTTTCCTTTTCCGTCGTTCTTAGTACATGATTTAAGTACAGAAGAGTCAAGTTTTAAATAGGATAGATATTGAAAATCTTTGGTCATTTTTTTGAGCGAGATGCTAACAGTCTAATCAGATTCAATGATCTATGCTAAGCTATGCTAAAAGTGTTACCTGACCTGGAGATCGGCTGAATGGATTCGAAAACGGTAAAACTCAACTGTTTAACACTAGGGGAGTTGGAAAATGAGCCTATTTTCAAAAAAAAGTGGAGCGTTCCTTTAACATACTGACTGACAAGCAGTTATAGTAAATTAAAATTATAAAAATACTTAATTTTTATTGAAACATGTATGTCATATATTTAAATATATTTGTAATTACAAACTGTATTGATGAAACTGCAATTTAGTACATAGAAAATACATTAGCCTTATTGGATAGCACACTACAAAAAATACAATTATAATCAAGTACTCGACACGTGCTATAGTATGTAGTCAATACATCAAAATAAGTGTACTTCTTTAAAGCATGACAAAAGATTATTACAATATAATGATTTAAAATATACTTTAAAGTAAAATTATTATTTGACATAATTAGAAATTTGCACTTCTTAAAGGTGAGAGTACACTTTCACGACTATGTTTCTTTAGCACACTTGAATGGGCTTTTATTTAATTAATATATCATCTCACTGTAAAACCAGTTTTTTAAAGATATACCTTTAACATTTAAAGTACACTTCAAGTGCACATTCAATACAATTAAGTGCACTTATTTTTCACAAGGGCATACATTATCCATTAACTCTTTCCCCACCATTGACAGAATGGTCCATCATTTATGAGACAATGCTTCCCTGCCATTGATGAAAATATGATTTTCTGCGTTTTTTTTGTTCAAAATGTTGCTTTTTTTTTACGAAACTTACCTACATTCAAGTGTTGATAAAAAAGAATGCATGAAGCTAGAATAAAATGCTTTTTTAAAGGGATAGTTCACCCAAAAATGAAAATTCTTCCATTAATTACTCACCCTCATGTTGTTCCAAACCCATAAGACTTTCGTTCCTCTTTGGAACACAAAGATATTTTAAATAAAATCAGTAATTTCTGTCCCTCGATTGACAGCTATGCAACAACCAATTTGACGCTTCAAAAAGTTCATAAAGAGATAGTAAAACTAATCCAAACACATGAGAATGAACCTCGTTGGTTCTCGCACGTCAAGCAAGCATACTTGAGCTTCCACAAGAACCAATGAGGTTTCTTCTCGCGTGTCAAGCAGGTTCGGTTGAGCTTCTGTTTATGTTCGCTGATCAATGCCTAAATTCAATCTGTTTATCAAATAAATTGACCGTGTCTCTTCAGAAAATTTTGACTAAACCGCTCAATACATATGGATTCGTTTTCAAAACATCAAAGTGGTAGTTGCATAGCTGTCAATGGAGGGACATAAATTATTCAGATTTTTTAAAAATCATCTTCATTTGTGTTCTGAAGATGAACGAAAATAATATGGTTTTGGAACGACATGAAGGTGAGTAATTAATGACAGGGTTAACTATCCCTTTAAAGCAGAGGCTCTGTTCTTTCAGATATTCATAACACAATATTCTGGGGGGCCATGAAAATTTGGTGAAAATTATTAAAAATGCTGTTCGTGGATGGCAACTAAAAAATAAAAAAAAAATTCTGACGGAAAAAGTTAAACAATATTAACAAATTGAACATTATTATAAGGCATAATCTGCAGTTAAAATTATATTAAATAATATTAAATATATTAATATTAATAAGTATATTAATAAGTATAAGCATAATATTAATAATAATATTAAAAAGTAACAATACTCAAAGCTTTGAAGGTGCTCTTTTAGACAAAAATATTTGTTTGTCTTTGGCTTTATACACTCAAATACAGAAGGAGTGCTTCAAATATGAACAACAAAGTATTATTAAGGTACAAATATTGGCATTTGTTTATTTATAATTAAATGATTCATTCATTTTGAGAGCACGCCAGATGCAGTACTCAATGTTGGATTGTTGCTTTAAATTCCCCATCGCTTTCATCCCCGCATCTTTGTATCTGGCTACGAACCAAGATGCTGTTTGAAGAATTCTGACTAATTGAATTAAGACTGAATTACATTGAGGAGATAAAATGCTGCTTTTTGCATTTGAAGCTCCTTCTATAAACAGCTCTGGAAAAAAAACATTCAAAGGGGACAACTGACTGCGAGGACCTCACAGTGATCCTGTCTGCTTGTTTGCAGAATTTATTGCACAGCAAAGTAGTGGTTTTACAGCATGGTGTCTGTGGTGACAGGACAGCTTGGCTCCGGAGCAAGAGAGAGGGAGAGCGTGAGATGCGTTCCAGCTGGCACAGGGGCCGAAAACAAATGTCATTGCTTGTGCTCATGAAGTCCCCCATTCATAACCACAGCTAGGTAATGAAGCCAGACTGTACAAGACAATGTCTTACAGGAGTGCTAAAACTCCTGTGAGGTTATTGACTGAGGCTGTATTGATGGAGTGCACTGGCGGCTGCTACTCAGAGCCTCAGGTGTGTGGGGCGGTACGGCTGACATGGAGCCCTCGGGAATGAAAATGGATTGTGGTGGCCTGGCGTCGCTCTGACAGAACGGCTATTAAACTGCAGGAGACAGTAATTCCGAACAAAAGGATTTTTCAGAGGGAAAAGAGCCCATCGGACTCGTGGAAGAACTTGGTCAAGGGCAGAAGCTGCTCACTCGCCTGTGAACAAAAACAGACATGCACGCATATACTGTAACGCACACTCTCAGGCTTTCTTTTGTGATGGCTCACCTCTGTCACAGCAAAAACCCTCTTCCCACAGGGAACCACTTTATACCACTTGTCGTGCAGCATGTCCATGTAACCATCAGACTTGTAGCGGCTGACGTATTCGGACACGTTTCGTGTGAGAGGGGAGTTCTGGGGCAGCCCGATCCCGTAACCTGAGAGCACAAAGAAAATCAAAACAACAATTTACACATACATATCAGCCAGTCCAATGAACGCTGTGGGGTTTTGTTAAAGAGACCACATTCACATTCTACTGTGAACTGATACCTCTATTACGGATATGCCAAAGAGGCTTGAGAAAGAACAATTATGTTATTTTAGTCAACACAAAAAAATAAGTGTACTTCTTTAAAGCATGATAAACGATTTTGAAAACATAATTATTTAAAATTATGGAAAACTTTTATTTTGACATTATAATAAAGTGTAGTTAAGTGTGTTAAGAAACAGTCATTAAAGTGTACTCACTTTAAGTATACCAACTGTAAGTGGCCTGTAAGAACAGTTTTTAAAAAAAATATACTTTTAAGTATATGAATTGAAGTGCACTACAATTGAACGTTCTATACAATTAAAGGTACACTATGTAACTTCTTTTTAAAAATGAACAACATTTTAATGATGAGTCAATCCATCTTCCAAAACAGGGTTTTATCTTTACCCTAATTCACTATGGTAAACCCGTTATGAATGTTTATATTTTAGACAGAGCGGGAAGCTTTTCAGACGAAATTAAATACATGTGTCACTCATCCGTCCGTGCGTGTCTCGTCATATCCCTAAATAGAGAAATATCGCTACTTTGACGCATGTGGTAATGGCATAGGTTAATCATCACAACGAGCGAGAAAGGTTGACATGAAGCAGCTAAATCATGAACCTCTGGAGAATTACCTGTTTTAAAAAATGCCGAACAGAGGAGTCTTCTGCCAAAAAGAGAATGTGACTGAGCGCGTAATAAAACAAGAATCAAGATTGGCTTGTGTAACGGAGGCCAGCTAGTAGTTTCTGTGCGAGTAAACCTCACTCCTCTGATCTCAAGAGATGCTCTAAAAACTGATGCTAGAAACAGATGCTACAGCCTTTAGCCTCCTTGTTAGAGCGTCCGACTCTCATGCCAGCAGACCCAGGTTCGATTCCCGCTTGGGGCGGGCAGTTCGAACAGGAGGGGTTACAATTGGCTTCTAGGAGATGGCGAGAACTGAGGGATTTGAAATGTTATAAAAGTGATGTGCAAATGGCGTTTTTATTACTCTAAGGTGAGTATTTTATTAAACTGATCATTTGTCATATAGCTCTCTAACAGATTTCACTGTAAAACATTACCTATTGTGTCTTTCATTATGTTTGTTCTCGCGATGAAATTTATTTTTGAGGAAATACCGTGTCTATTAACGGGTATGGCTATAGTGATGTCTTCAGCTACTCAGCTTAAAGGAACTCCACTTTTTTGGAAATAGGCTCCTTTTCCAAGTCCTCTAGAGTTAAACAGTTGAGTTTTACCGTTTTTGAATCCATTCAGCCGATCTTTGTATCTGGCTGTAGCACTTTTAGCATAGCTTAGCATACATCATTGAATCAGATGAGACCATTTTCATCGTGCTCAAAAATGACCAAAGACTTTCAATATTCAATCAATAAAGCTTGACTTTTCAATGATGTATGTATGAGGTATTTAACTGTTCAAGAGGGAAATGGCCTGTGGGAAGAAACTGTTCCTGTGCCTAGATGTTCTAGTGGCCAGTGATCTGAGCCGCCGTCCTGATGGTAACAGTTCAAACAGACGGTGTCCAGAGTCTGTGATGCTTTTCCCGGCTCTCTTCCTCACTCTTCTCTTCCTCACAGTACAGGTCCTGGAGGGTTGGCAGGGGAGCACCAATAATCCTCTCCGCAGTCCGAATTGTGCGTTGTAGTCTCTTGATGTCAGATTTGGTAGCTGAACCAAACCAGACAATGATGGAAGTGCATAAGACAGACTCAATGACAGCCGAGTAGAACTGAATCAGCAGCTCCTGTGGAAGGTTGAACTTCCTCAGCTGATGAAGGAAGTACAGCCTCTGCTGGGCCTCTGATAGGCCTACTATAGTGTAAATATTGTGTAAATATTATCAGTATACTACTCCTTTGGTAGTGAAGCTCACGCTATCACCTGGGTTTTTAGCCACTAATTTTTCCCTCAACGAGGGAAAAGTAGTGCTTATACTTCCAGTTTGCGAAAGCTACCTTTGAAGTCGTTGGACTTGCCATCGCTCTGACTCCTCCTGGTTGTTGGCGTGTGTGACTGCATCTGCATATGCGTGTGTGTGTGTGTGTGTGTGTGAACTCAACCTTCTCCCAACACACACACACACACACACACACGCAGATGCAGATGCAGTCACACACGCCAACAACCAGGAGGAGTCAGAGCGATGGCAAGTCCAATGACTTCAAAGGTAGCTTTCGCAAACTGGAAGTATAAGCACTACTTTTCCCTCGTGGGGGGGAAAATTAGTGGCTAAAAACCCAGGTGATAACGTGAGCTTCACTACCAAAGGAGTAGTATACTGATAATATTTACACAATATTTACACTATAGTAGGCCTATCAGAGGCCCAGCAGAGACTGTACTTCCTTCATCAGCTGAGGAAGTTCAACACACGTGACAGAGAGCCTGTTCGGACGAAAACCGCTTCAGTGAGCTCAATTATAGTAACGCGCCACATTTTATTCTCAGTAACGTTAACAGCGTTGTAACGGGAGAAACAGTAGCCTAATTCGTTTAATTACTCGTTACTGAAAAAATAATTCCGTTAGTAACGCCGTTATTCCCATCACTGTTTACAAGGGGATATGTAATGCATTAATTAATAACAAAGCAAAACGTATTGTAATACATTAACTTAAATCCTGTTAATATTAAAAAGTAATAATTCTCCCACATTAAGCTTTAAAGGTACTCTTTAGACAATTCTAGACAAATACATCATTTCTCACATACGGCACAGCCAGTCCAATGAACGTTGTAGGGTTTTGTTAAAGAGACCATCCACATTTGTGAATTGATACCTCTATTATTGATATGTCAGAGAGCCTTGAGAGGGAACAATCATGAATCTTTGGCACCCCCGTGCCAATGTACCTTTGACAGAATGTCTGTCATTGCGGCGTCTCTGCAGCCAGGCAGCCGGAGAGATACGAGCGCAACTCTGACATCCACAAATTTCATCAAAGCCCTCGCCTCACCGGCAAACCCACACATCACTCCTGGCAAGCAATCCCTCCCCTCCTTTCAGCACATGGCACAACATCCCTTGAATTCTGATAAACTTCTGTCCTCTCCAACTGAGTTTCACTGCTGTATTTTTACTCAGCCCTCTACAACCAATAAAAGTGTGCTGTTGAACTCTTTGAAGAGGGGGCACCGGCGGGCTGCTAGAATATTCTTAATGGAGTGGATCCAGGCAGTCATAAAGTGTGCTGTGCAAACTAATACAATAAGGGATTTTCCAGCAGTGTTAAAAGGACACGGTCCACTCTGAAGAGACTGAAGGGTGTTCATTCAATTTGAGCAAAGCCTGTGAACGGCTGCCTGTAGGGGGGATCTAGAAAGTACCATAATTCAGAACCAAATCATGACAAAAAAACTATATACATATAATTATATACAGACAGACAGTAATTCAATGTTCGATTTTACAGATGTTAAAAAATAAATATTTTGAAAAATAACAATCTATTTTAAACTTTGTAATTACAATTATAAATTGTATATAATTTTATCTGTCTGTCTGGCTCTCTACCAATCTACACTATTTCTATTACAGTTATTCTCAGTCGCTTTGGTACATTTCTCGAATCATCCTTGACATTTGCAAAACAGTAAGTACATTTCTCAAAACAATTTGTACAAATAGCAAAACACCATGGATTACCTGCAAAAGCCAGTCTCTTGCTCAAAATCCTTAGTATAATAGTCATGTTGTCAATATAACAGTGTACTCTGGAGGGATGTTCTGATGTAAACTATGGCTAAAGTTTTGATGACAATTATGTAGGAGTGTATGTAGTGTATGTAGGAGTGTATGTAGTGTATGTAGGAGTTTGACTGCAAGAGACTGGACAAGATTCACATTTACACTTTTACTGTTTGTACTGTAATTTGTTGACAGACCATGGCATTGTGATACAGAAAGGAAAAGACAGCACTGCATATAGCACAAAGAAAGAAAAAAAAACACAAACAAGTAGAGAAGTGAGCATAGGACAATCTCCTTAGGGAAAACTGTACATGTCATGCAGTGCTGTCGGAATTACAGTGCAGTCTTCCTTCACCTCCCGACGTTCCTGTCTTTAAAAAGTATAATGGAAATGTATATAAATACGCTTGACATATGACAACTTGTTCAACCATTTTGCATGTAAAGACTTGAACGATGAACGAAGGCCTAAATATTTGTGGGGGGTGAGACTATTCAACAGAGACCCATTATACAGTTTATATCGCTTTGGTGCATTTCTCACATCACTATTTACATTTGCACAACAGTTAGTTCAACCTCCACAACATTTAGTCATTTGTGCACATCATAGTAGCAGTTTCTCATTCCTTCCAAAAAAGTGCAAATGCTTTTGGACATGTATCAATTGCTTTCATACAACTCTCTGCTGTTTTATAACGTTATCATTTGTTAATGTCATGTCAGTCAAAATTAACTTGTGAATGCTGAATAATCATTCCATATAAAACTAATAGTCCTAATTTCATTGCTTGAGTCATTACAAACAAAAATGTTGAACTAGTTGTCAAAATCTGTCAAGCTAATTTTACACGTTTTTTAAAATCTTTTTTTTCCCTGAAAATGTCTCCTAAATTGAACAATTTCTCTCAGGTGAATCTCAACATTCACTGATGAGAAGGGGTGTGTGAAGCAATACAGTTTTTTACGATTGCTTAAGCACAATATTAAAAACAAGGCTCGTTTTGTCAAAACACTACACACAATTCACACATCCACACACACAAGTAGCAGAACACCTCAGTTCTTTTGCAAAATGAAACACTTCTTTCAAAATTGTACAATAATTTAACAAAACCCAATTTGGACACATACAAACTGATTCTGTTTGATTCATTTACACACTGCTGTTCTCAATCTTAAACGCGTGTAAAATTTCTACTTTTCTAATGATATAATCTAGGTTTGATTTTTTTCAGAGATATTGTTAGAGTGAAGTATATGAATATATTGACCACTACACACACTACACACATGACCAGTACTGCATATTGATAAAAATATTTTTTTCTCTCCACATTATAAAACCATTCGATTTCTTCATGCATTTTCAAAGGTTTGTTTTTTATATCTGCTGATGTTGGGCTGAAGTCTCTGTCCAGCCTCTTTCAATGTCAACCCATGGGTACTCATGGTCATGGTCAACCAAGGTTGTGTGAATCGCATCTGATAAATTTGGTCCCCGTCTTCTTTGTCCACATCCTACTCCAGGTCTACCTCTTCCTACCCCCCTCTACCGCGCTTCCCCTTTCCCCTTCTTTCCCTCTCTTCCCCTCTCTACCCCCTTCCCCTCTCTAACCCTCTCCCCTCCCTACCCCCTCTGTAACTCTCTCCCTTCCCTACCCCTTTCCCTTCTCTACCCCCTTCCCATCTCTACCCCTCTTCCCCTCTCTTCCTCTCTCTACCCCTCTCTATCCCCTTCCCCTCTCTACCCCTTTACTCTCTTTTTCCCTCTCTACCCTTCTTCCTCCACAAGTTCCCCCTCTCATCCTCACTCTTCCTCTTACTGCAACGTTGCCTTCTATTTTTGTTGAAGACAGGTGAACTTACCTGTTGCCTTTTTATAGTACTTAAACCTGATTGGTGTGTCTACAATTAAGCACCAGTGTGTGTGCACACCTGGTGGCTGTGTTTAACCAATTGGTGCATGGGTCTGTTCTTTTGAAAGCCTTTGCTTTTAAATTGCATGGAAATGACATCATGATACATTTTTGTGTCAAATGCATGCATGTGTGTTTAGTGTTTTGCAAATCACTGTGTGTAATGTTTTGCAAAAAGTGTGAAGCTGACAGTATGCTTAAAGTTGTGCATAGTTCTACCTAAAGGGAGTTTATGTTTGTTGTAAATAAGGGTGTATGATTTCTTTTGCACAATGCTGTGAACAAATTAGAATTGCAAAGAGCATATGCAGTACAAATGTGAAACATACATATTCAGTGTCTTGTACTCAGTTACCTCACTAAATACAGTAATGTGTAACTTTACTGTATTTTTCAAATGGCTGTGCAAATAGTATATAGCTAGTGCTGTCTTGAGCATTTTCAGGTAGTGTCACCAAGATCTTACTTTTTTGCATTAGAAAAAATTTACAGAGTAAACTGTCATAATGAAAACATAAAGCCATTTGACTATCTTGTTCATAAACAATGGTGTCAGAACTTTTCATCTTGATGACACTGACACTTTCATTGACATGAATACTTGCTTTTGAGGAATGAGCTATCCATTTTTGAGAAAGTGACACGCTTTTGCAGGTTATCAACTAGGTTTTGCAGTTTGTACTAATTGTTTTGAGAACTGCATTAACTGTTGTGCAAATGTAAATAGTGACGTGAGAAATGCACCAAAGCGACTAAGAAAAACTGTGACAGAGACAGACAGACAGACAGAGAGATAGATAGATAGATAGATAGATAGATAGATAGATAGATAGATAGATAGATAGATAGATAGATAGATAGATAGATAGATAGATAGATAGATAGATAGATAGATAGATAGATAGATAGATAGATAGATAGATAGATAGATAGATAGATACAGGGTTCCCACTCTTTCATGAACACCCGATTCAAGGACTTTCAAAGACTTTTTAAAGCACCTTTTATTTTAAATCAAGCACAATAAATACGATAAAGGTGGGTGTGTTATTGCCAATATATCAAATACCTACTGTACCGGTGTCTATCATTAATGCAGTAACGCTAAGGCATATACTGACAACTAAAATACAATTTCCAATGAGGAAAAATTTGCAATTTTACAAAATCCAATGAGGAAAGAGGCTGGTGTACAAGAGCGAGCGAGCTTTAACGAGAGATGCAGTTTGCAGCACTCTTATTCCTGCTTTTAACATTTATTTCACACTAGTTTTAGTTTTCTTTTTTATAAATCATTACTTAATTAAAACATCAAAATATAGAAATAATATTGTATACATGAATTTTCCAATTAAATGAAAAGATTTCAGATGTTTACGTGCTTTTCTTCTTTTTATTTTTTGCGCAGTGATGAAATATTGCCCTTGTAAATACTTGCCAGCATTTCAGTAATGAAAGTCTAGATCTTTAAAATGCATCCAAATTACAGCAAAGCGCAACCATACGGTGGCCTGCAGGGGTCAAAAAGGATATAAACAGTGCATTTTGAAGTGATCTCATCTTGAAAACTCTGAGATGTGGATTCGGACGGCAATTAAATGACCACACGTCCTTGGTGTTTGTCTAAAAACAGTAGGTAATTCGGCCTGGGATTTTTATGCGGGTGTGGGAGAAAAACACTGACCTTCTGGATTTGGGCGGCAATAAAATCTCCGACTAGCCCCTGTCAATGATGAAAATACCTTATGACCCCACGAGAAACAATTACCATCCGAATAGGGCTCTGAACAGTAGATGGTGCTTATGGAACAGCAAAAATATATTCCTTCCTCCCGTAATGCTGTTTTGTTCTGGCTTTGGCAGCGCATGAAGGCCAATTTTTGTAATAGCACCATGCTACTCTAACAAAATGCAGTACATGCTTAATTCAAGCACTTTCAAGGACCTATGTTTGTTTTCAAGTACTTTCCAGGCCTTGAATCCATGTGTCTGAAATTCAAGAACTTTCAAGTACATTCAAGAAGCGTGGGAACCCTGTAGATAGATAGATAGATAGATAGATAGATAGATAGATAGATAGATAGATAGATAGATAGATAGATAGATAGATAGATAGATAGATAGATAGATAGATAGATAGATAGATAGATTCTATTACAGTTTTTTACCACCCCTATGACCAATTTGTCAGTACTTTTAACACATTTCCTAAACTCTTAACACAGCTAGCACAACATATGTCTGTGTAGGCTATACAATTAACACATTTATTGTTGCTTTTACACAAAATGCATATAGTTAACACACATTTAAAATGCTTGAACTTCTTTTACACACAAGCTCAACCAAAACCAAAACAATGGATTTTTACTGCCAAATTTTCCAATGCTTTAACACTGTATGTCAGAACAGATAACACCTTGTTCTAAACCCTAACCTTATAGGCTAAAGTCAAGGTAAACAGCTGTTTATATTGAGAATTCAAACACAAATATATCATATTTTATTCCATTGGTACTGATAAACAGCTGATTGAATTTGTGCAAATATATAAATGACAGCTGATTCCCATCTAGGAACTGTTCAGGTGTTGATGTTCTTTCAATCACATGACCATGTGGTATACAGTAAAATAGGGCCTCTTTGGGCTGATATTGTGTGAAAAAGGAACAATATAGAGCAACACAAAGAAAGTCAGAAAAAGGCCTGCATAAGGGAAAGGAAGATGAGTACCAGGACAAGGGAGAGGAATGCCTGGACAAGGGCCAGGTAGAGATTGAGGAGCTAGAATGCACGGTGGTGTTCAAAGAAGGGCCAGAATTAGGGTAACTGATGAAATAAGAGCTACTATCAAAGACCATGTCATAAACCACAGGCTATCATACAGAGGGGCTGGTGAACGAGTACAGCCAAATCTCAGCCCGGGACACAGTGGCATCCATTATCCAGATTTTTCAAGAAACTAACAGGTATGATATTGTATAAGGGCTTCTACTGCAAAGTGTAAATAATTTTACCATGTATTACAGTGATTGTATGCCTCTGGTCCCTAACTGTAATTTGTCTATCTAAGGATTCAACGTCTACCTCCCTCATGGGCAGAGGAAAGCTCCTAAATGAAGAACAGAAACTTGTTATTGTCAACATGGTGATTGCTGATAATGATATAAAATTGAAGGGCATTCTATAAAGCTACTCTGAGATGGGACATTAATTTTTTTTGTATTGAATTTCTGCAGCAAAAGAAACAAAATGCATGCATTTACTAAACCCAACAAAACAAAAATGTGGCGAGTCTTCAAAAAACATTATCTATGATCAATAAAATATACTATTGTCTATTGTATAAGGGCAGACCTGACACATAAAATAATGCAGTTTCTGTAATTCCATCTAGTGTTAGTGTTTTTATGACAGTGTGCTATGATTGACTAAATGCTCCTGTTGGAAGAGATTATGTGTTAGGGTTTTGGTAGACATAGTGTATTGTGTTAGTGTATTATTGTATTGTGAAAATGAGTGTTGTAGTTTACAATGTGTGATTTTGAGCATGAAATTAACCATTTTGTCAATTGTGTGTTGCAGGTGTGTTGGTGCGTTAAGAGTTTAGGACATTTGTTAAAAGTATTGAAAAAATTGTCATAGCGATTGTAAAAAACTGTAACAGACAGACAGACTAGATAGATAGATAGATAGATAGATAGATAGATAGATAGATAGATAGATAGATAGATAGATAGATAGATAGATAGATAGATAGATAGATAGATAGATAGATAGATAGATAGATAGATAGATAGATAGATAGATA
Organism: Romanogobio albipinnatus; assembly: GCA_023566225.1. Taxonomy (NCBI): domain Eukaryota; kingdom Metazoa; phylum Chordata; class Actinopteri; order Cypriniformes; family Gobionidae; genus Romanogobio; species Romanogobio albipinnatus. Next base: position 10,454,320 of record CM042244.1, read on the forward strand.
GATAGATAGATTCTATGAACAGATAGATAGATAGATAGATAGATAGATTCTATGAACAGATAGATAGATAGATAGATAGATAGATAGATAGATAGATAGATAGATAGATAGATAGATAGATAGATAGATAGATAGATAGATAGATAGATAGATAGATAGATAGATAGATAGATAGAGACATTTCACTGCAACAAAAATGAATTTGCTATTGAACACGCTTCTTTAAATTGACAACCATAGATGTCTGACTCCAGTTTTTCGCCTGCATGGTTTGATTATGCACCCCGCTGTTTACAGGGTTTACAGACCCTGACGGAGCTGTCCATTTCGGGCCAGTTGAAGTGATAGTGATGGTTTAGTCTTGATCATCCATCTAATAAAAAGTGGACGTAAAAGGCGTGAGGAAAGCTTTTGACAGATAGCAGGGAAAATTCCTATGCATGCAGCAGGAGATAGCATCCGGATGAGAGGTGCGGACATGCCTGGGTGACTGCCATGAAACCCATCTACACCCTGTAATAGCTTTCACTTATGAAATGACATGTGTCAAACTTGACTTGCTTCGATTTGGAGGCTAATTACAATTACCTTTGAGGTGAATTCCTCGACGGGTGTTAATGTGGGGTGGAATTCTAATGTATCTGTACAAAGTGCACCTTGTGCCTTTTTAAAGGAGAACTTCACAGGCTTTTGTAAGCTAATATAATCCAATGAGACATGGCCAGAGGTGCTAGCCTTCTCAGAGACAGTAATATGCTCAGTGGCACAAGAGTCCTTACCTTCAATAGCAAATGGTTTTCCTACAGTCAGGAGTTTGCAGTCTGCGTCTATGGACACCTCGTAGTCCAGCAAAGCCTTATCCATGATGAAGGCATCTAGCTGAGGGGGATCTGTCCTTCAACACACAGAGGAGGATAGTCAGAGCCAAACAAAACAGACACCGCCAGCCAAACGTATGCTAATGAGTGCTGTCTTTAAATGACTTTAAAAGTTGATTATAACAAGCCTGATCCAAACCCTGTAGTTACAGACTGCTTAAATATTCAGGATTTAGTCATATTTACTGAATAGAAAGTGCTATTTTGTGTACTGTGTATAACATCTTTGACTCGTACATTGCAAAAGACTTTCTCCACAAAGAGGTTTATACTTATCAATATGGGCGGCAAAATAAATACAAGCTGCTTTCACTAATAACATTGCCTAATAATAGTGTTTAAAAAAGCCAATTACAAAAACCCAGCATGGATTACATCACTCTAAAATGAATAATTCCCCAATCTTTCTCATAATACTGTATGTTTACTAGGGGTGGCACGGTACATGAAAAAAAACTGAACCGTTCGGTTCGCTTGTCTCGGTTCGGAGCGTGTGCATCGCACGGTTTCGACGCATGCGCAATGTATCCTCGTGCCCGTATGTTACCTCAGACAGTGGGTTTCCTTTACGTGTGAAATAAGAGGAGTGTGTGTGTGTGTATGTGTGTGTGGACATACAGTAAAATAAAGTAAAAGTGGCGTGCTGCAGGTCACGTCACGTGTAGAAATGCAAGTGGGAGAGATAAGGAAGGCTGCCCGGATTTGGAGGATGCGCCAGCGACGTATAGCTGGCAGGGCAGATGCAGTGTGTATGCGCGCGCGTGCATTCACACACTGGCAGTGTTTGTCTCGTACAGCTGAACCGTGGCTCGTGTATTGTAAATACAGACAAATATTGTCCATTCTGTCACATTTTCCGGTGTTCTCCTCCGACCCCTGTCTGTCTCATGCTTTGATTTATGATGGGCAGCATATATCTGCTGCAGATGCGACCGTGTTCCCCTCTGTCTCATACACACATGCATATAACATGCTGTATATAAGTAGTTCACATGATAAATGTAACATTTAAAAGTTAAAGGTCCTGTTCTTCGTGTTTTTTTGAAACTTTGATTGTGTTTACAATGTGCAATATAACGTGTTCATGTTTCGCGTGTAAAAAAAAACAACAGTATTTTTAACACAATGTACTTATCTGTATACCACTGTTTTCACTGTCCTAAAAACGGCTGATGACTTTCTTTATTCTATGAAGTCCCTCCTTCAGAAATACGTAACGAGTTCTGATTGTGCCAGCGGTTCCCGTGTTGTGATTTGACCGCAGCTTAGCGAACGTGGCACGGTTCCTGTGTTGTGATTCGACAGCAGCTTAGCGCACGTGGAAAGGTCACACCTCTTAACGGGAGATGTATGCGCTTAATGATCTCTACAGCGTCCCTGGGAAAGCCAAACAAAGGTGATTTGACTCTGGGATGAAAATAACAAACGCAACAATTCCTTTTCTCCACGCGACACGTCCTCTTCTCCACGTGGGACAGCAACAAGACCACGCCCCCTTTTTTCGCGTATTCTTGTGGGCGGAGGTTAGTCTGTTCTACTGTTCTACTGACGTCATTTATGAAGGAAGTACCAGGATGTAGTCCAAGCCAGCCGTTCGCTGTAGGCTTTGAAAGGGAACTTCTGTTAAATAAAATATCTCGCTTGGCATTGAACTTTGAGCTTTATAATTTTACAGGTATTATTTATGCTCTAACAGAAACATTACACACTAACTAAAGTTTGAACAATGGGATCACGAAGAACGGACCTTTAAGATGCTTCTAGTTTTAATAATTTAAACATGCCTTTGAAGTTTGGGCAAAAACCTCTGGCAGTGTTTTTTTTTCTTTTCACAGCGTTGGATGTCATATGGTGATTGTGAAACACACGGAACACTTCATGGTGAAATGTGTTAATCAGGTCAGCTGAATTAAAGCCACAGTGCATTGTTCTGATCAAAATTGACATGATTAACATGAAAAATGTAACGCCAATGTGTCGGACTCTGTAGACAGCCAGTTAAGAAACAACTTCTACATGATATAACAATTTTTTAATACTGTATCCTAACTGTGGATGATTAAGCTATATATCATATGCTGAAGTAAATTTCTGGAGTGTTAACGATAAAAAAACAACAACAACAAGAACCGTACAGAACTGAAAACCGTGACCCTAAAACTGTGATACGAACCGAACCATGGGTTATGTGAACCGTGCCACCCCTAATGTTTACATCTATAGTCAAAGACATTTCGCATTCTGGATCATATGGGAATTCAAGTTTGGTGAACTCTGACCTGAGGATGTGGATATTTCCTTTTTTTGAAGGCAGTATTTGTTATGCATTATTTATTAAAAACAAAAGCCCTAGAGCGTGATATCATTTACAGTTTGTTGCTGTTTATGTCTGGAGAAATGCTGAATTATCAATGAATAGTGCGAGGCAATGCTTGTACATGAGCTGACCTCCATTTTACCTCAAGTGTGACAGAAAATAAAGTGCAGGAAAATTTTGCAGCATCAAACTAAGACTTTCTAAGACATAACGTCTTGTAAAAATAAAAAAAAAAAAATAAAAAGATATCCGGATACTTGTCTTAAAAAAGCCCACGCTCCAAGAATGGATCCCAACTATGGCAGCGATCTCTACTCTAAAAATGCTGACCATGTAAGGTGTCTCCAGTGAATCGAACAAAAGGAATTCTGACATGGAAGAAAACTGCCGTCAATCATAAAAGACGGGAAGTACAAAGCAAAATATTGCACTATGTGTAAGCCTGAATCGCTGTGTGTGTGTGTGTGTGTGTGTGTGTGTGTGTTTGTGCGCGCCTGTAAGCTTACGCTCATCTCTGAAGAAAACCTTTGGCCTCATTCAGCAAGTTTAGGTTTGACTTGAGAGTGACTGCCTCTCTTCTTTGCTTGGAGTCTGTTCTTTCAGGGATGAATGGAAACTGAGACAACAGACAGAAAGCCTGGAGAGCTGACACTTGTTGCCGTCGACTCCGTTGGTTTAGATAGAGCGAGCTGGATGGTGCGCATAATTCCTCATGAAAAAGAAATGATTTTAACTCCGAGTCATACAAAGCAGATCCACAGCGGTGTCAACAGCTTTTGAGGCTTGAAGAACAGTCATGTTGCCCTTTTATTGTGACCCTGTTTATTGCTGTAGTAGTAGCCTGCAGCCTTACAGCTTGTTGCCTGTGTGTCTCCTTCAGCACTGTGCAATTACTGAGCTCTTCTCCCATCAGGCTTTTCTCAAGATCCTTTGAAAGCTTTATTTGTTTTCTGAATGTTGCACTCCTGCTCAGCAGCGCTTGATTTTATTGTGTTAAAAGAATATTAATGTGTCTATGCGAGTTTTTATGAAGATAGCTTTCTAAATACACTTTATTGGAAGTGTTTTTCATTCAAGGCGGCACAGAAATTCAGCGCATTTCATTACCACTCTCTCTTTTTTCTTAGTTACATTTCCATTGAACTTTCCACCACTGGTTATGTTATGTTATGTGTTGTCTCCTCTCTCCTGGTTCAAACACTTACTTGAGTGTAGAGACTCCATCCGGAGTGGTGGGCTTGTTGAAGCGCCTCATGTACTCGTGCATTTCAGGGAAGCTCTTTTTCACATAATCCTCAGCACTGCTTTCTCGCACTGTGCCAAAGCGAAACCCCAGAGACGGGTGATGGAGCTTGAAAAAAGCAATGGAAAGTAAATTTTCTGTGTGAAAATGGTTTGAAAACATAATCCCAGTATTTACAAAAAAGTACTAAAATGTACCATGGTCCATGGTACTACTATATTTTTTTCGACGTGCATGTACACTTGTGCAACTATGTTTTTTGAGGACATTCACCATATATGTTATCAAGATATCTTATTTTAACCCTCTGGTGCTCTTCGTTTAGGGGTTGCATTGGTTGTCTTCCTGGTCATAAGTGACCGGATACCTAAAAATTAAACTTCCTCCACCCCAGTAAAACCAATGCAATCTTATTTTTCTTCAATAATATTTTTTCTTTTGAGATGATTTGATGGTATTTTTTAATATTTATGCAATAATTATGGTCTATTTTTGCCATTGAAAGTTATATAAACATTTTTTTTGTAATTTTCTTTTTTTTTACTTATTGCAGTATTTCAGGTTAAAATAGAGACTAGGCCTTCAAAATATTTTTTTTTGGAAGGCAGATTAGCGCCCTCTTTTGGAATGATTTAAGAAATCATGCAACCATGGGTGTAATCACTAGAGGTCTCTGTGGAGAGGCTTGAGAATTCCCTAGTTCTGTTTTTGAACACATTTAATGATTGTTTTTGATGGATTTGAATATATATAAAAAAAAATCTTAAAGAGTATTTATTATAAAGTTTTAGATATTTTTTTTTTGTTAGAAATATATATTTTTTTTCTGTGAATTTGTGATTTTGCAGATTTCCCATTCATTTCCTATGATGTCATTTTTGACCGAAGAGCACAAGTGGGAGTATTTTTTTACGACCACTTAGCATGCTCAAATCATACCCTCAATTTTTTTGTGTGTTTATATACTTAATGCTAGAAGTATAAAATTCAATTTTTTTTCCATAGGTGTGTGTGTGTGTGTGTATAAGTCAGTCCTTCCAGAAAAATGCGGCTTTTTTTTGTGATTGTTGCGGGCAAAAATCCTTGATTATGCGGCACGTTTTCTTAAAAAATGCGATGGAAAATGCGGGATATTTATGCAATTTTATGCGATAAAAATTGCAAAAACTGCGGTTTGATGAAAAAGAGAAAAAAAGCAAATATTTTTAATTGAATATTTAAGTTCTCATCTTGTTTTATTGAAGACCTTAATAAACACATGGCTCAATTTGGACAGATTTCAAAACAATGCATCATGAAGCTTCGAAGCGTTATGAATCAGTGAATCGAATCACGTGTCAAACAGCTGAAATACGTGACTTTGGCGATCCGAATCGACTCACTGATTCATAACGCTTCGAAGCTTCATGATGCTGTTTTTTGAAATCGGTCAGCACACCCGGAAACTGCTTTGGGCGGTCTTTTGCTGTTATTTTTGTTGGCAAATGGGAATTTGCGTGCTTCATCATGGTTTCACCTAGCCTGACGTCGTCATACTCAATTCTAGTCAGAATATGAGTCTGATTCTGCTCCGTTGGGCTGTGATTATGGGGCGTGTTTCAACCGAACCAGGAAAGACCTCAATTGGATAGACCTACAACCAATCAGAGCAACGGAGCGACGCATAACGTTAGTTGTCAAATGTCAACAGAACTCAACTGCACTGTGTTGCCAAGTCCGCGGGTTGAAGCGACCCCAATTATGTGATATACAGACCCAGGAATGCGATTTTTAGCTGCCAACCCTGCCAAAATAACACATATTTTACCCCCCAAATGCCTTTTTTTCCCGGAGAACCCCCTCTGGAAAGCTATTGGGCTTGTTTTTGGCTAGTTTTGAGGAACGTTAACAATTGGGCGGGTTTTGTTGTAAAAACTTGGCAACCCTGTACCTGCACGCACGCTTGAATAAGTAGCCTAACGTTAGAAGAAAAAGATGAGTGTAAAAGATCTTTGCCGGTGTTGTAAAAAAAAGTATACACAGAGTTTACTTACCAACACGATCATCATTTCTGAGAGAAATAGTAAAGGTGAACGCATATACGAACAAGTTCTCCGTTTAGGATTAGAACAAACTCAACCCAAGCGCCTTTGATGACGTGGATGATTACGTTACTGTTTATCATCTGTCCATCATCGTCTAAAGCCCGCCCTGACAATTTCATTGGTCCGAACAGTTTCTGTTTGGGCATAATTACTTCTCTACCGATCAAGTCCAGACCGAACTGCCCGTGTAAAAATGTTGTGGGCGGGGCTAAGTTCGTCTGGCATCCAGGCTAGGTTTCACCGATATCTATGGTTTCAACACGGGGTTTGCAGCTTTTCGATGACGTTCACGTCGGGTAAGTACGTCACTTCAAAATGTTCCCATGGCAATAGGGGGAAATGGCGGCTCTTGTGTGAAGTAAACGAACATTTTTCAACTTTCTGCTAATATATATAACTTTTTTGCAACGAAAATGCGGGCATTATGAAATCATGCTAGCCCCGCATATTTTGCACGCAGAAATAGGCAATTTACGCAGCGAAAGTGCGGTGTATTTGAAAAAAATGCGGTCCCCTCATAAATATGCGGACTTTGGCTGATTATGCATTAAATCATGCGATCGCATAATCGCGTTTTTCTGGAGGGACTGATAAGTGCGTGTATGTGTGAGTGGATGTGTCAATATCACACTCTTGATGTTTTAGAGTGTCACACCTTTACTGCTGTGTACTTTTTTTCAGCATTGTGGCCGATTTGTAGATTGTACACACACAAATTCTGTGAATTTTTGTGTTTTTGCAGATTTCCCAATCATTTCCTATGGGGGTCATTTATGACCGAAGACAATGAACGCTACTTTTTTTTTTTACGACCAATTAGCATGCTCAAAATTTTTTGTGCATTTACATACCTAATGCAAGAAAAGTCACCAAGTTTCATATCATTCCGATGAAGCTGTGATTTTTAACATTTCAAAACAGAAAATTTTCCGGTCAGAAATGACCGAAGAGCACCAGAGGGTTAAAGGAATCATGTGACACGGAAGACTGGAGTAATGATGCTGAAAATTCAGCTTTGCCATCACTGGAATAAATTACATTTTAAAACATGTTAAAATAGAAAGCAGCTTTTTGAAATTGTAGTAATATTTCACAATTTTACAAACAAATAGATTTGCATGCAGTGTTTTACCTTGACATCATGAATCCCTGACACCTCCTCAAAGGTCTTCTCCCCCACCATGACAGCTGCTAGGTTGGCTGTGTAACTGGACAAAACCAGCAGGCAAAATATGGCCCAAAGGTTCATGAGGAATCGGCCCGTCCAGCACTTTGGAGTTTTACTGGCAACAGTCCGGCCGAACAGAATGGCATAGCAGAGGTTCAGGGCAGACGAGTAAGAGAAGACCCTGATGCGGTTGCGTCCATGCGGGGTCATGCCAAACGGACTGTTCCACTCATATAGGGTGATGAAAAGAGCTGTGATATGCAGTGCCACAAAGATGCCCACCCACATAGACCAGTGAAGGGGCCACATGAAAGCACCGATGGGTGCAGCTGTGTCCTTACTGCGCACCAGGATCCCTAGACTGGTGGAGAAGAAGGGGCTGGTGAAGTCTATCACTCGGCTTCGAGCTGAGTTGATGCTAAAGCTGGTGACGGCCATATCCGCCACGCCACTCAGCAGGTCGCCCACCAAACCAGACCATCTACCCCCTTTCCACGTCCCATACTTCCCATCGCCTACGATATAGAGGTCAAACTCGAAGTGCATGTCCTCGGCTAACTTCTCCAGCAGGTCAATGCAGTATCCATAGCAGCATTTCCGCATGTCAGTTGGCAGTGAGCTGCTGTTGGTTTGCTCCAGCTCTCTGAACAGCTGGTTGAGGACTTCAGAGCTGTTGGTTTGAGGGTCAAGGCACAGCTGACCTGCTGGACATTGGCCCTCATCGTCCACCTCTCGTGTGAACACAAACGGATGCTCGACCAAGGTCACGACCCGCACTCTGCTCCCCGCCACTGGGAGTCCTGCCTGCCAGCGGCCGCCAAGCCTAATCCCTGGGCCGCCCTCCCGGTGGTGCTGGGTCATGCCCGGCCACAGGCTCTGTTCCTCTAATTCCAGACGGCCTGACTGCCAGCTTGCCATGGTCACCCAACTTGGCTGGCCCAGAGGATCCCGCTGTAGGCTCCATATGTGAAAGCGCTGGGAGGTAAGCACCCTGGAGAGCGAGCGCTGTACTCTCACCGGGCCTGTCAGCCCCATGAACGAAGTGTTCGACAAGAACCTGAGCACAGCAGGGACATGAGCATTGTGAGGGAAATATACATGCATCCAGAAAAAGCAAAGATAGTGATGAGATGACAGAGCAAAAATATATTGCTGAATCTCTAGCGAACTGAATCCTACACAAGAGCTGAAAACTAGTGAAATGAATAAATATACTGTACAGAAGTGATACTACATAAGAAATCGAGCATTTTTTTGCTATTTTATGCCTGTTTATATCTTGCCATTGGTTAATATTAATTGGTTTAAGTAGTTCCAGCTTCCATTTCAAATATGACAAGAGATATTTTTACCATTGATAATTAACCCTATAAAGCCTACTGTATCATATTAATAAGCTGCCAACTTATTAAATTATGAACATGATCAAAACTTTGCTGAAAAACATGTACACAATCTACTACGTGCCTTCTGTCATCTGATCTGAAGTCTACTTTTTGTACTTACGATTTTAATAAGTAAAACACATTTTAGTATAATTCTATTTAGTATATTACTTTTTTTGTGGTCATTTACTGATTTGTATAAAGTGAACATAAGAATCATTTGTGTTGGTAATATTTCAAGATGAATATTTACTGGACTGAAGCAACTTAAGTTTACTTGATTATTCATAATTTTTTTATTTAGAAAAATCATGTTCAAATGTATCAAATGTGATACATCAGGCTTTTGAAGAACATATATTTCGTGCATCTCTCAATCATCATCTGATCATCTCTCAATATAATCTTACTAAGACATTATTGGAAGATATAAAGTGACATGACAGTTTTATGTAAGTAGCCTGCTACATTGTAATAAAGATCTAATTGCTCTATATCACAATCAGAATTCCATCTTATTATTTGCCATATAAATATCAGCAAATGCACCAAATTGCATATTTTCGCTCAGTTTTGGCCTCTGAATAAAATTAGGGTGTTTTTTTCTCCTCAAGTATAAGCTCCGTGTTCTCCTATATGAGCCATAAAACATGATGCTCAACAAAAAGTACATTTGCAAACTTTTTATTTTTGTTTTACATGTTCAATAAACTGTTCCATTAAAACATATATGTCCAGATTTACAGGGGTAATATATTCTCAGTGCTCCAAATTCATCGCCTTTGACAAAATTCTCCACTTTGAAAACACAAGACCACCTAAGTGTTTAAATGTCAGCCTTGTGTGAAAATGTCATTTGCTCAGTCGATCGCATGCTTGAATACAGCAGTGTGAGCTGCACAGGAACTCAGCTCACGCTCACCGCTCAGGGAATCTCACTGTCGCGGCATGCTTTGCTGAATGACCACACAGAACAGAATTTTTTCATTCAAAAAACCCATTTACAAAAGTAGACATAAGGTGCAGTCCTTTCATCACTGTATATAAGCGACAGAATACATAGAATCCATGAAGCAGTGAGCATCAATAAAGAATGATCTTGCTTAATTAAAAAATATATATAATTAGACATTATTACAGTGAAAACGTAAGAACATTTTGGAATAATATTGAAATAAATTATATATTTTTATTTATTTTTATTTATCAGCACTCCAAATATGCATTTAAATTTACTCCCTCTAAATTATATGCAAGTGTGAACTCATGAATTGGTGATCACTTTCTGTCATTGTGTGTGTGCGTGTGTGTGTGTTCCTGGTAAACCCAAAGATGGTAATATGCAAAATCCGGTAAAACTTTACAATAATGCACTAATATGCATTCATTCATGCTTAACTAATGCACAGATAATCATGAGTTAATGAATGACTCATGAAGAACTAAACCATTTATTAAAAGCTTTGGGAGCTTTGGCTCCCATGCGAGTACACCGTGAGGGATTGTTTTGAAGCATGTGGGACACAGCAACCGGAATAATTCAACAAACAATGATTTATCTCTCATCCACCCGCGATTGATTGGAATGTTATTTTTTTATTACATGGCCGGCCCGATCGGTGGATATAAGCGCGAACCAAGTATGTTGCAGACTGCATGATCAAAACTTTCATCCATGCATTCATAATATTGGAATCCGAATGAAGCTTATGTGGTATGTTTAGAAATTCGATGCGGTTTAGCTCTCTGTAGGCCTATGTCATGTCAGTGGCACGAGTTGGTGGGCGGGGCTACAGAATCAGGCGTTCTTCTTGTTCTCTGTTGAGGCGGTGCTTCACTACACTCAGACGTCATAGCCGGGCACATTCTGAGATCGAGCGTTTTCTGGGCCTGGTGTCAATAAAAGCTTCTCTTTGACTAACAAGGAAGTTTTCAGCTCTGAAACTTACAGGATATTCTTATATTACCATGACCTTTTATATATCAAAAGCTCAAGGAAAAGTTGATTTCTCCATTCATGGCCCCTTTAATGATTACTGCATCAGCAACTAATGAATATGATTAATAGATTAAGTAATCATTAACTTGATATTAGTTAAATGTGTCATATTGTATTAATTCCCAGTGTAAATTCATATGTTAATTACCGCAATGGTTGAAGCCATACATTTCAACTTTCAGTTGTATGCTTTAATTAATCATTAGCTAACGATTTCCAGAGGCATATGACTAATTCAAAATTAATTCAAAAGCCATAACCACCATGACATTACTTAACAATTAGTTAATCATGTGCCTCAACAAGTAAAGTCATAACATGATATCTTTGCAAATGGTTAGCTAATGATTCATTACAGCAGACAACTGGAAGTTGAAATGCATGGCTTTGACCCATTGTGGTAATTAATGCATTCATTTTCATTATTAGTTAATATAATATGTTATTAGGGAATTAATACATTATGTCATATGTAATTAATAGCAATTCATATATGTATTACTTAATCTATTAATAATGTAGAATGTTCATTAGTTGCTGATGCAGTTATAATTAATAAATGGTTTAGTTCTTCATGAGTCACACATTAACTCATGATTAACTGTGCATTAGTTAAGCATGAATTAATGCATATTAGTGCATATAAGTGTTACCCAAAATCCATTAGACATTATTTGGTCCCCATGAGAAAACCAGCTTATAAATCATACTAGGGCATAAGTTATGCTATTTGAAACTGTAAAAATGTAGAAAGTTTTCTGTGATGGGTAGGTTTAAAGTTAGGGGCTAGAAAATGTCATCAGCTCGGTATTAAAACCATTACGCCAATGGAAAATCATCATAATGATAGGTGTACCAACATGTGTGCGTGTATTAAATAAGGATTTGATCCCAGGTCCCCTTGCATACTTAACGAAAATTGCACCTCTAGATGATCACGTCTAACTGTCATAGAAAGAAGCGCCACAGCTGTCACACTGTGCGCTGAAAAAAATTAGGAGCATGATGCGTCTGTCAGGATTTAAATAATTATTCCTTATTCAAGATCACCTGATAGGCACAATGATTATTCTTTAAAAATAACATTCCGAAATGTTTAATCTTTAATTCTCAAACAGTATGTTTCACAGCATGAACAGAAGGAAATATGGATCACTCTTGAAGCACACTTAAGTTCAAGGCTTCAAAGGCATAAGGACAGAAGTGCAGGATTATGACCTGAGAAACCGGAATCACACTAAATCTTTTGAACCAATATATGACCTTGCTTTTACAGACAATGTATTTAACCGCTGAGCTGCCACCATATTAGTGCTGTCAGCTAACATCCAGCGGAGAGTACTAAACAAACAAATATATAGAGCATGGTTTATAGGTGAATAACCCTCCATGCAGCTCTGGATATTATACTCTTGTGATGTTCTGCATAGATCACATAATTGTGATTTCTTACACAGCCGAGCCACACTGCTTTTACGGCAGAATATATTCCATGAATTAGTTCAAGGATCGATTTTCATCAATAAATCAGCTAGGGATGTAGAGTAGTCAAAGGGTTGCTGGGCAATGTCTGGGTCACAGAGGGAATATGAAAAATCTAGAGTGAAAGAGGCTTGTGATGTGTGGCTAAATGAGGCCATAAATGATATGCACTCTGCGTGACCATAACTGCACACTTCCATTAAAACAGAGCAGAACAGAGAAAATAAAAGGGGAAAAAATTGATTGCCTGCATCATTAATTTCTCCTGATCGCCCTGAGTTTGACCCGTGGAAAACACTTGATCTGGCGTGAAAGCAGAAGTTAAAAGACAGGGGCTAATGTGTTAGCCACCGCAAAATCTGATTTCCTAACTGAGATTTCTATCTGTGTGACTATTATTAAACTTTCAGAAAGCATTAGCACCTCAGAGAACCAATAATTCCTGTGTTGTGTTGTTTTCAGATTCTGTGCTTCTGTGCTATACGCTCATTTCTCAGAGCAAATACATTTCATTACACAAGGGTGGGGGGATTCTCACAGTGTGAGGTGAATATTAAGGATTACATCACTGCTTTCAATCCAGAGGAAAATCTCAGGGGTCCTCTGTCTCACATTTTTTTTATATTTTATAAAGTTTTTTAGCTGAGCAAGACTCATATAACAGCGGCACTTTAATCTATAACAGCTGCACTTTAATCTTACATCTAAAGGTGCTTTTGCTCTTTCCTTACCGCGAAAAAAAAAATCTCATTTGTGGAAGTGAGCAGATAGGTAAGGCTTCTTCCAGCCTTCAGTGATAAGAGTTCTCCACTATAGGGACTAGATCACAATCCAAACAAAACTCTACAGTTTGTTTTCCAGTTAAATATACCTAGTTATATATACCTTACTTACAGTTTCTACTATATCACAAGTAAATGGATTAATGGTCCTGATTTCCAAACATCAAAAAGTGTTTTGTATTATTAAACATATTGCCAATATTAAACATAGGCTATATATTTTTCCCCAATATTACAAACCATTTTAACACGCCTAAAAAGTGTTTCATCGAGGCACAATTAAAGGATTAGTTCACTTCAAAAGGAAAATGTCCGGGTGATTTACTCATGCCAATGGCATCCAAGATGTTCATGTCTTTCTTTCTTCAGTGGAAAAGAAATTACGTTTTTTGTGGAAAACATTTCAAGATTTTTCTCCACATAATGGACTTTAATGCACTCTCAAAAAAAAAAAAAAGAGTACAAAATTGTACCTTTAAAAAGGTACAAGTGGCTGTCACTGGGGTGGTACCCTTAAAGGGTTAGTTCACCCAAAAATGAAAATTCTGTCATTAATTACTTACCCTCATGTCGTTCGACACCCGTAAGACATCATCTTCAGAACACAAATGAAGATATTAAAGTTGAAATCCGATGGCTCAGAAAGGCCTCCATTGGCACAATGCACTTTACACACTCAAGACCCATAAAAGGTACTAAAGACATCGTTACAAAGTCCATCTCACTACAGTGGTTCTACATTAACTTTATGAAGCGACGAAAATATTTTTTGTGCGCAAAAAAACCCTAAATAACGACTTGTATAGTGATGACCGATTTCAAAACACTGCTTCATGAAGCTTTGAAGCGTTATGAATCAGCGAGTCAAATCATGATTCGGATCACGTGTCAAACCGCCAAACTGCTGAAATCACGTGACTTTGGCGATCCAAACCGTTGAATCAACTCACTGATTCATAACGCTCCGAAGCTTCATGAAGCAGTGTTTTGAAATCGGTCATCACTATACAAGTCGTTATTTAGGGTTTTTTTGCGCACAAAAAATATTTTCGTCGCTTCATAAAGTTATTGTAGAACCACTGTAGTGAGATGGACTTTGTAACGATGTCTTTAGTACCTTTTATGGGTCTTGAAAGTGTAAAGTGCATTGTGCCAATGGAGGCCATTCTGAGCCATCGGATTTCAACTAAAATATCTTCATTTATGTTCCGAAGATGAATGGAGGTCTTACTGGTGTCGAACGACCTGAGGGTAAGTAATTAATGACAGAATTTTCATTTTTGGGTGAACTAACCCTTTAAGGGTACATTTTTGTACCTCTAAGTCAGGGGTAGGCAAGTTCGGTCCTAGAGAGCTGATGTCCTGCAGAGTTTAGCTCCAACTAAGCTACCACAGTATAAAACTCATGGCTCCTAGTCTGCATTGCAGCATTAAGTATGTCACCATTGTTGAGATTCATATGCTGATTCTTGATATCTGTGTGCGTCTAAAGTATTGTTGGTGAATTTTATTTATTAATATTTTTAGTGAGTGATGAGTTTAGTCAAACATTTTTCTTCATGACAATTTTTGTTTATGGCTTCTTTTGATTTGAACAGATTATGTGTTTTGTTAACACTGTAACAAAAACCACAAACTTGCATAAAAAGCCAAGAGTACCATTGTATATATCCTGCACTTGCTGCTATTGCACTTCTGGTTAGACCTAAACTGCATTTCGTTGCCTTGTACTTGTACTTGTGTAATGACAATAAAGTTGAATCTAATCTAAAGAGTCAAACTGTCCAACTAAAGAAAACACTAATCACAATAATGGTGACCACATATTTTCTAGACGTAGCAAAGCACATGCAAAGACTAATACAAACGCCCTTTAGCAAAAAAAAAAGGTAAAACAAGGATGTCGGACCATTTTGAAGTTTTTTTTTGTAAAGGGCATTTGTATTAGTCGTTGCATGTTCTCTAGGGGCGGTACTTCCGCCTACATCTAACGTGACCTTAAAAAGTATATAACTGTTTATTTTTTCTTGAAAATGACTGATGATTTTGCTAGATAAGACCCTATTCCTCGTCTGGGATTGTGCAGAGCCTCTGAAGCCCTTTTAAACTGCATTGATTTGGACCTTCAACATTTTGGTTGCCATTGAAGTTCATTGTGTGAAGAAAAATCCTGAAATGTTTTCCTCAAAAACTTAATTTCTTTTCGACTGAAGAAAGAAAGACATGAACATCTTGGATGAGATGGAGGAGTAAATTATCAGGAAATGTTCATTTTAAAGTGAACTAATCCTTTAACACAATTAACATAATACTTTGATTTTGTGTTCTCATTTAAATACATTTGACTATCATTTAATTCAACTGATCTTATCAGTGAACTATTTTCATTGCCTATATATTTTCAACATTTAAAAGAAAAAAAAATCAAAATATAACTATGTTGATACAAGTATAAAAAATATCTAACGTATAGAAATGCCAATTGCCAACTTTAAAAATATAATTATAACAAAATATTTGTAATAATAGTAAAAGCAGTTTGAATGATTCCGTTTAGATTTATTATTTTTCTTTTTTTTTTAATTGTACCATTTATTTGTGAGAAATAGTACAGAAGCAATATATAACAATATATATAATAACAAAAAACACTGCAATTCCTCCCTGATTATTGTCTTGAGCGAGAAACTGTAAATATTTTGGTCCCTGTAGCTCTACAAGCTCTGTGTTCAAATAGACAAGCCTCCCACAGCCTCCTCCACTAACACAATGATAACAATGCATCAAGCTGAGAGGCGGTGGACAGGAGGCTCTGTGAGCTCTTGACATTGAACTGGACACTGGCACTGAAGATGAAGAAAGAGCCAGGCAATGTGAATGCAGAAAGGTTTGTGTCCTGCTTATGGAGGTCAGCGAGTGAAAAGGGCACGGAATTGTCACAAATGGCTTCAACATGGCTGAGAATGTATCATTCTGTAACTGCTAACTTGACGGTTTATGTAAATGCGCACAGGGATATGGTTTTGATTAAAGGAGGTATAAATGTATTGAAAATGCCCCTGAGTCAGTTAATTGCATTTTAAAGTCTCTGGTGCCTCCATCAGGAAAATAACCTAGAGATATGAGACCATACTGCAGTCGAGACAGAAAAATCCTGTAACTTAATAGTGGCTGGAATTACTAATACAGCCTTTTTCCTTGGAGAGTATTTACTACATTATAAGTCACCTAAAGTAAAACATGCTTAATATGTCTATATGCACACTAATCACTAAAGGTAAATTTAAAGCTTGAAATGACTGCACTGCGTGATCAGATAACAAATGAATTCCTGATTACGTGTCATAATTAAAAAATCAGATTTTAAAATAGATAGACACTTGTGTTGGGGAAGTTACTTTAAAATTCTAGCTGGATGAGCTACAGGCTACTCATAATCTACAGCACTTTATGGATTAGTTCACTTCAAAATGAAAATGTCCTGAAAATTTACTCACCCCCATCTCTTCCAAGGTGTTCTTGTCTTTCTTTCTTCAGTCGAAAAGAAATTCGATACTTCTGCCTACGTCTAGCGTGACCTTTTCGACGTGATTACATAATCACTGGTGCGTGCAGAGCAGCGCTGGATGAGCAATTTAGGTTAAAATGTATATTAATTTTTTTTTTTTTGACTGATCGTTTCGCTAGATAAGATCCTTTTCCTCGTCTGGGATCGTGCAGAGTCTCTGAAGCCCTTCAAAGCCCTTTGAAACTGCATTGATTTGGACCTTCAACATTTTGGTTGCCATGGAAGTCTATGATGTGGAGAAAAATCCTGGAATGTTTTCCTCAAAAAACTAAATTTCTATCGACTGAAGAACGAAAGACAAGAAGATATTTCAATTTTTTTCCTATTTAAAACTTGACTTTTCTGTAGTTAAATCATGTACTAAGACAGACGGAAAATTAAAAGTTGTTACGCAGCGCCTGAAAATAGTCCCCAGCACGCTCTCTGGGTGGCTGAGGCATAGTGCAACGCATAAATCGCCTTGCCTGCCCCTTACCTTTTCCCGGATGTGCATTGGAAGGCTTTGGCATTGTGGAACTATTGGTGCCAAAATATGGAACACCAATAGGGCCATAATCTTTATAAAGTTTTCCTCTCTCTCACTACCCTCATCGGTGGGGTGCAGTGCCGCCTCCACCCTGCTGAGTGCACGAGGGTAGTTCTGGCCGAGGTTGGGCTGCGCACAGCGCTGGCCCTTGGCCAGACGATGTCCACCCTGGTCCAGAAACACCTTTGACCCGGATTTGGTTGGAACTTTTCTCCCCCGGAGGAGGGCCGGGTGGAAAACCATTAGTAATTCTGTTCTGCCACTGGTGTTAAAAACAGTCAGTGGTACCCAAATTCTCAAGAGCAGTTCCAATACCTCTGGGTCTCGGGAGTTCAGGAATGACAGCGTGTGACGCTACAAAGCCTCGCTGCTCTCATTCCCCTCCCCAAAAGAGGGCAAGAATGGCAGTGTGTGACGCTACAAAGCCTCGCCACTCTCATTCCCCTCTTCTCAGCGGTGCGTGGACGACAGTGTGCGACGCTATGCCTCGCCGCTGTTGTTCTCCGCTGAGGAAGGAGGTGAGGCAGACCGTGTGCAACGCCACAAAGCCTTGCCACGCTCAGCCCCTCCTTCATTTGGGGAGCGTGCTTGGTGGTGTACAACGCTCGAAATGCCTCTCCAAATCGTCAGCATGGGGCGCTGGCTGTCGGGACGCACACAATGTGCCTCCTCACACTCCCCCGCCCCTCAGCGGATGCAGGTTTGTGTGTCACACACCCAGACCCCTCCACGGACCACTCCCATGTCGTCCACGGGTCCCTGTGTTCCGCTGCGCTGCCCCGCTGCGGGTATGTCTGTGGTGCCGATGATCCCGCTTGTACGGTCTCTGGGGGCCTGGCTAGCACTCTCCAGGCCGTCTCGCTGGCTCATCCACACCATCAGACTCGGCTATGCGATTCAGATCGCCGGCGTCCCCCCAAGTTCAGGGGCATTCACTTCATGTCTGTAACGAGGGAGAATGCCCCTGTACTTCAGGCGGAGATCCCTGTCCTACTGGCGAAGGACGCGATAGAGCCGGTCCCTCCAGCCAATATGAAGTCCGGGTTCTACAGCCCGTACTTCATTGTGCCCAAGAAAGGCGGCAGGTTACGACCGATCTTGGATCTGCGATACTTGAACCGCTCCCTTAACAGGATGCCATTCCGAATGTTGATGCAGAAACGCATCTTCAGGTGTGTCCATCCCCAAGATTGGTTTGCAGCGATCGACCTGAAGGACGCGTACTTTCATGTCTCGGTTCTCCCTCGACACAGACAGTTTCTACGCTTTTCATTTGACGGACGAGCATATCAGTACAATGTCCTGCCATTTGGGCTGTCCCTGTCGCCCCGTGTCTTCACGAAAGTCGCGGAGGCGGCCATTGCTCCCATGAGAGAGCGTGGTGTTCGCCTTCTCAACTATCTCGACGACTGGCTGATCCTTGCCCAGTCGCGGGGTCAGTTGTGCGAACACAGGGACATGGTGCTTCGGCACCTCAGCCAGTTGGGTCTTCGGGTCAACTGGGAGAAGAGCAAACTCTGTCCCGTACAGAGGATCTCTTTTCTCGGGATGCAGATCGACTCGGTCGTGCCTCACAGAGGAGCGTGTCCAGTCGGTGTTGAACTGCTTGAATTCATTCAAACGCAGCACAGCGGTACCACTGAAACGATTTCAGCTCCTGGGGCATATGGCAGCAGCAGCCGCAGTAACGCTGCTAGGGCTGCTCCATATGAGACTGCTTCAATGCTGGCTACACGACCGAGTCCCGAGATGGGCGTGGCATAGCGGGTCCCTCCGTGTCCAAGTGATGCCGAGATGCAGCTAAACCTTCAGCCCGTGGTCGGACCCTTCATTTTCTACGGGCAGGAGTGCCTCTAGAACAAGTGTCCAGGCATTCTGTTGTCTCCACGGATGCCTCATCCCCCGGCTGGGGTGCCACGTACAACGGGCTTGCAGTTTCGGGTCTGTGGACGGGGCCCCAACTGCAATGGCATATCAATTGCCTGGAGTTGCTGGCAGTTTGTCTTGTGCTCAGCCGCTTCAAAACGCTGCTCAAAGGCAAGCACGTTCTGGTCCGGACGGACAGCACTGCGGCTGTTGCGTACGTCAACAAACAGGGTGGTTTACGCTCCCGCCGCATGTCCCAACTCGCCTGCCATCTCCTCCTGTGGAGTCAGAAGTATCTGAGGTCCCTTCGTGCCATTCACATTCTGGGCCGGCTCAATCGTGCGGCCGACGAGCTGTCACGGTTACCGGTGCTCCCCGGAGAGTGGAGCTGATCTGGAGTCGCTTTGGGGGCCGCACAGATCGGTCTATTTGCCTCCCCCGACACGACCCACTGCCAGTTGTTTTATTCCCTGACCGAGGGCACCCTCGGCACGGATGCACTGACACACAGCTGACCCCGGGGCCTACGCAAATATGCGTTTCCCCCAGTGAGCTTTCTTGCACAGACACTGTCAGGGAGGACGAGGAGCAGCTCCTCTTGGTAGCTCCGTATTGGCCCAACAGGAAGGTCCTCCTAACTCAGAGACGGGGCACCCTGTGGCACCCGCGTCCGGACCTCTGGAAAGAAACTCCATGTTTTGTCCCTGGACGGGACGCGGAGGTTATAGGTGACCTACAATCACTACAATCATTTGACACCATCACTTCCGCCAGAGCCCCCTCTACGAGATGGCAGTATGCGCTGAAGTGGAACCTGTTCGTCGATTGGTGCTCTTCTCACCGAGAAGACCCCCGAAAGTGTTCGGTCAGATCTGTGCTCTCTTTTCTTCAAGACGGGTTGGAGCGAAGGCATTTTCGGTCGACGAATCGTGCCTGTAATTCAGGCCTGGCAATTCTCAGGTAACTCTGAGACCCCGGCCTGGATATGTGCCCAAGGTTCCCACTACTCCCTTTCGGGACCAAGTGGTGAGCCTGCAAGCGCTGCCCTCTGAGGAGGATGACCCAGCCCTGGCTTTTCTCAGTCCAGTTTGCGCCCTGCGCAGCTATGTTGACAGAACGCAAAGCTTTAGGACCTCAGAGTAGCTCTTCGTCTGTTACGGAGGACAGCAGAAGGGAAAGGCTGTCTCCAAGCAGAGGATGGCCCACTGGATAGTGGATGCCATCGTCTTGGTGTATGAATCCCAAGACGTGCCCTGCCCGCTCGGGGTTAGAGCTCACTCCACCAGGGGTGTAGCTTCTTCCTGGGCGCTGGCTCGTGGCGCCTCGCTGACAGACATTTGTAGAGCTGCGGGCTGGGCGACACCAAACACGTTCGCTAGGTTTTATAGCCTATGTGTGGAACCGGTTGCTTCTCGTGTGCTCGCTTCCCATAGTCAGCAACACTGAAGTGCCCGTTCTAGTGCTGCGCCACTCCCTTCCCCATGGAACGGATATGTGCGCTTATATTCTCCAGTCGAGTTCCCCAGGAATTGGCGAACCCTGTTGAGTCATCCACAACCTGCGACAGGTCTGGCACTTGTATGCATTGGTGGAACTCGTGTCAGGCTGGGTTCCGTATGTTGTGACCCTTACGGCGGTCCCATATGTGTATTCTCCACGGTACAGCTCCCTACGGCGAGCTTGTGTCTTTCCCTCAGCAGAGTTCCTCTGCCGTCTCAGTACGGTGTCGTTCCCCCGCCTACAACAGGCCGGGGCCACCCCTGGGACTTCCGTATGTTGCACTGCCCAAGGCCAGTCCATACGTGTATTCTCCACATGTTAACTCCCTCCGGGCATGATGTGGCTTCCCCAGCGTCCCTCCGGGCATGCTTTCCCAGCGTTATCCATTAAGTCTGCTGAGTGGGTCTTGCGGAACAGCAGTGTGACTCTCACTGCGTGAATTTCCCCGCCCGCATCAGAACGGGGTCTGAGGGGCTCTCGCTGGGCGCTGGAAGTGGTAACTGTGGCGTTTTCCAAAGGGATCCCAATTCGTCGGTACAACCGTCGTAAGTCGAAGTGACCGACTGAAAGGGAACATCTCGGTTACGTATGGTAACCCTCTCTCTCTGAAGGAGGGAACGGAGACGTACGTCCCATCGCCACAGTTCCTTACCATCACTGCATGGCCGAGTCACTAGTTCGGCTCCTCAGTGAAAAACGTCAGTGCGTTGCTCTCGCTTCCTGTTTATACCCGCGGCGCGGGGCGGAGCGTGAGATGCAAATCTCGCACGCCAATGGCCCATTGGCCTGTTCTCTATATCTCGAAGCTGATAGGGGCTCCCTGAAGTGATCCCAATTCGTCGGTACAACCAACGTACGTCTCTGTTCCCTCGTTCAGGGAACGAGGGTTACCATACGTAACCGAGACAGGGTTTTTTTATGTAAAAAAAACATTATACATTATATTATATAATTCACATTATACATCGACACACACTGCATCCTTAAATTAATGCTTCATGACACTGAGCTTTAATTTCCAGTTTGCATAGGTTGTATACTATAATGTGACCTATGATATTTGACTCTTTAAGACATAAATTCAATATATAAGGCCGTGCATAGTTGTTTCCTTCGCTAATAATGTCTAATTCTAACACAATTTCCAGATCCTCTATAGGTAATTGAGCTTGAAGGCTAGGGGTCCAAAAGCCACACATGTGTCACATGCAGATTCCACATTAATCATAAATGTGAAACAAGGTAAAACGGGGTGTACTACTTGTGTCAATGGGAAAAAAAGTGCTTTAATTTTTAGTTTGCATAGGCTGCACACATTTGTGTAACCTATGACACTTGACTCTTTAAGGCACATAAATTTCAATAAATAAGACTAGGGATATCTGTTTCCTTCGCTAATGTCCTCTAACACAATCTCCGGGTTCATATAAGCTGTATGTCAGAATCAAATTGCACATAGGCTACACAGACGTAAACTTAAAATAAATAAGACCATGAATAGTTATTTCCTTCGCTAATGTCCTATTCTGACACAATCTCCAGCTTTATTGTGAATAACTGGGCCTTGTCACATATAAATTGCACACTAATCAGAAATATGAAACATGGTAAATGGGGGATATCTGTGGAAAATGTAGCCTATTAGTTATAATGGGACAAACAACAGAAATGTAGTATTGCTAAACGCTACATTGCAGTTATGTCACATTATAACTAATAGGCAACATTTTTCACAGGTACCCCCACAATTAAGCATTCGTTTTTTTCCCCACACTCATATTTACTTGTTGGAAAAATACCTTGTTACCGGAAATGCTACTCTTGTTGATGAACATGTTTTGCTACTTAATATTCAACAATATTATTGATCTGACTGTATTGACGCTGTATGAGAACTGAACTGAGCTGGACGATGATGTCATTATGTGCAGCATTTTATTTGCCGTTTTTTTCTACTTTATAGATGAAATTAACTTGTTTAATAATTGATGATCTTTACAACAGAACTGAATTAACACTGAACTGACTTCAGCTGAACGTTAGCCGAAAAGCATAATTTTCCTGTTATCACTGCTTTGAAAATCTGTGTTGTATAAAGCGCTATATAAATCATGGTGGCTTGACAAGACTTTACTGTTATAGTTTTAAAAAATGAAAATATAGTTAAATACAGTTTTGCCCACCTGACGGCCATGTTTGGAGAGCAATGACTTGAAATGGCAAAGAATCATGTTAGATTTTTGAGTCTAATGTAGAGAATTGTGTTTAGTGTTTTGTAAAACACTGTGTAGGATGAAAATGTGCTATTAGTTGTGCTGATCTGGGCTGAGGTTTTGCTCCGGTGTCAGGTTTCACTAACTGTGTGTTATTTTTCATTTTAGTGTGTAAGCAATCATTAAAAAACTGTAATAGTATTTGCTACTTAGTAAGCTACTTAGCAAGAAAAAGTTACACGTTTACCTGGCAAGGTACTGTCCAGAGGAGGGTAGCTCATGTTTATTGGGCTTGTCAAAACAGTTGACCATGTTTTGGATGAGCGCCAGGTCCGGTCTCACCATGGTTGCCGCATACACAGCCCTGCCAATGAGCTGCAGGGTATCCCTGATGTAGAAGTTCAAGGGCTTACGATTCACCTCCCCATAAGCCAGAAGACCCAGTGGAGAGCCAATGGAGTGTAGAGAATCAAGAGTAAGTGGATATCCTATGATCCAGTGCATGGGGGGCAATGCAACGCTCAACTGGTGGGCACTGCGCAGCACTTTAGCCGTACATTCGGGGTCGGAGCCGAAAAGCACCACGGAAGACGCCGGAGCAGAAGGAGTCCTGCTGAGGAGCTGTGAGAGGAGCTCCATCACCTTGTCTTCGCTTGCATTTTCCTCGAGTCTGGACAGGTTGAGGGTCTCCCACAGGTGCCAGTGGGCTCCATCCACACCTAAGTGGCCCCACTCTTCAAGCTCTTCCAGCATTCCTGTGTTCCCACCTCCCGGACAAAGAACGGCCGCTCCACCCTGCCAGCCTCCCTTCAGCAACACCGCTAACAGCAGCTCCGGCAATGCTGAAGGCGGTGTACGTGTCATCATCTGCAAATGGAAGCGGTTCTGAAAGCAGAGAACATACACAGTTACTGTAGGTCTATGGCTAAATTGAAAATAAAAAACGCAACATGCGTTAATGAGGGGTGTATTTACATATTATTTATTATTGTTTAATTTGTACAGTCTTTACTCATAATTAATGTTTTATGGAAGTTTGTACGTTTCTATCCTATTTGAAGCTTCCACTTTTCAAATGCGAACTGTGATGAAGACGTATTTCCGACGTTGTCACATCATCGCATACAAAATATGCAGTTTTAACATTATAATATCTCGTTATAATGGGAAAAGCATATTGTTATTATGACATATGTTGTATGTCAGAGTGCAGTGAAACATGCCTTAAACGAAGAAGTACGCCCGATTCTGTAGCCCCGCCCACCGATTATAGGCCTACGTAGCGCTAAACCAGATCGAACTTCCAAGCAATAAACATACTGCATAAGCTTCATTCGGATTCCAATATTATGAATGCATGGATGAACTTTATTTTTAATGAATATCCAGCTCACGTGGGTAAGACATTGCTCGTTTGTTCCTTCATTTCACCAGGGATTCGTTTGTAAACAAGAGACTGGATTTGCAGACAGGATGAGATTACATGAATGAATGAAGCAACACACTAATGTGAGTAAAAATGTGAGGTTTTTTTAATATTAATCAATCGATTTCTCTGGGGGAATTCCCAAATGCTTGGAAATTATCTATTGTTTCCCCTTTATTTAAATCAGGAGACAGACAAATTATTTCCAATTATAGACCTATTAGCATTTTGCCGGTAATATCCAAGGTTTTAGAAAAATGGGTGTCTCAACAAATTAGGAATCACTTGAATAACTCAGTCTTTTCCCTTCATCCATTACAATTTGGATTTAGGACAAATCACTCCACCGAGACAGCAAACTGTTTTTTTATCGAAAATATTAAATCATTGCTTGATCGGAACAAGGTTGTTGGAGCTATTTTTTTAGATCTTAGGAAAGCCTTTGACACTGTAAATCACAATATTTTACTGTCTAAACTATCTCATTTTAATTTTTCAGATAATGCTCTAAAGTGGGTAGCATCGTATCTTTTTCAACGTGCACAAACTGTACGTATTGGCAGCTATCTTTCTGAACCTCTTCAGTTGTCCACTGGAGTGCCTCAAGGGTCTATATTGGGCCCCCTTTTGTTTTGCATGTATATTAATGACTTGCCAAGTGCGTGCCCAGAAGTGAGAGTTCAAATGTATGCAGATGACACTGTTTTATATATACATGGAACATCAAAAGCAGCAGTGGCTGCCAAACTTACGAAGGCTATGGTTAAAATTAGTGAATGGTTAAATCACTGTAGTCTGCAGTTAAATCTTTCTAAAACAGTTGGTATGTTTTTTAGTAAAACCACCAACTCTGCAGTTGATCCGGATATTTTTATTAACGGTGAAAAAATTAAAATTGTCTCAGAATTTAAATACCTTGGTATTATCATTGACTCTAAACTTAAGTTTAATTCTCAGATTTCAAATACTGTTAAGAAAATAAAATTTAATTTATCTAATTTTCGATATATCAGGAATTCAATGTCTACCCAAGCTGCCAAAATGTTTATGCACTCTATGATATTTTCGCATATGAATTATTGTTTAACTACTTGGTCTCAGGCCAACCACTCCGCCTTGCTCCCAATACAGACTTTATATAAACAAACGTTAAAAATTTTTGATAAGAAATCACGTCACTTTCATCATTGTAAGATTTTATCAAAATATAATCTGTTGAGTTGGGAAAACTTGGTTAAGTTTTCAAATGGCTGTTTAGCTTATAAAATTCTCAATGGCCTGGCCCCACCACCTCTTAGTGAGTTTCTGAGTTTAAGATCGGAAAACAGTCGTCTCACTAGAGGAACCTTTAGAAGGGACTGTGTTATTAATTTCAGAAAAACTGCTTTTAGTCAGTCAGCCTTCTCGAACAAAGCTGCGAAAGAATGGAATGACATCCCAACGTCAGTTAGAGAATTAAATAGTTATAATGAATTTCGTTCTTCTTTTAAAACTTGGCTTTTTAGCATGCAAATTTGTCAACATTAAAAAAATATATTTTTTATTTTATTTTTTATTTTATTTTTATTTATTTAATTTTTTTTCCTGTTGTTTTTGGAAATTATAGGTTTTGTTGTATTATGTTATATTTTGTTATGTTTTGATTAAATTGTTGTATTTGCATTGTATTTTTAGGTTGCCTGTTGTACATCTGGCCTAGGACTGCAGATGAAAACTAGCCTTTTGGCTAACTCTGGCATATTTTGACTTGTCATGTTAATATGCATTGTCCTTGTAATAATAAACTACACATAATATGTGACAGTATTGCATTGTTACAGATCATTTGATATCTATTGATTATGTGTACGTGTCTAACTGAACATAACTTAGCACGCTGTCACAGGCTGGAGAATCCTTTATTTGAGGTGTTGTTGGTTCATTGTACTGCGATTCGTGATCAGACTCTGGCCAGGGCTCACAAAGCCCAACGTCCCGGGGCTATGTGTTTTCCAGACGGGCTACCAAAACGTATCACCGGCCTGCCCGACGGGCTATCTTAAATAGTGAAATAACATTCCTTTCTTGGCGTGCGTTGTTTACTCTCTTGACTTGATGTTTGAAGGAAAAATACAATTGCAGAAGTTTTAATCATGCTTTGATTTGTCTGACTCTGTAGTGAGGCTTGTGTGTGTATGTGTTAGTGATGAACGGTTCACGGTTATATCCACCGATTGGGCGGGGCAAGTAATACAAAAATAACTTTTATATATTTAATTGCGGGTAGATGAGAGATAAATCCTTCAAATAAATCACATTTTGTGAGCCCTGTGGGCGATTCCGGTTGCCGTTTCCCTCATGCTTTCAAAACAATTCCCACATGTACTGACAGGGGAGCTGAAGCTCATAAAATATGCAAAACTTATACAATTATAGCAGTGGGTGCTTACTTCCAAGTCTTCAGCCCATAAAAACAGAGCGTTCCATGAGAGAGGCTCAAAACCAGGGTAGAAAATAGTCTATTACTTATTCATTATTATGTTTTTGAATGTAAAAACCTTGCAAACGTCATAAGCTGACCTCAGACAACAGTTAAAAAAAAATAATGGCCCCACTTTATATTAGGTGGCCTTAAGTACTACGTACTTACATCAAAAAATAAGTACAATGTACTTACTGTGTTCAAATTGTATTGCAAAAAACCTTTGCTGATATTGAGGTGGTATACGGGTAAAGTTAGGGACAGGTGTGGGGGTATGGGTAAGTTTAAGGGTAGGGTTAGTATAAGGGAAGTGTCAACAGTGTAATTACAAATGTAACTACAGAAATTAATTACAGATGTAATTACATGCAGGTATTTTTAAAAATGTAAGTACAATGTAAAAACATGTATGTACACAATAAGTGCATTGTATCAAATTATTAATTAAAATGTTAGTACATAGTAGTTAAGGCCACCTAATATAAAGTGGGTCTAAAATAATAAAAGCCAGTTCATGACCCCTTTGATGACATAGCATCTCGTTTTTAGGAGAACATTTTAATACTCAATTTAAAAGTTTTAAAGTGAAATCTTATAATAGTAATATTTGTGTGATTAATAATCATAAAAAAAACAATAATAATAAAAATGACAACATGATTTAACTTTAATTAAAAATTTGAATGAATAATAAAAAAAAAAGCATTTTATTAGGGGACAAAAAACGCAATTCGATTTCTCCCCCAAATCGCACAAATCTTCACACTGACTCATCAAAACAAACCCCAACATAAAATGCAGATATCTTCAGGCTGCAAATGTGTATTGTATTCCCTAATGATTATATGTTTGAATAAGTTTGAATAAGTAAGATGGAAATCTGGAGAGAGTGTTAGATCTCCTGTGACTTCCATCTCCTAAAGCTGCCTTATGGGCAAATAGAGGAATATATTACTTACTCTGAACTTATGATGACCTCATACTCAGGAACCCTGAAAACAACACTCGTTTAGACGCAATCTTGGATGCAAACATTTGGATCACTTGAATGAAAAATAGACACAAAAACAGTGAGGAAGAGCCGTCAGCTCTCATCTGAAATGGCTCCTGGCCATCTCTACGCAGACTCTCTGCTGTTTTTGATGTGGACTGACAGGGAGGCGAGCGTGAATGTGCAGTGAGAGTGAAAGATGGGATGCTTGGGTGTTCTGAGAGGAAGAGGGACCGTTTGAACCTGGTGGGGGGCTGTGAGTGAGCAGCACGGGGCCGCGGCGCTGAAGAGGAGTCCCCACGCAAAGTTAAAACCTGTGTGACTGGAATAACATTACCGCCAGCGGCTCTGACACGCGTCCCTGTGACTTTCACCGCTACTTAGAGCGCACATAAATTAGCACGCACACTGACGACTCCATGCGGTGATGCCAAACCGGATTAATTTGTAAACGAAATATAAAAACACACCATTCACTTGGTGTCGAAGTTCTGCTCTGCTGAAACAAAAGAATAGGGCCTCAAAAAACAGAAACGGACCGAGGGGGTCCCAGGGTTGTGCTGTGTACATATGGGAGCTTAGATAAGAAGAGGGAATGGGGGCAGGCTTATCTTTTATTTACCAGTATACCCAGGTGATGCCAGGTGAATAGCAAACAAACAAGCAAACACCTTCTATGTGAAGGCAAACCTTTAGCCTTGAAGCCTCTCACTGCTCAATCGATCTGAAAACAGCTGCTCCTCCAAACAATACTTGTGCTCGGTAGGACATTAGCCTTCTCACGTCTAAATGGATCCACAAACTGACAGCATCTGAACAGCATGAACAGTTTGATTTGTTCTCTCTGTCTAGGAAGTTGAGCGGGAAACGTCCATTTCCATTTCCACTTTTCCCACACCTTGCGAGCAATTTTCACAATCTGTCTTAACACCAGGAAGAAATAAATGGATGCTATTTTTTAACTGACAGCTCATAAATGGCCCAAATGCTGTAGAGTAACATTTCATTAATATCTAACACAGCAACATACAGGTTTCGTGGACTAATACAAACAGTAGTTTGGCCATCAAATTATCGTGCAGGTATAGAGACGGGCATGCTGAATCTATCTTTCGCCCTCACACGGCAATGGCACCTGATCCATAAACAAACCATAATTGACCAGAGAAATTGGAAATTACTGCCTATCTTCCTGAAACAGACAGCTAAACTCTTGTAAAACCCAATGATTTCTGCTCTGATAGCTGATGAGCTTGGGAGGAACCTAATTTTGAAAGTTCAGGTTCTGCATATTATAAAAAGAGAGATGATTCAGCAATACCACTGCATAATGATGATTTCCAAAACCTTCATAAATGACTAGTCAGTGGGTTGTCTGAATCATTAGTTGACTATTCAGTATTAAATGAATAGTTTACTGAAAAATGACAAATCTCTCACAATTGACATCCTCATGTCGATCTAAACCTGTATGACTTTCTTTCTTCTGCTAAGCATTGAAGAAGATATTTTGAAGAATGTTGGTAACCAAATAGTTTTGGGGATTATTGACAAAAAAAACTGAGACGTTGCTCAAAATATTTTTCACAGTAAATGATGACAGAATTTGTATTTTTTGGGTGATCCATCTCTTTAAAGAAGCCCTGTATTCTCATTTTGGGTCATTTCCACCACATTGGTTCACAGTGCAATTGTCACAGTGTAATTATCCTGAGCTGTGACATGGAAAGGCAGAAGATAAAAGAAAAAAACCCATAGGAAAAAGTCCATTTCACACTTTTAGTGTGCCCTGGCAAAATATCTGTCATACGGAATAAAAAGGCTCATTTTGAATGGCTATTAATAGTGAAAGAAGTTTTAAAAGAAACAGATGGTCTATGACAGCTAGCAGCAGGGGCTACAGGTCCATGCTAACCAGCCCAATCTCGACCCCTTGGGTCTTGCTTTCAGAAACAGCCTAAGGGAGTGCAACAGAATGAAACAGAAATCAGGTGTCAAGACGTGTTTCTAAAACAAAACTATTTTTAACTTGACATGCCACATCAAAAACACAAGATTTACGGTGCAAAATGTGACGCAACAGCCTAAGATTTCTGTCTGCAGTTGTACACAGAATAACATTTTAAAAAATAGAGGAGACTTCACAGCCCTCTATGGTACCATGTTGCCTCCAGGCAACACAGCCTATATAATTTGTTTTTTTTAAATATAAAAATGATACCCCCATATATTGGTCAAACTTATATCAGAGAAGGATAACTCAAATCAAAACAGTGGTCACATGTCCTACAGGGGTCCATTTTGTTCCCTGTTTTATAGCACAGGTCCATATTTTCGCTCCATATTTTCTCCAATGAACAGTGCATTTTTCACTATTTTATTTATCCAGATATTCACCCACAAAAAACCTTCACTTACACCTTCACTAGCAAGTAAAGAAGTATTTTCAAAAACGTTACATTATGTCATCAAATGTATTACAAAAAAGTGTTGCCTCGAGGCAACATTGTACCTTAATGGAATCACATAAGTCAATACCAGGCATACTATGTTTGGAATACAAATATATTTTATTTGTAAGGAAAAGATTTGTATTTGCATTTTTGCAATGCACTTATAAGAATAGTAATTCACATG
This sequence comes from Romanogobio albipinnatus, assembly GCA_023566225.1. Lineage (NCBI taxonomy): Eukaryota > Metazoa > Chordata > Actinopteri > Cypriniformes > Gobionidae > Romanogobio > Romanogobio albipinnatus. Next base: position 10,484,846 of record CM042244.1, read on the forward strand.
CTATACCTCCACATACTGTATTATGATTTACAGTTTTTTGGCAATATTTTTCACAAGTAAGGGTACATTTTCAAAACTCTTAGTACAAAAATCCAAACTGATCACTTGTATTATAGCTAGTAATTCTTACGAAACCTGATTTCATGATTTCATTTCAGTTGTATATATTTTCTGTCCACATAATCCTTGTTTCAAACACAAGATTATTGTAATATGTAATGAGAACATTTGATTTAATCACCGAAACACAACAGTATGATCTTCTTTCAGTACTCTTTAGTACTTTTAACAATCAGTTGATTTCAATAGCAAACGATGGAAGATGCATGTTTCAAATCACCCTTGTTGCTGAATTAATTACAGTAATACAGGCTACAGTTTCCACATTAGAAAATACTCTTACATTACCTGACTTATGTAATTGAATTCATGTTTGTAATAGTTATATACAGTATATCTAGACTGTTTTCTCTCTTCTCTCTCGTGTACTTTATCCTCCTTTATGTTCACAAATAGCATCTCTCTCTCTCTCTCTCTCTCTCTCTCTCCCCTCTCCTCTCTCTCTCTCTCTCTCTCTCTCTCTCTCTCCCTCTCCTCTCTCTCTCTCTCTCTCTCTCTCTCTCTCTCTCTCTCTCTCTCTCTCTCTCTCTCCTCTCTCTCTCTCTCCTCTCTCTCTCTCTCTCTCTCTCCTCTCTCTCTCTCTCTCTCTCTCTTCTCTCTCTCTCTCTCTCTCTCTCTCTCTCTCTCTCTCTCTCTCTCTCTCTCTCTCTCTCTCTCTCTCTCTCTCTCTCTCTCTCTCTCTGGAATTGTTGCAAGAAGCAGTGATTTGATACAGTGCTTTAAAGGGAATACATTTAAAGACCAACTTTCATGTTTTCAACGCTAACGTCATGCTAAAATCCTCTCAGAGAAGTTTCCGTTTGCGCACCCACCACAACAAAATAAAATAAAAAGCTAAAACAAAAATCAGAAAAGAAAATCTAGACCTTGTCGACCTCACTAATTCATAAATTGTTTTGTGGGCGACTAGTCAACCATCCTGACTCATCCCTACCCTGTAATCAACTTTAGTTCTACAGCGCTGTGCCAAAGTGCTTAAAGTCGTAAAGAAAACTGCTTATCTAGATGTAAAATTCTGCCTCACAATGTTTTGAGAGAAATATGATGGCAGAGAGAAATGTGAGGGAAAGGTACATCAATACTAATTCTCCACTATTAAGAGTGACAGTAACTTAAT
>CM042244.1:10486282-10691282 GCA_023566225.1 Romanogobio albipinnatus
GGCAATCCTATGGATGACTCTGAGTTGGGCAGTTGCGAGGAGAACGATACTTGCCTGACTGCAATGTGCCAAGTGTAAAGTTTGGTGGAGGGGGGATTATGGCGTAGGGTTGTTTTTCAGGGGTTGAGCTTGGACACTTAATTCTTAACTCTTAATGGTTCAGCATACCAAGACATTTTGGACAATTTCATGCTCCCAACTTTGTAGAAACAGTTTGGGGATGGCCCATTCCTGCCAACATGACTGCGCAACAGTGCACAGAACTAGGTCAATAAAGACATGGATGAGAGAGTTTGGTGTGGAGGAAATAGACTGGCCTGCAATTAATCCCGAAGGTGTTCTATCGGGTTGAGGTCAGGACTCTTTGCAGGCCAAACTCCATTATAGTGTTCGATTTTAAGCAGGAAAAACATTACAAATGATTTTTTCCTCATTGATATTATATTGTGTACTATAGAGGGATGAATGCCATATATTCAAGAAATAATTTGGTTAAATATCTATAACCTTTAATTCCACAAAAATATCAGAGTCAACACAAAAATGGCGAGTTGGGATTCTGCAAAACAATAGAACATTGGTCACATCAGGTGATCTGAAGCCCCATAGCAATTGTCTTGACATTTAAAGGTGGAATTGTTGCAAGAAGCAGTGATTTGATACAGTGCTTTAAAGGGAATACATTTAAAGACCAACTTTCATGTTTTCAACGCTAACGTCATGCTAAAATCCTCTCAGAGAAGTTTCCGTTTGCGCACCACCACAAAAATAAAATAAAAAGCTAAAACAAAAATCAGAAAGAAAATCTAGACCTTGTCGACCTCACTAATTCATAAATTGTTTTGTGGGCGACTAGTCAACCATCCTGACTCATCCCTACCCTGTAATCAACTTTAGTTCTACAGCGCTGTGCCAAAGTGCTTTAAAGTCGTAAAGAAAACTGCTTATCTAGATGTAAAATTCTGCCTCACAATGTTTTGAGAGAAATATGATGGCAGAGAGAAATGTGAGGGAAAGGTACATCAATACTAATTCTCCTCTATTAAGAGTGACAGTAACTTAATTAAGAAAGACCACTGTGGGAAGATTTACTAACATTCAATTACTAACATAACTTTCAAAACACTTTAACGGCACAAAAAAAAAAAAAAAGCTTAATTACAGAATGAAGACAAGGCTCTCTTTAGGGTTCTGACTCACATCCGAAGTGGATCATGTGGGGATAAAGAAGTGATTCATGCAAATTGTTTGGAGTATTATGACCTGAGGATTCATGCTCATGTATCTAGACTATTTATTCAAATCAGTCAAAAAAGGGATTTTGCATAATTAAAAAAGGGTGAGCAGCTTGTATGCGACGAAGAGAGCAGCTATCATGCTTCATAAAGTGTTCATGTGGCTTGAAAGAGATGCTTAAATACTTGCTAAGTTTGCTCATACTGAGTGGCGTCCCCTCTGTGTTTAGTTAGCCACATCATTAGGCATCAGCGTGTTTTAGCAAATGTGTGACATCCCAAGTCTCAAAATGTACCCAAGGATCACTTCAGCATCAGATAAGCAGAGAGATGGCAGCTCCTCATAATCTCTGCATTATCATCAAAGTGCTTCATGCCTTGTTTTACATTTTTGATCTGCTATGATAATTAAAAACATGAAGGAAAATAGCTTCTGATGCACAGTGTCCACTACTAAATCTTTAACCCATCATGGTATGATGAACAAGCCTGATGTCGTCATAATATTCTAGTCAGAATATGAGTCTGATATTGCTCCATTGGGCTGTGATTATGAGGAGTGTTTCAACCGAACCAAGAAAGAAAATGCCTCTGCACTCAATTGGATAGACCTACAACCAATCAGAGCAACGGAGCGACGCATAGTCAACAGAACTCAACTGCACGCACGCTGGAAGAAGAAGATGAGTGTAAACAATCTTTGCACAGAGTACTTACCAACACAATCATCATTTTTGAGAGAAATAGTAAAGGTGAATGCATATACCAACAAGTTCTCCGTTTAATTTGATCCTGTCCAAATTCACCAGAACAGAATTTTAAACATCCAGCAGTGCACGGCAAAGCAATGAGTCCTCAGCGAAGGTGCGAAAGCTGTCAGATGAACAAGCCTGACGTCGTCATAATATTCTAGTCAGAATATGAGTCTGATACTGCTCCATTGGGCTGTGATTATGAGGAGTGTTTCAACCGAACCAGGAAAGAAAATGCCTCTGCACTCAATTGGATAGACCTACAACCAATCAGAGCAACAGAGTGGCGCATTGTCAACAGAACTCAACTGCACGCACGCTGGAAGAAGAAGATGAGTGTAAACAATCTTTGCACGGAGTACTTACCAACACAATCATCATTTTTGAGAGAAATAGTAAAGGTGAATGCATATACCAACAAGTTCTCCGTTTAGGATTAGAACGAATTCAACCCAAGCGCTTTTTGGTGACGTGGATGGTTACGTTACTGTTGATCATCGGTCCATCATCGTATAAAGCCCGCCCCGACAATTTCATTGGTCCGAACAGCTCTGAATCGAGCTAGTTGCTCCAACACGGATCAAGTCCAAACCGAACTTCCCGACCTCAAATGTTGCGGGCAGGGCTAAGTTCGGCTGGCATCCAGGCAATTGATGAACAATAACATCATGGATGATGACCTTTGACCCTGCCCTCGTTATATGTCTTCAGCTGCATCTGAATATGCATACTTCCTTACTATGTAGTTGGTGAAAAAAACAGTATGTGAAGAGTACAGTATGTCCGAATGCGCAGTATTCATAAAACAGAAATTCAAAAAGCACTTGGATGACCTACTATTTCCAGCGCGATTCTGAAGTGTGCATCCAATGGATTATCCCATGAAGCCATGGGCGAGGATTTGTAGATGGCAGTGAAGTGATGCAACTGACGTTGGTAGGTCACATGAGAATGATAATGACAAATGTAGTATTTCCAGTTTACATTTATACTACACACATTCATACTATTTTTTACGGTCGGTAAGTATGTATGCAATTTCAGACACAGATTTTGTGTTTTTTAATTTATGACAACATATATTCAACATGACCAATGGTGTTGAAGCGCAAAGTACCACTACAATATCTACCATTGTTCAATGTAAATTTATATGAGAATATCCTTTCAGCTCTACTGTGAGAATTTCTATTGTGGCTATTTAAAATGAAATAAGATAAATAGATCTAAGAAATATCTAATAAAATAAATGTATATTTTATATAATTATAATAAAAGAGCAATATAAAGACGTTATCAAAAAAGTTTGGTAATTATTGTATACTTTTTTAATGTAACGAAAGAATATTTTTTGCTTTGTACTTTAATAATTTATGCATCATAAGGTTAATCAATTACTTTAGGATTAGGCATAATTAGGCGTAATCAACTGAATGGTAGAAGTATTATGTGTCAAAAGCTGTGATTAAAACAGCACTTTAATTTTCTTATCTTAACTGTGCATATGTGGCGCAGGAATCAAAACTTTACATGGTCTAATGATGAAAGGGAAACATAAGCCAAGAAACCCAAAGCTCAGCTCTTTTAGCAGCTGCCAGTGTGAGCATTTTGCCGCAAACTGATTGTTTTTTCTCTCCAAGGGAGGAAGGTGTGTTTTTTTAATGCTGCTTGTTACTTCTTTTTTTTGGAGTATATCACTACATCACTGTCCGTGTGCACCGCTGCGCCCAGTTTGCATCTAAAATATAATGGCATTTCTGTGTTATTAAATGTTAGCTGCCTAGACTCTGACCTGTTATTAGTCTTGATAACATTTCCAAATCTTGTTTGCTCCACAGTGACCCTAATATGACACAGCAAAAATGTCCCATTCCGTGAGTGAAAGGAAAGCCCATAAATGTATAACTCCATAGGATAGAAAACAACACTGTAATGAGGCTTTTGAAATCAAAATGTTTTTTTTTGTACACTTTATAATAGGAGCGATCACTCACATTAGGCCTGGTGAATAGTGCAAGGCGCACTCCCACTGGGCGATAAAGTAATATTTGAAAATGAAAGCCATTTGGGTAAATGTGAGTTTATGAATGAGGTGATTTACCAAATGATCCTGTCCAAATTCACCAGAACAGAATTTTAAACATCCAGCAGTGCACGGCAAAGCAATGAGTCCTCGGCGAAGGTGCGAAAGCTGTCAGACAGCAAAACATGGGAGTTTAACCAAATCTTTGGACATTAGTTTGATGTATTATTTCTTGAGAAATTAGATTACTATCATAAAGCTTCATCTATTGCTTTTTCATTACATGGAAACTGGCTACAAAGGCTGGCAAAATATGCGTATAGTTCCTGCTTGGGAATTAGAAATACCATTTTAGATATTCCAACAGTGAACTTTAGCAGCGGCTTTTCGTGCAAAGAAAGTTACAGTTAATTGTGGAGCGAGTCCTCGAGGATCTGTGATTTAGTGCTGTGCTTAAGGCCATAATGTTGACAAAGCAGGATTGCTCTCTCAGTAACTCTCAAAAGTCTGGATCATCCTCACAAGGTTTGGTCACAGGCACTAAGGCTGCATTTAAGGATGTATGTTATGCTGCATAACTGTACCAAATGATAACATTAATAATAACCACTTCACCTGCCATTGTTTGGACAAACAGTTTGTTTATAATTTTCATGGTGAAAAAGTTATAAAAAGTAAATAAATAAAAAATATATATCAAATAAAAAGGTAAACGAAAAAAAGAAACTTTCATAAGAGGTTTTTAAAATGTATATTTGATACAAATTGTATAACTAAATCTGGTCTCACTTTATTATAAATCTTTTCATAAGAATCAACTGAAAAGTAAGTTCTAAAGGAGTTCAAGACATCATATTACATTAAAATATGCTTCAGCATTAAAGACTCTGGCAAGAGGAGCATAAAGGTGGATCTTCAACCATTCACAAAACGTATGGGTTAGTCTGGATTTGGCAGTGATTTTTGGACAAAGCGTTAGCCCCACCCCAAACCCTTGTCATTGGTTAAATCAGAAACTGACATGTTAGATTGCACTTTTTACTACTTAGTTGTGTCTGCACATTTTACATTAAATGTAAATATTTGAGAAAAAAATGAAATACACATTACAAAATACTTACAAAAATATATTTAACTTTTTTTAAATTATGTAATGACACTCGAAGTTAAAAACTTGTATTACAGAGAGCACTGACAAACATTTTTTATTATATTAATATCATAATTAGATACCCATGGGCAAATTATCTAAATAATCATCTAAAGTCAAAATAAAAGTATAATTAAAATCTAATTAGATATGTCCCGACTGCTCATCCAAAGAGTGCCTACTTAATTGACTTTTGTTAAGTCAGCCTGATAAGAAAAGGTTAATATTAACTTTTCTGTTTAATTGTAACAAGAGTTTGAATGCTATTAGTGCTCTGATGGCCAGAGGAGACCTCATCCCCAGATAGAAACGGACACAGATTGGATGCCTTCCCAGCGGCCTCTTCCCAGTGGCCTCTGACATACCAAAACAAGAGAGCTAAAAAGCAATAACAAAAGAGCTCCACAGTTACAGTATATCTCCACATAAAGTATGCATGGGAGCAATTTGTTCAAACCAACATTCTGCTCTGGATCCTGAATTCTTGTACTCTCTGGAACAGTGTTCAAAAATCCTTTAAACTGTGATGTAAATAAATGCACAGAGCCGTGTTAAACTTTCTGATCGCTAAGAAGTTCATTAGCATTACTTCCGCGAGGCATACGCTGAGATTTGCTCAATTAGCAAGGAAAGCAGTAGGCAGCGAGAGCTGCCATCCACAGTCAGCCTGAAATGCACTGAAATCCTCTCTCTGTACAGCCTAGCATATGCAGCCTGCTCGGCCCGGCCTCATCTGCACGCTTCGTATGCAAAGCTGCTCTCAGAATGTTGACTGATAGCGTTTGAAACGTGCAAAGGACATCACAAGTAAAGAATAATCTTTTCAGGCTTTATGAAAAAATCTGATTCAAAGCCAGGCCGGCAGTAGGCCTGCTCCACTGTGGTCTTCAGAAAAGATCCTAATATATGATGCGTAATGTGTCCCAGGATTAATGACATTAATCCATTTATGATTAACTATCCATTAATATTTGATAAAATTTTAATTAACTCAAGGGTAAATTCATGCTTTAAGTAACCTTTTTTAGTCTGACCTATGAAATACATGTAAGTTGATGGTGTCGCTTAGAAACTATGATAAAAAAGATATAAACTGACTTTATGCTAATAGATGAAAAGCCAATTATAAGATGGCCTGTGATACAATGAAAAGATTTAACAAAATAGTGTTTCTTCTATGAGTGCCTTTCGATATTAAACCAAACCATAGCTTTACAACGGCTGCTTTTAAGCTTATGTTCCAATTCCTCCATTTTGAGCAGCACCACTTTGTTGTCATCACTGAATTTCCCTAATCCAAAGACTATCGGTCTGTGCTTTGCAGATAATGATGATTTCATGCTTGGATCAGTCATCCTTTTTCAAGTTTTGGTTGACATTTACATGGTCTCTGCCCAGAAAGAATAACATTTTTCAATCGATGTCTGAACACGGCAGGCCTGAATCCTCCTAGGATACCTAGGATACACCAAAACAGATACTGTTGGTGGGTAGAAATTTATCAGGGCTGAGGCGAGATGAAGGCATCTGGTTGATGGCTTTGGGAAGTGTATAAAACTCTGGAACAGGATGTCTGAATGTGAAGATGATCTAAAATTCAGCAAAAAGATAGTGGTTTTCTAGGATATAGGTGATTTGATGGATATATTGCTCTGAGGCCGAAGGCAATGAATTCCAGAATAGGTTTATCATTCGGAACTAAATGTTAGAGCTAGAGTTATCTTTGTAAGTCTTCTGTACTGTACGTTAGAGTCTATCTTAAAGCTCAGTGGGCTTTTCAACCTTTTTCCTGCCAAGGACCCACAAATATGATTATCCAGTCTGGTCTGATTGTTTATACGATGGTATTAGTATAACATTTACAGGGACAAAAATTTGGATAGATGCTGAAAAGTTCAACATGGACAACATCTAAAATGTAACTATTATTATGCATTTATGGCTATAGAAACATTTATGAAATAAAAAACAAGATATTTATGAATCTTTCATAACATTCCTTAAAAATACAGTATTAAAAATGGGCAAGTGTACAAACAGGCAAGTGTATTCACAATAATTTATTTATTTATTGCGAAAATGTCATAGAAGCAGTATCAAATAGTCCAAATGATGATAAGTTGCATTTACTGTCTTCTCAGGTGGTAGGAAATAGTTTTGTATGAGGTACAGAGCAAAATGTCTCAGTTACTATTGTACCCTCCATTCCCTGATGGAGGGAACAAGACGTGGTGTGGATGGGAGCCCAAAACACCTCTGATACTTTGAGAAAAGGCCAAAGAAAATTGGTCAGTGGAATTTGCATGTGCCACTCCCCCGAACTATGTGCCCAGAAAATGAGGAAACTACTTTTTCTTTGCAAATTTGGGTAATACTGCCACTTTGGCAAGTGGAGGAACAAAAAGAAAAGAAACCTATACCAGGGGAAGGTGCAATGCATTCACCACCTCTTGGGAAAGAGCAGCTCTTCTTATCTCTGGGTCGTCCGTCTCAGGAGTGCTTCGAAACCACCTTCGAATGGGCAATGGCCCCCTCCTGTGGAAGCCGAATGCCCTCAGCAACAAGCAGGCGGGGTGCAGGGCCTCTGCATCCTGAAGTTTGCAGTGTTTAACTGCTTCTGTACTGCCGAGAACTGCTAAGCAAAGTCCTCGACATTGTTGCCGAAGAGGCCACCCTGCAAGATGGGGGTGTCGAGAAAGTGATCTTTGTGGTCTCAAAATTCTGGTGAGTTGATAATACAGAGAATATCGAAATCAACTGCAGGCGATCGATCCTTTTCCTATTTAGCACCTAAACTCTGGAACAGTCTTTCTATCATTGTACGGGAAGCAGACACACTCTATCAGTTTAAATCTAGACTAAAATCACATCTCTTTACTATGGCATACACATAAAACACTTTTTCAATTAAATTATTGTTAGGTTGCATTAACTAGGTCAGCCGGAACCGGAAACACTTCCCGTAACACCTGATGTACTCGTGACATCATCAGAAGAATGGCATCTACGCTAATCATAGTCTCTCTGTTTTATCCCGAGGTCTACTGCAGTGAGCCAAATCCAGGTCGGATCCAGATCAGATGGTGGACCTGCGCCCAGACATGACCAACGCATGACCCTGAAGTGTCTGCAGAGACCGTGTCAAATAGACTCCCCCTGAAATTGCCTCATCAACACGGCATCCTCAATTAACCCGTCTCCGGCGAGTTGACTCTGATTGTTCGAATATTACAATTTAATAATTGTTAAATCAATATGTCATCCTCAATAAACCCGTCTCCGGCGTGATGACTCCGATCTTTCGAATATTGCAATTTAATAATTGTTTAATCAATACGGCATCCTCAATAAACCCATCTCCGGTTTGATGACTCCGATATTTTGATTATTCCTATTTTAAAATTATTTAATAGACACATCATCCTCAATAAACCCGTCTCCGGCGTGCTGCCTCCGATCTTTCGAATATTCCGATCTATTATGACCTCTGACCTGTAAAGTTGCCAGAATAATAATCATACGCTCTTTGTTAATTGGCCAGAGGAGAACTGGCACCCCGACTGAGCCTGGTTTCTCCCAAGGTTTATTTTTCTCCATTAGGTCACCTGATGGGGTTTTGGTTTCCTTGCCACTGTTGCCTCTGGCTTGGCTTGCTCAGTTGGGGACATTTTTCAACTAAATATCCAAATAAATCTAATTATTAAACTAAAGCAACCATATAAACTAAATTACTGATCTAAAGCCCATACTGTCACTGTATGATAATTGAAATGAACTGATGACATCACAGTTTTCTCCGGAATGGCTATACGGCTGAATAAAATTCTGTTGGATTATTTTCCTGTTTAACACTGTGAAGCTGCTTTGAAACAATATGCATTGTTAAAAGTGCTATATAAATAAAGTTGACTTGACTTTGTTGGCATCCCACATCTCAGCAAGGTTAAGCCAGAGATGGCGCTCCTGGACCACCATAGTGGACACTGCCTGACTGAGAGCCAGCGTTGTGACCTTCATTGCTCGTAGAGCTAAGTTGATCGCGAATGCAGTTCCTGCATCAATTGGCTTTATGCACAGCTGCACTACTTCCTGAACTTCAGCCAGCTCCTTTGTTTCCTGTCTGCCATTATTGGACAAACTGATTAATCCAGGTGTGTCTGACATCTGTAGTCGCAAACAACAATAATCAGACACACCTGGATTAATCAGTTTGTCCAATAATGGCAGACAGGAAACAAAGGAGCTGGCTGAAGTTCAGGAAGTAGTGCAGCTGTGCATAAAGCCAATTCTGGCTCAAGACTACCCTTGTGCAAATCTTTAAGTGCCTGATGGACCTGCAGGATGGCCATGGCATGCAAGGTGGATGCAGCCTTTCCAGCGGCAGTACCCCTGGCTGCCCCACCATTGAGGGTAGTAAAAAGTGCCCTCCACGACTTTGCCAGTTCTTAATGCACATCCGGAAGAAAGGGCACTGGGGCCGAGTGCGGCTGTGAGTCGCTCTCCGAGTCAGGAAACCAATCATTCAAAACACGAACAATCCAGTGGGCCATCCTCTGGAGACAGCCTTATCCTTCTGCTGTTCCCCAAAACAGACAAACAGCAGCTCAGAGCTTCTGAAACTCTGCGTGCAGTCCAAGTAAGCATGCAGGGGTAGTGGGAACTTTGAGCACATAGCCCGGCAGGGGTCTCAGGATTACGCAAGAGTATGACCAAACTCAAGGCACGTTTTGCTGACAGAGAAATCTTCAATCTTTAATGAGAGGGCCCTAAGCTTGACTGACTCTACTGGCTCAAAAGGAGCTCTCTTTAGGCCCAGCCAGACCACAGAGAGATTCCATGAGGGAATAAGGTGTGTCCTACACGGATTCAACCTCCTGGCGCCTCTGAGGAACCTGATGATCAGATCACGCTTCCCTAGAGACTTCCGGAAAAACGTCTCTGGGGCTGTGATACCCAACCCTAGTCAGAAGGAATTAGCCCATCACCCAAAGCTGTCATCGATAATTTATCCTCATCTGATGTCCCAAATTAAAACTCATGAACCATGTGACAGAACTTTCGAAGTCATCTAGAATCTCCACTGGGCACAACATGCAAGACAAGGAATTGGAGGTCCGTGGCCTCAGATTGTTGTCCTCAGATCACCCTGAGTGCTAGCCGCCTCACTCTTGTGCATTGCAGAAGCACCAGAATGAGGTGCAGCTGAGGTGAATCCTTTTACTAAAGAGTCACAATCGCAATGTTGCCATGGTCATGTTCTTGCAGTGAGAACATGTACCATCCACAAAACCTGTCTCAGCGTGGGTGTGACCCAAACACGCAAGACAAAGATTATAACTGTCTGAGAATGAGAGATATCGACCACACTCAGAAACAAACAGGAGGAAAGACACCTTTAAAAAGATGCTCTCTGTCTGAGTTTGCACTTTTACAGGAAGCTTGGCTAGAGCCAACGAGCGTTGAATATCATTGCCATAAAACATTTTTTTTCATAAATCTTCCATAGATTTGGATTACATTGCACAGATAAAATGGAATATTTTTATGATCATTTTATGCTGCGTTTGTGGAGTATTTTATGGTTATTTTTTCTCACAGCATTGATAAAATGCCTTTTGTGTCCCACGGCAAACAAAATAAATATTACATGAAGTAATGACTAAACAACTTTAAAATGTAATTCATTTTAAATTTTGTTCTTGTTTAACTATGTAATCCTTTGAAAATAGTTTGCACCAGAAGTCTCACTGAAAATAATGAAATGTCAAAATTTAAATTAAGTAAACGAGTCAACCGTATTAAATAAATGAGACTGAAAGCATATCATTTATCATAAATACAACAGAATCAGCTGATTAATTCCATGCATTCAGTATTAGAGTTTGTAAACATTTGTACATCTGTAAAGTTGCTGTTATGTATATAATTTGTTTTAGATGATGTCAATAAATCAGTATGGTACGTTTTAATTAAAGGGATAGTTCACCCAAAAATCCTAGGTGTATATGACATTCTTCTTTCAGACGAATACAGTCAGAGTTATATTGAAAAAATGTCATGGCTAATCCAAGCATTATAATGGCATTGAATGGGAGCCCAAAATTTGAAGTCCAAAAAAGTGCATCCATCCATCATAAACGTACTCCTCACGGCTCCGGGGGGTTAATAAAGTCCTTCGGAAGCGAATCGATCGGTTGGTGTAAGAATAGTTAAAACTTTATAAAGTAAAATATCCAGACCGCCTTCTGTATTCAACTTAGGCAGAAAGTGTAACGCCTCTCACAGTTCAAAATGCTTACACTACGACCTACGTTGCATCAGTTATGCCTTTTCCGCAACTTGAATACGGAAAGCAGTCCACCAGAAGCTAGAAATGTTACTTTAGGACATGTTAAATAGGGATATTTTTCTTACAAAAACCCATCTATTCACTTCAGAAGGCCTTTATTAACCCCCTGGAGCCATGTGGAGTATGTTTATGATGGATGGATGGATGGATGGATGCACTTTTTGGGCTTAAAATTTTGGGCTGCCATTTACTACCATTATAATGCTTGGAACTCCGATTGTATTTGTCTGAAAGAAGAATGTCATATACACCTAGGATGGCTTGAAGGTGAGTAAATTATATTGTTATTTTCATTTTTGGGTGAACTAACCCTTTAATAAGTAACTGTAAGTGTGCTAGAACCACGTTATGTAAATAAATAAACATGAATACTCATGAGATTGGATTATCCCCTTAGATATACAAATAAACTAGTTTGCATAAAATAATGATTAAAGTGATAACGATTATTTTGCTAAAAAAACTTTCATTTAACTTTCATGACACTTTCATTTAAGCAGAATATTGCAATGGAAATCGCTAAACTCAAACATACATGTTTTTCAGTGTTTTTAGAATCAACGCTTTTTCCACCCTACAGAGAGCGTGTGCGCATGTTTGCCAGATTGCAAAGATCAAGTAAAATACCAGGCAGAAATGTATCCTGTTTGGGGGATTTAAGCTTTTTTCAGTATAAATAGTGGGCCAATATTGCAACGGTAATTTTTAATTAATTGAGAGAAGCAAAAAATTGTGCATCCCTAGTATATACAATATTATCAATAACCCTTGTGCAGATCCCAGTTTGAAAAGGCCTGAGTCAGGGTATTAAAGAAAAATCCACCTGTGATGACAGCAGATCGTCTCACATAATTATAAAATCTATGCAAAATCTTGGCTAATTTGCCACATGGCGCTAAGAGTAAAACCCAATACAGAAAAAATAAACCAACAAATATCAAAAGGATAAAAACCAAGTGAGAGGAAAAATAGATATTAAATATTTACACCTTTTCTGTTTTAAGGAAAAATACTATCTACGAGATATTCAAAAGTAGTTTGATGGATTTCTAGTGGAATAAAATATGTCTAGTTAATAAGTTTAAATTAGTTTAAGGCTGTGATATATGTTTGGCATTAAACTAAATCATTTCTAACTGTAAAAGGGCATTTCTTCAGCGATAGTTTTACCTGTCAATGCTTTGCATTATCCTAATACAGGGCATCTAAACCCTCATTAAATCATGTGGAATGAGTGATTCATTATAAATTACAGCCGATGTTCCAGTGTTTCATAATGCCTGTAGATTCAAAGGTGAAGCTGTAAATAAACACGGGCAGCTGACGTCTGCTTCCTTCAGTCCTTTGTGTCATCTATATGAGGAAAAAATAATGTTATAGGAGATGTCAAGGCAGTGCAGGTCCTGTTTTCAGATTCCCTTGAAATAGCAAATGGTAAATGAAAAAAAAAAAAGATGAAAGTTAACAAGAATTCTGATAGCCAAGCAATGTGCATTTAGGGGGCTGAACAACCTTGCAAGAAGGTGGAGGGAGGCACAAAAGGTAATTCAGCACAATGTCTGCAATCCTCAGCAACACACAGCCAACAGTAAGTGAGTCTGACAGAGCTGAATAAACACTTCCACACGGCTGTCTCCACGTATCCCCGGCTAACACTGAAAGTATCTTTAGAGACAAGCTCCATATTGCACTGCAACTGCAAAAAAACATTCAAAGCTAGAGGTCGGCCCAGCTGCAGGCACATTACAAGACTGGGGAACAAGTTATCCGAATGAGGGTGGAAATTAATGAATATGTAGGTTAAGAAGTCAAGGCAAATGTGGCTGGTATTTTTTCCTTTTACTGATTCTCAAAGGCATTAAAACAATAAAAGCTTAAAGGGGGGTCTAATGCCATTTCATGCATTCTGACTTATTTACACTGTTAAAGAGTTGGATTCCCATGCTAAACATGGCCAAATTTCAAAAAACGAGTTGGACGTATGACGGAGTATTTCTGTGCCAAATACACTCCTTCAGGATCCGAATAAGTTTCGGAAAGTTTTTTTTGAGTATGGCCCTGTATGACTTCATAAAGGGTGGAATTCCTTGTATGACCACTTCTCCCGGATGAGCGCATGCGCACATTAACCAGAGCGAAAGCAAGAGCGCGCCCATCAACAAGCTTCGCTTGGGTTACGGAAGCCGCCGGCAGCGATGCCATTTTGTTTTTAGATCACGAAAATCAACAATGTCACTAAAGAAGGGTGTTTGTGGTTTTGAGGGAAAGATAACCTTGTTCAGCTTCCCAAATAACCCAGCGTTAAGGAAACTGTAGATGCAGTTTGTTTTTTGCGGAGCAGCAACGGAGTTCTGCAAGAGTATTCCCGGTCATGAGTCGAAACCGCAGGTGGTGAGTGAAACTGCCAGGGATAATGCCATGATGTATTTCTTGTGTGTGTGTGTGTGTGTGTGTGTGTGTGCTCGTGTCTCTTTAGCTCCACCCACTGCACGAGCTTGAACATGCGCCTGTACGCCTGTATCTGTCTTTTATAAATATGATAAAACTAAAGACTCTTCGGAGATATGAAGGGCACAATACTACTCTAGACTGGCAGAAACTGTGTGTGTTATGTACCCTTTAAAGGGTAACTAAACCCTAAACCAACTTTTTTTAGTTAATGATCTGCAAGACTGGGGCTTTATTAGTGCTGTTCATTGATTCGAGTAAGGGTATAAAGTGTTTTAATTCTATAATATATGGTGTAAAACCGTCTGAGTGCTGCCCTCTTAAGGTTGAACGGTGGCTACTGCAGTTGAATTTTCCTATTGGATGTTGTAGGTCATCATGACGTATGATGGTTCTTCCAACGGCTCACTACCCACGCCCCTGGCACGAGCTCACCACGCCCTCAGAAATGTTTTCCCCAATAACATGATGAGAACTGAGTATGAACTCTCATGTTACATGAAGTAGAAACATTATGAATGAAACTTACTTGACACTTGCTTCAACATTGTAATGAAGAAAATGTGGTTAAATAATGCAGTTTTTGCAGTACATGTCAGGCTTTGTTTGCGATATTATTGCCGCCCGTCATGTGTACAGATTTTACACTATCAAACCCTGACACGCAAGTGGTTGCCGTGGTAACGAACAACAATACCGTAACGTGCTGGTGTATATAGTCTAACTTTTATTTGAGGAAATCTGTTTATAATAGGCTATTAGGTTTGAACTAATTGGTCCTGCGCTGCTTATTGATTCAGTCAATTTGAATGAAAATACATCTTATGTATCTGATCTATTTTTAGTGGCATTCAGTATAAGGGTTTGACTGTGCATAGATTAGGTCAGTTCTCTTGCGCTGCTGCTTCACTAGCATCGTCGGCATCGGGAGTTAACGCAGTTTGAGCCAGCATTGATAAGGCTTGGGGTCTGTGTCTACAGACAATTCACCTTTCTCCACTTCAGGTGAAGGTGGGGGAGAATTTACACTCTGTTGCAAAGCTACCAGCATCACTCCATTCACTCTCTATCTTTGCGAGTCTGACAGCTGTCAATCAATCCGTCACTGCGGGTCTCAGGTGCACGGCCTCCGCTCAGTCCCGCCCTTGGTTCATCCCCTCTGTCTCCGCTGGGCTCTGCCCACTTTTCCAGCATTTTTCAAATATTGCCAGTGGGTGGAGTTAAGTGCTGAGCTGGGGTTTAGTTACCCTTTAAACAAGTGTTATGAATCTTAAAATTGCTCATAAAATAAACAGAACTATAAGTGCTGTTGTTGTTTGAAAGAATCACTGCATGAAAAGTGGGATTTTCGTCAGTATGTGGCACTGTAGATTGCCGTGAAACTTCAGGTTTACGACTGTGCACGGCAATTTGCAGGCAACTCCGAAAACTGCCGTAAATTGACGTGGGCCTTGCTTGGCAGTTGTCCCCCCCATGACCCCCCCTCCCCTTAATTCTACGGGAGGCTTTATCATGTAAATGAACATGCTGTGAGCTACACAAATGCAAATCAGAGTAGCAGCAGGGGGAGTTTTATCTAGGTTCTGAATTTTTTTAACTAAAACAAGTTTAAAGTTTAAGTTAAAATGTTAACTTAAATTTAAGTTAAATGTACTCGTTTTAGTTCACATTACTAAATTTTTAGGGCAACCAGTTTGCTCCAATTTTTTAAGTAGATTCAACTTGTCCGGGCTCACAGTGTAGATTAATTACTCTGTATGTCATTAGCAATGACCAATGTTATGTAAAAAAAAAAATATACAGGACAGCAGTTCATGTCTTCAACCTTTAGAGAGGTTATGTGATGCAACAAGACAATGAACCAAAGCACACAAATAAATCAAGTAAAGCATACAGTTTACATACCAAAATTAATTTTTCCACCCTGCACTGTGAATGATTTTTTAAATGGCTATTAATCATAAATGTGAAAAGTACAAGTTTGTGTGTTTATAGTTAAGTCAGATTGTGTTTTTTCTGTAATTGTCATTTAAATTGAGCTCACACCACATTTTATGAATTATCAATGCAGATTTTCAAGAGGTGGTTTCCTGGACAGGGTTTAAATTATGCCAAGAGTAGGCCTAATCTAGTAAATCGCGAGTTAAAAAATTGTTGCCTGGAACAAAGATTAAGCACAGATTACTAACACCTGGACTATGAGTCCTGAACTAAAATAAACTGGATTCATTTACAGTTTTATCTAATTGCTTACACACAATTTCTGAAATATGGCTCCATTTCTTGTAACTCTACACACAAAACACACAACATGCAAAACATCAGACATCGCTTGCAAAAGCAACACTTTGTGCAAAACTATTTTAACTCTTCCAAAAATGTTGTTTTTGCATATATCTAACTACACACAAATATGCACAACTGAGGAATTTACAGTTGAACTGAAATCAGTTGAACTGAAATCAACTGAACTGAATCAACACTGAAGTCACTTGAGCTGAATATTGACACTATATTGGCTTGTTAGAGCCGGTTTACAGCAGAATTTGTTTTGAACTTGTTACTGAAGCTGCTATGAAACAATATATTTTGTTGTATGCATATTCTTTCTTTCTCAAACCTTAGTTTTGATTTCTAAGTGATCAATTTATGTATAAGTGTTTTCACACATGATCATTGGCTGTATGGGTCCTCAGTAAATTAATGTGGCATTTAAATGGCAAAAGTTATTCTTGTCTCTATAACTTATGGCTTCCTAAAGACACGTTATGGGTAAATAAAATACTAATAATATAAATAAAATGTATATCAAAACATATTTTAAATATAATGAAGTCATTTTATTATAGCACTCATCAGATGTTCAAAACAGAGACAGAACAGTATAAACAAACTAAACACCAAATTACAAAAACATTATTATGTGAAAGTGAATAAAGTTGTGTGTGTTTTCAGTTATAAATATGTGCTGTGTAAATTAGCCTATATATACTTTTAGAAATTATATATAGCTAAATTATAATAATTGTATAATTAAGCATTTACTTAATATACATTGTAACATTAGGCTACTTTACTATAGCACAGTAGTCAGTTAAGCAATTAATTAATATCTTATATTAATATGTATGTAGCCTAGGCTACATCTAAAGGTAAGTCTGCTTTAAAAAATATATATATATATATACACTTCGACATGTACAGAATGTGCGCGTTAAGAAACACGTTCAAATGTGTCTTCTTAACATGTTAAAACTGTGCGTCGACTGTGTGTGTATGCCTGTTACACGACCAGAATGTGCGTGTCTACACATACAAAAGAAACACGTAAAAAATTGCTGCGTTGACGCGGACAAACAGTGCGTGTTGAAACAGTCATAAGTCACGCGTTTCGTATAAAGAGATTTGGCCCCGGGCGCGTTCCATAGTAGAGCCCTAGTCCAATGACGTGTGAGGTCGAGGTCATGGCCATGACGCGTAGAAGACGAGCTTTAAACCTTTTTTTTTTTTGCTGCTTTCCTTTTTCGTGATCAACAATGACAGGACGCCGTCTTCAACTCCTGGACGCGACCAACTTTTTCGACTCATTTTCAGGAGGCTGTCTTCGTCTTCACAACTCTGAGGAAACTGCAGGCGCTATGAACCAGAGCATGGGTAATGTAACGTTACGATTTAAAGAATATGCTTTTATTCAGCTGTATAAGGAAATGGGTGCGTTAATAGATCCGAGCTTAAAACTGCACATTTTGTTTACACAGACTATCCTCGCCTCATAACGAAGCCGTGAGCTCTTATCTGCTTGGAGCGATTTCCAAGAGTACAGATTTAACCGCTGATCACGACGAAATTGTGTGTAAGTAACTTCTAATGTGTTTTTCATTCCTAGTTTAATTTTACCGTGACTGTTTTTATTAATACCAGTCTCATGTAATTGTTTTCCAGCTGCCTGTAAGACGTATTATGAATCGACACGCCGCAGCTTCAGATACAAACACTGAACTTACATAGCAGGCGGAAACTGCGAAGTTTAGCTCGAAGTTTAGAGTCGATCAAGAAGAAAAAGGGTAAGATTTATTATATTAGATCCGTTTTTTGTCAATGTGAGTATTTGTCAGGTTGCTTATTGTCTTTATGAATTGTATTACAGTTGCTGGAAGCGAGAGTGTGCTGGATGAGGTGGACGTGGAAGTCCACGACCATTGAACTCATGTTTGACGAGGACGACGCATTGTTGACGGGGTTTCTGGATGGATTGTGCGGCCACCGCTCTCGCAGCCTGGAGCACGCCGAACTTTACATTACATTACATTACTGCTGCACTGTACATAGTTGTGTGTTTAACAATAAAGCTCTTTCTTTGAATAAACAGCTGTGTTTTATAAATGAAGCCCTTTCTTTGAATGAACAGCTTTATGCTTATAAATGCTCTTTCTTTAAATAAACGGCACGGTCCGTATAATTTTCCCATATATTCCTTGATGGTATGAATACTTCATAGCACAATAACATTAATATAAAACAAATTATTACAACATAAATTATATATTTATTAATATTATTGGGGTTTACATTTATAATGAGCCATGGGGACCAATAATGATTGGTTTGCAGTGATCTGCCAACCAATCACGAGGGATTTTTCTTTTTTAAATGTAGTGGCTTCAGCCAATAGTGAGTGAGTAAATTCAAGTCTGGCCGTTGACTCTCTGGTTTCGCTGCTATTCATATGCAAATTAGAGGCGTCGCACCTCCGCGCGGTCTCTCAGCGGGGGGCTCTCCACCTACGTCATGGTTCGTTTACGACAATTTGTGGCACAGACGAACGCGACGTTCACTGCCTGTAAATTGTCGAAAACTGCCGAAAATTAAGGAGATTTCCGGGAGTATACAGGCGTTTACGGGGTCGAAAATCTCACTTTTCATGCAGTGAATATTCTGAGTTCAATACAAGTTAAACTCAATCAACAGCACTGGTGCTATAATGTAGCCTGACGTCTTCATACTCAATTCTAGTCAGAATTTGAGTCTGATACTGCTCCGTTGGGCTGTGATTATGGGGCGTGTTTAAACCGAACCAGGAAAGACCTCAATTGGATAGACCAACAACCAATCAGAGCAACGGAGCGACGCATAACATTAGTTGTCAAATGTCAACAGAACTCAACTGCACTGTGTTGCCAAGTCCGCGGGTTGAAGCGACCCCAATTATGTGATATACAGACCCAGGAATGCGAAATTTAGCAGGCAGTCCAGCCAAAATAACACATATTTTACCCCCCAAATGCCATTTTTCCCGGAGAACCCCCCTGGAAAGCTATTGGCAGGGTTCCCACTCTTTCATGAACACCAGATTCAAGGACTTTCAAGGACTTTTTAAAGCACCTTTTATTTTAAATCAAGCACAATAAATACGATAAAGGTGGGTGTGTTATTGCCAATATATCAAATACCTACTGTACCGGTGTCTATCATTAATGCAGTAACGCTAAGGCATATACTGACAACTAAAATACAATTTCCAATGAGGAAAAATTTGCAATTTTACAAAATCCAATGAGGAAAGAGGCTGGTGTACAAGAGCGAGCGAGCTTTAACGAGAGATGCAGTTTGCAGCACTCTTATTCCTGCTTTTAACATTTATTTCACACTAGTTTTAGTTTTCTTTTTTATAAATCATTACTTAATTAAAACATCAAAATATAGAAATAATATTGTATACATGAATTTTCCAATTAAATGAAAAGATTTCAGATGTTTACGTGCTTTTCTTCTTTTTATTTTTTGCGCAGTGATGAAATATTGCCCTTGTAAATACTTGCCAGCATTTCAGTAATGAAAGTCTAGATCTTTAAAATGCATCCAAATTACAGCAAAGCGCAACCATACGGTGGCCTGCAGGAGTCAAAAAGGATATAAACAGTGCATTTTGAAGTGATCTCATCTTGAAAACTCTGAGATGTGGATTCGGACGGCAATTAAATGACCACACGTCCTTGGTGTTTGTCTAAAAACAGTAGGTAATTCGGCCGGGGATTTTTATGCGGGTGTGGGAGAAAAACACTGACCTTCTGGATTTGGGCGGCAATAAAATCTCCGACTAGCCCCTGTCAATGATGAAAATACCTTATGACCCCACGAGAAACAATTACCATCCGAATAGGGCTCTGAACAGTAGATGGTGCTTATGGAACAGCAAAAATATATTCCTTCCTCCCGTAATGCTGTTTTGTTCTGGCTTTGGCAGCGCATGAAGGCCAATTTTTGTAATAGCACCATGCTACTCTAACAAAATGCAGTTCATGCTTAATTCAAGCACTTTCAAGGACCTATGTTTGTTTTCAAGTACTTTCCAGGCCTTGAATCCATGTGTCTGAAATTCAAGAACTTTCAAGTACATTCAAGAAGCGTGGGAACCCTGTATTGGGCTTGTTTTTAGCTAGTTTTGAGTAGCAATTGGGCGAGTTTTGCTGTAAAAACTTGGCAACCCTGTCTGCACGCACGCTAGAATAAGTCACGTTAGAAGAAGAAGATGAGTGTAAACGATCTTTGCCGGTGTTGTAAAAAAAGAATTTAAGGATACACAGAGTACTTACCAACACGATCATCATTTCTGAGAGAAATAGTAAAGGTGAATGCATATACGAACAAGTTCTCCGTTTAGGATTAGAACAAATTCAACCCAAGCGCCTTTGATGACGTGGATGATTACGTTACTGTTTATCATCTGTCCATCATCGTCTAAAGCCCGCCCTGACAATTTCATTGGTCTGAACAGTTTCTGTTCGGGCATAATTATTTCTCTATGGATCAAGTCCAGACCGAACTGCCCGTGCACATTTTTTTGTGGGCGGGGCTAAGTTCGTCTGGCATCCAGGCTAGCTATAATGTGGATTAACAGTGAATTGCCTTAAAAAAAACTACAACTTGTTCCTCCTTTAAAAAAATAAATAAATCTGGGTTACAGGCCCGGTTCAAAGATTGCGTGACTGGGGGGCATTTTTGAAAACGTGGAGGGACAGCATTATTTTGTAGTGTGGGGTGGTCACATCTGATTTGATTTATGATTCATAGGTTTATGATTAATTCAGAATGATTAACTTTGATTTCTAATAAAATTGTATTAAATACTAAATAAAATGCTTTTAAATGTCTTGCAAGAAAAATAAACTAGCGTACTTATGATTGTTTATTGCACCAAAAGTAATTTGAGAGGAACTTTTAAATATATGAACAGTCACATGATGCTTGTTTACATATACACCAAAAGACAAAATAATAAATCAAAAGATTTAAATCAAAATAAGTTCAAAAGTGTACATATGCTTGATTATTAATTCTTATTAATGTGTGTTGTTACTTGGATGATCAAAAGCTGGAAACATTCACTGATGCTCAAGGCAACACAACACATTAGGAGCCAAACCTTAGAAAAGGATTTTGTTCTTATTTTAATTAAAGATATTTTATTTTTTAGTACTGCCCTGAAGAAGCTATACATACTTATACATATTTACATATAAATTGACATATTTACATATAAATACATATTTTCTAGAAGACAAAATAAGAATAATTTACCCCCTCAATCATCCTGTGCAAATGTTTACACCCCCTTATTTTAATTCATTGTGTTTCCTTCTGGAGCATTAGTAAATGTTTTCACCATTTGTAATAGATGTGTACAACTCCCTCAGTTGTAATCAATGTGAAAATATGTATCTCAAAAAGCATACAGTCACTGCTGGAAAGGGTTCAAATACGCAGAATATGCTGGGAAATAGGGCTGCACGATTAATCGAAAAGCAATCGCGATTTGGGTTATGTGCGATTATAAAAAGCACAAAGGCTGCGATTTTTATAAAATAAATAAATGCCCAGTGTGTCAGTGAAGAGCAGCTCTGTGATCAGTAGTAAACGCTGCTTCGTCTGAAAGCACTGCAAGTTTGAGTCGCTTATATCGTGCGTTTGAAAAAGCAACATGTGTCAAACATCTTCACAAACTAGCAGTGTGAAGTGTACATAAACCTGTTGTCCCACAAAATACGTTTAATACTTGCAGTACACTTGCAATAATGCATACTTTATTATTATGAAAATACCAGAGAAGGCTTGAAGAACTCAAATACACCATATCTTCTCGCAGAAGTATTATCTTCATGTTTATTATTAATCAGTCAAAGCGTTTCTATCTTTGTTTTATTTAGCCTACAGCAAGCTTCACTTTAGGGATTTCCCATAGTGAAGGGATTTCCTCAACGATTACTTCTTCTGAGGCAAATGTGGAGTTTCTGCTCGAGGGCGCCCTCTGGCTTCCAGTATTAATTATACATTTATTTAGAAGTATTTCTTCTTATTATTTTCTACCCAAAAGTTTGACAATCTATTCGTTTTTCTTCAATGTACAGGAGTTTTAATCCCCACAGTGGATGCATAAGAGGCTCATATTTCATATTAAAGACATAGACTTTAAGAAATTGATATCAAAGATAAAAAGCACAGATTTTTATAATAATATATTTTTTTTATAATAAATCCTTAGACCTTTCTAATGATTTTTAGTCATAGGCTGTCTGCATATATACACACTTTTCATTTGTAAAAATAATAATCGCATTTTAAATCGCAATTTTAACCAGAATAATCGCAATTAGATATTTTCCCCAAATCGTGCAACCCTACTGGGAAACAAATCTTTTTGAAAAATTGTGGGCAGACCAGGACTGCTCAGGACAAACATGGGACTTATCATAAAAATAAATCATAAAAAAAGTCATGGATCATCCAGGTAATGACACACAGCAGTGAGAACCAATTAATTGCATGTACATTTTTGAAATGCATCATTTGTGTAAGTGCAGATATTATTATATCTTGTGAACAATAAGCATCTGTTATAATAAAACATTTTGTTGCAGTGCTAAAAAGAAAACGTAATTTATGATCTTTTTTAAATTATTGATATTTAGCAGATTCTGCAAGGTGTATGTAATTTATGACTTCAACTAATAGGTTACTATACAACAAAGAGTGCAATATGCTGATGAAATATTTTAGAGCTGAGCTTTACTGATCAAAACTATTCCATATTTTACTAGAATAGTTTCCATGATGGTGTGAGCGTGTTTAAAGGGGTAGTTCACCCAAAAATGAAAATTCTGTCATAATTTACTCACATAATTTAAGCACATAGAGCAACTATTGACTACCATAGTAGGGAAAAAAATACTATGGTAGTCAATGGTTGCTCTATCTGCTTGGTTTACAAACATTCTTCAAAATAACTTCATTTGTGTTCAGCAGAACAAAGAAACTCATACAGGTTTGGAATAACTTGAGGGTGAGTAAATGATGACAGAATTTTCATTTTTGGGTGAACTATCCCTTTAAATAGAGACTAGAGCGCAATTATGAAGGAGCGGTCATCTGCTCATGTAATTGGCAAGGTCCATCTTGAGAAGCGATTAGATAGGAGCTGTGCAAAAGCCTTGGAAAACTGCTCAGAAAAAAGATGTGGATTCTTACATGAATGCTTTTTTACAAGTTGAAATCTTATAATTCCGGCAATTCCGGCATGGCATGTGAACGCACCTGAAGTGCACTTTTAGCGCAGAATCCTGGGACATGTGGTCTTCACCTCACAGCCGGTGGAAAAGAATCGGGATAGGACTCGGGCAGAAATCATGTTCATGGATGTGATTATTAACGTTACTGTAGTATGAAGCAGAGCAGGGCCGAGTGTTGTGGAGCTGAGCAAGGCCGCTGGAGCGATTGTTAATAAGAAGAGCTCAACACACGCCTTGCGAGCAGCGGGACTTTTATTGTGGCACAGTCGCCGGCGCCATTTCCACTTTTCCGGTCATGAGTATGCGGTAACGCAGCTCTGTTTATCATATTAGATACATTTGAGCGTGTTGAATATTATGTTGTGATGCTACTCTGTGCGTTCGCTCGGCGGCTGCTTTGACACTTGTTGCACACTGCAGTAAGAGTGAAGCGTTTCTGCAAAATAAAAACGTAAATCGAGGGTAACGCAGATATGACACCATTGATAGGCGACTCCCTCACACGTCCCGGTTCCTTGGTTAAAATAGCAATTTCCTCACAATTTACAAATAGTTGGAAACATTTGGGATATTGTAAGTACTCAACTGAACAAAACATATAACACTGGCCTTGTGGGTTTTGGATATTTTACTGAAAAAATGTTACATAGTGCACCTTTAAGAGCAGTTTGTCTTAACAGCAGAGATTAACAGTACTAACCATTTGTAACCGTGTAAAGTTACATATATCCAATTTTACTTCGTTGCCATGAAAATGTAACACCTATATCCTTAAAACAACCATAAAAATAACAAACTTTAAAGCTCAAATAGTAGACATCATGCCACAAATGCTGTTGATTGAGCTTAACCTGTTCTACCCCCTGCCCTAAATATTCCTTTAAGTGCAGGGGTGTGTTGCGAATTAAATAAGGCCGAATCTCTCGAACAGAAAGTGAAATCCCTCACTTACAGCTTAACTGAAGCAAGGCATTTTTGTGCAGATGGGCGGGAGACTTTGCTCAGATCAGAAGTGCATGCACATTTATTAATAAGCATGATAGCAGAGCTGCGTTTGCGTGCCTCATGCATGATGGGAATGGTCGTCACATCTTCTGCCTTGTTATCCAGCCCAAGACTTTTTTCTATCCCTTCAAAAAAGGGGAAGATAATTGAAACATACTCACGGGAGAGTTGGGTGAAAGAGATAAGACAAAACTAATGGAAATAAAAAAGGAGAGGAGATGGAAAATGACTTACAGAGAGGTTTTGACACACAGAAGAGAACTTTGCATCAAAAGTACCCATAGTGCTAAACTGTAATACCCGCTTATGCAAATCTCTCCCCCATTCAGAATAGATGCCGTTTGCAGGTTCCCATGCCAAAACGAACAGACGCTGCTGTTTCTCTCTCTGTGTTTTCTCAACCGGCTTTGTCATCAAAGAGGCTATGAGATTTCAGATTGAGATATAGACCCTAACCAGAGCCAAGCTACAGAATGGATCCTTCAAAGGAAAATTGATTTAAATGTCTGTTAGATCTAACTGATAAAAAGATCAACAGACTGTTCATTGTTTTGCTATGAGCAGCAAAGTACGCTCTGATTAGGACAATGAAAACAGAAGCCATATTCATTCCATGACAAAACGAGAATTAGCCACTCTGGAGAGGCATACTTGGCATACGATGCAGCCTGGTCAGCGCTGTGCCCACCCGTAATGCTGCCAACAGCCAAAATAAAGACAATGAATCATTTCTGCCATGAGATCTGAAAGCTAGTGAGATTTGTTCAGTGAGAGACCGTATTCAGAAGTCAAAACTCAATCACGTTATATTGAGAGATCAGGCACTACTTCAAAGCTCACCTCGGGCAGGAAGAGGGTTGAATTTTCAAAGACACAGATTTTAGAGTGGAAACAAGGTATGAGGTCAGGGAAGAGTCATACGAACCTCAGGGTGCAATCGTGCCACTTATTGGAAACAGACCTTCAGATTCAATTAAACTCTCATATTCTTGCAGGCACATCAAAATGGAGGGGGGAAAAATGTCCAAAAAACCTCCCTCAGCTTACTTGCTCAATTAGTTTTGATGGGTCAGAGCATTCTCGGCTTACAGTATATGGGCATTAACCCAAATCCAGGCAGTATTAAACCACATACGCGGCTGTGTATTAAATCGTATGAATGTGCTTGGGTGCTGTAACATTAAGTGGCTGGCAACACTGAGCCATGTCGGCCCCGTGAGCGCAGCTTGCAGAATTCTTCCTCACCTGGCTGATGCACCACGCTCTTCCCGCATCCTTACTGTCACAGACCTCAGTGGCCCATCTGTGCTTATCTCAACCCTGCACATGTTGGAGATTACAGACCATCTCCTCCAGGTATTTCACACTTTATTTACACCCTCTGCCTCAATAATGGAGCGATCCAGGCTGCAGACAATCACAGCAGCAATGCACCGATGATCAGCATTGTTCCGGCTGGGAATAGGTGGTGACTTGCGTGCATGTGTGCGTGGCATTGTATCGACAGAAGGAGTGTAGACCACCTCTATGACTAATAAGTGCTTGCTCTCCAGGTGCTTTTAGAAATATGTATTTTGTGCAGTGCACAAAAATGGGTAATGTTGTAAGGTTTACTTCAGCTATGCATTTTACACACTACACTGCACATACAAATAACAGACAAAAAGGTTGCGTGCTCATTTTTTTCAAATTCAATTTTAAAAATATGATGGCACTCCATTTTACAATGTGAGTTCTGATAATGTATCTACTGTTGCATCTATTTCTTTGACCAAGGGGTTGTTAGCACAGAATGTTTTTGCATTCCACTGCAAAGTTTTTCCATTGTTTTTCAATGTAAACATGTGCTAGATGGGCGTGTTTAACCACTGTGCTCCTGTCTCTTGCAGCGTCTTGCACATGAAATTCTAAAAACGTGGTGCTCAAGTTAAAAAAGTTCAACTTTTCAAAAAATGTCTCTCTAGATGTTTTTTTCCCCATTACACTACCCTTCATCTCGCTTGTTAAAAAAAAAAACCCATTGATTCATAAGCCATATTCGGACGGGATTCATGGTGTAATGATGGTGTAATGTAATTTCACCACAGGACGTCTGTAATATTAATGGCCAATTCACAAGGAATAAGAAATCTCAGCAAAACTACCAGAGAGGGGTAACTAAATTTATGCACCGTCGTCACCTCCCGGTCGTCATGTGCGTATTACGTTGTTTCCTAATATCACATGCGCAAACACACAACATTATCTAGATATGTACATTTTCTGAAGAAAATGTGTGTGGTGCTTGCCTAGAATGCAACTGAATGCTTCTTCAAGCGCCTCCATACTTGAAAAACCACTGAAAACTTATTTCAAGCAGGAAATTACAGAATATTTACATACATATTTACAGCTGGTCTGTTCGCATGGGATTAGCATTACCTGAGGTAATTTTTCCGGACCATTTTACAGAAGGTAAAAGTAGCCGTAATCTTTACTGACATTGTCCGTAATGATTACTGCAATGGCACATTCGGACAGGACTAAAATCACTTAGAAGCTCTGGTTATTATTATTTTACCCCACCTCTCTCTATAGGGCTATACAGTAACAAAACAAGTGACTCTCTTTACGGGGGAGTAATTGAATTAATTAGCTGAACTGATTAATTCAGGAATGAAACATGTGACTGGCCGTTTCTCAATATGCATTCTTGTCTGTGCTTGTGTTCTTGTGGACTTATGAAACGTCATCAGTCACGGCCCAAGTACTGTTCCAATTCAAAGTTCACATCTAGCAAAGTACAGTTCAAATGCCCAGGAGTCTCATTTATAAAGCGTGCGTACGCACAAAACTATGGGGGTAGATTTGTTGCGTTATTCCAAACAAATAGATTATTATCCACAAATAAATGTAAAGAGATTCACAAAAATGAAAGGTCCCGTTCTTCGTGTTTTTTTGAAGCTTTGATTGTGTTTACAGTGTGCAATATAACGTGTT
Source organism: Romanogobio albipinnatus (assembly GCA_023566225.1). Classification (NCBI taxonomy): domain Eukaryota; kingdom Metazoa; phylum Chordata; class Actinopteri; order Cypriniformes; family Gobionidae; genus Romanogobio; species Romanogobio albipinnatus. The sequence goes on from CM042244.1 coordinate 10,513,787, forward strand.
CATGTTTCCGCGTTTAAAAAAAAACACAGTATTTTTCACACAATTTACTTATCTGTACACCGCTGTTTTCACTGTCCTAAAAACGGGCTGATGAGTTCCTTGTTCTATGAAGTCCCTCCTTCAGAAATACGTAACGAGTTCTGATTGTGCCAGCGGTTCCCGTGTTGTGATTTGACCGCAGCTTAGCGAACATGGCACGGTTCCTGTGTTGTGATTCGACAGCAGCTTAGCGCACGTAACTTGCACGGAAAGGTCACGCCTCTTAACGGGGAGATGTATGCGCTTAACCCTCAGAGCCCGACGGCATCGCCCACGACGTCACACGGCACCTCCGATAAAAATCTATATTATTTCATGAAACTTTGATCGATTTTCTTACCGTTTTTTCCAGCAGAAAGCTAACGAGCTAGCCATCACTGGGGTGTCTTTGTAGCCTTTACAGAAGGTTTTCTATCCAGCCTGGAACATGTGCATCTTTTTGGAGTTGTTCAGCAATAAGTCAAAACGCTTACATCCAAGATATATCCACTTGATGTCCATAATTTATACATTTTCCGTCATTTTTGCCGCTAGCGCGATGCTAGCTGCCATTTTGGATGAGGGTTTGACCAATGACAGGCTGATCCGTCATCCACGTTGGTGTGCGTCATTACGCATGAACCACAGCTCTGTTATTGTGGAGAGATAGATTCGCACGGCTAGTATTGAGGAGATAGAGAGAGAGACGCGCTGCAGTTTTGAGTAGTTTTGTGGACAAAGTTTGAGGAAAAAGTTTGAGGAGAAAGTTTGAAGAGAAGTTCCTGATAGGAACTGTTTTGAGGCTTGGCACCAGTAAATATCCAAAATCCAAAGAGGCCAAAAGCGCCTGGACTTTTTTTGGAAAAATGTAAATAGTTTTGGTTCTGTATAAGTTATCATGTTTATTCCTGAGTTCCAGGATTCCAAAGACTTGAACAAACAGTTTTCCAGAGGAAATATGCTTAGCTTTTATTTATTTGTGTGTGTTTTCAATAAATATTTGAGGGATTCAATTTCCGTTTTATGTTTTCATTTGTCTTTATGGTCCCATAACTTATTTTACATTCAGGTGACATCAATGCAACACAAATATACTGACAGTGCAACTTGTCTTGAAAAAAAAGAGGTGTGTCAATTGTCTGTGCACAACAGGGTTGATGTTTTACAAGCTTTTTTAGTAAATAACACCAGGCGGAAAATTTATTGTAAAAATACCCTTAGGTCTCTGAGGGTTAATGATCTCTACAGCGTCCCTGGGAAAGCCAAACAAAGGTGATTTGACTCCGGGATGAAAATAACAGCGTCTCGACGGCATGGCGACAAACACAGTCAAACGCAACAATTCCTTTTCTCCACGCGACACTTCCTCTTCTCCACGTGGGACAGCAACAAGACCACGCCCCCTTTTTTCGCGTATTCTTGTGGGCGGAGGTTAGTCTGTTCTACTGACGTAATTAATGAAGGAAGTACCAGGATGTAGTCCAAGCCGGCCGTTCGCTGTAGGCTTTGAAAGGGAACTTCTGTTAAATAAAATATCTCGCTTGGCATTGAACTTTGAGCTTTATAATTTTACAGGTATTATTTATGCTCTAACAGCAACATTACACACTAACTAAAGTTTGAACAATGGGATCACAAAGAACGGGACCTTTAAATAAATTCACAAATAAATAGAATGAGATCCACAAATATATGGAGGAGTTTCACAAAAATGAATTAGATTCACAAATAAATACAATGACATTTGTGAATAAAAAAAATATCCACACATGTTTTTATGTCACAAACACAACTCTGCCTTGCATTCATTTGTCAATCGCTTCCTGTGCATTTGTGAATCGCTTTCTCTGCATTGGTGGATCTCTTCTTGCACATTAGTAAATCGCAGCACAGCGCGTGGATTTTGAAACATTTCTAGCGTCTACACTCACACAAATCCACAAATAGGTGACTCCACCCACCTACTTAAGCGTCTACTTAAGCCAATCAGATTTCTTTTTTTTAAATACTTAGTCAGTGACGCTCTGAGTCAGACGATTGTATTTACGCTGCAATAAATAAGTAGGCCTATCTGTTTAAATTAAAACAGCCTAAACATCCTATAAGTTCACATTATCAGCAAAACTGCATGAATTTAAGTTGAAGGGTTAAAAATTAACAAAATATTTAAAATTAAATTAACATTTGGCCCGTGGAAATGAATGAGTAAGCTTTATTTGAAAAAAATATCTGAGAAGTATTTTATACAATTTTGTTTTTATGGATATTTTGATATATTTATTCTAAAATATAAAAAAGATATTGGATGATTGTCAGCAATGTACTGTGTAAGGCACAAATGGCCTTTATAGTCCGTTTCTAATATTTTTCTGTCTTGTTCCTTTGACAGTGTTAAAAATGGTGTCACGTGGATGGGAATATGCATGCAAATGATATGCAAATGAGGTTATGCATAGTACACTTTTAGTAAGGTTTATACGCTAAGTTTTATAAATTAGACCCCAGATGTGTTCTTGATCTGCCCTTGTTGTCGAGGATGCATCGAGAGGTGACTTGTGACCAGAAAGCAAGTGTCAATAGCAGGGGAGAAAACCGGAATAAGGTCAAAATACAGATGCGGTCATAGATATATACATAGTGCCTGCACGGATCGGTCGAATGAGGAATCTACGTATATATTTATATGATCGCGCGGGTATTTTGACCTTACTCGCAGGAAGTTATGGCGGTCTGGAGAGCTAATGACATTCGTCTGATATGAGGTGAAATAATAGCATAAATACCGTTTGGTTTCTCGCAGAAACCAATTGTTTCGTGTCTTAAGACATCAATGTGTCACCACGAGCCGCAGGGTTTAATTTGAAGTTGTCTGTGCATGTTTTTTTTACTCTAATAGAATTGGACCCCATTCACATGCATAATACAACGGTTGGAGTTAAAAATCTTAATTTGTGTTCTACTGAAGAAACAAAGACACCTACATCTTGGATGCCCTGGGGGTAAGCAGAAAAACATCAAATTTCCGTTTTTGGGTGAACTATCCCTTTAAAGCTCAAATCTGTGGTTTATTGATAAAGATAGCGCCTATTTGAAAACTTGATCTGATGTTTTCAGAGTTGTGAGATCCAGTCAATCACTGGGCGCTCAGCACTCATGTACCGAGAACAGTCTTAACTCAGCTAGTCCTTCTGATGTTTGCCGCTGGCTCTGATGTCTCTGTAGTGGCTAAACATGAGATATATAATTTGTCTTGTGTATATCTAACTGCCGATCTTTGGTATCATGAATCTATAATTTGTGTCTGGGCAGATCGTTTTGGCTGAGGGCAAAGTAAAGTTTCATAACTTTATATTTAGGCTATTTAACTTTACCATTGTAGCCTATAGAGAGCTCTGACTTTGTAAGTTTGACTGAATTGTTTGCTTAATTTCTTATTGTATAGCTTCTTATACCTTTTACTTGTACTTTTATAAATGCTATTATTGATCATTAAAACTCACATTTAACAAAAAGAGACAGGGTTGTGTTTTATGTCATATTTAATTTTATGACAGTGAAGATAATCACGTACATATGCACATATTGCCTGAACCACATATTAATGTTTAATATTTTTTAAAATGTAAATGAAAAGAAGCAGGGTTGTGTTTTATATTTCGTTTTGTTATAAATATACATATAGTGAAACACTTTACAATAAGGGTGCACTAATATGCATTAATTCATGCTTATCTAATGCACAGATAATCACGAGTTAATGTGTGACTCATGAAGAACTAAACCATTTATTAATGATTACTGCATCAGCAACAAATGAAGATTCTATATGATTAATACATATATTGCTATTAATTAAATGTGTCATTGTGTATTCATTCCATAATAACCTATTATATTAACTAATATTGTACATTTATACTTTAATTACCAAAATGGTCAAAGCTATGTACTTCAACTTCCAGTTGTCTGCTTTAATGAATCATTAGGTAATGATTTGCAAAGTTATCATTATGTTATTACTTTACTTGTTGACTTTACTTTATTATTACCTAATTGTTAAGTAATATGTCATTGTGGTTATGGCATTTGAATTAATTTTGAATCGCTTTCACTTTCGTCCTCATAAAGTTTGTCAAGTAAATGCGTTTAAAGGCTTGCCAGTTTGAACATTGAAGCGATTGTGCACTATTAAAAAACGTCTCAGGTTACTTGCGTAACCTATGTTCTCTGAGTAGGGAACGAGACGCTGCGTCACTTTAATGACGTAATGGGACGCCCTCTGGGTGTGCCGATTGTCTGAAGCCCTTATAGAATCACGCCAATTGATTGGCTGATGGCGCGCACGTCGCCCACCTGACGTAGTCACCTATATCAGCGCGCGCGCGCCATCTGCTCCTCAGATTTCTCTGCCGAAAAGGAAAGCCTGTCGGCAGCGCGAGGAGCTTGGCAGCGTACGCAGCGTCTCGTTCCCTACTCAGAGAACATAGGTTACGCAAGTAACCTGAGACGTTCTCTTTCATAGGTTCACTCGACGCTGCGTCACTTTAATGACGTAATGGGAACGATATACCAAACACGCCAAGCTAAAGCGCTGCCGTATCTGGCTCAAAGAACACCAGATAACCTGCATGACTAGGTTAAGCAGACAGGACATGCGAACCCGGAGCCATGTCGAGATCCAAACTATAAAATCTCACAAAAGTGTGCGGAGAGGACCAACCTGCCGCAACACAAATATCTTCCAAAAGAGCCCCTCTAAAAAGTGCTTGAGAGGAAGCCACACCTCTGGTAGAATGCGCTCTAACATCAAGAGGTGAAGGTAAACCACGCACCTCATAAGCTAAGGAAATAGCCTCTGTCACCCAATGGGAAACCCGTTGCTTCGAAGCGGCAAGCCCGCGGCGGCCAGCACCGAAGCACACCAACAGCTGGTTAGATTTCCTCCAGCTGTCCGAACGGTCAACATAACACTTCAACGCTCGAACTGGGCAGAGCAAATGAAGTTTCTCGTCTTCCTCCGAGTCAAACGGAGGGGGGTGAAAGGAGTGAAGAGTAATAACCTGAGAGCGAAATGATGTGGACAAAACTTTGGGCACATAACCCACCCTAGGTCTTAAGGTAACCTTAACTAGGCCAGGGGCAAAATCCATACAGGTCCCATTAACAGAGAGAGCCTGTAGATCGCCCACTCGTTTCAAAGAAGACAGAGCTAACAAAAGAGCAACTTTGAGAGTCAGAATTCGCTCAGGAGCTGACTCCAAAGGCTCAAATGGAGCCAAAGTTAGCCCTTCAAGGACCACGGAGAGGTCCCAAGAGGGAATACCAGGGGAGCGTGCTGGTCTCAGGCGCCTAACCCCTCGCATGAAAGATGAAACCAGTCTGTGCTTGCCCAGAGGGATTTCGTCCGACTCCCTACCGGCAGCTATAGCTGCGACATAGACCCGAAGGGTGGTAGCCGCTGCTCCAGCAGCAAACTTCTCCTGCAGGAACTCCAGAACTGAACCAACCGGGCAGTTAACTGGATCTACTGCATGAGCCGAGCACCACGACTCGAAGACCCTCCGCTTGGAGAAATAGAGCTTCCTTGTAGAAGGGGCTCTCGCATTAGCAATGATCTCCTGAACGTCCGCAGAAAGACCAGCGTTTAGTGTCGTTGGCCCTTGATGGGCCATACCCACAACTTCCAAATCTCCGGGTGAGGGTGCCAAATCCTGCCCTGAAGTTGTGTCAAAAGGTCCTTCCTGACCGGTATCTCCCATGGGGAGGAGTCCAGGAGGAGAACCATCTCCGAGAACCAAGTCTGGGATGGCCAGTGTGGAGCCACCAGCAGGAGGCTGGCCCCACTTTCCCTTACTCTGCACAGAACCGCCGGAATCAGCTTGATGGGCGGAAACGCATAAAGTTTCAGATTGGGCCATGGATGCGCGAACGCATCTATCCCCAACGGGGCCGGAGAGCTCAGAGAAAACCAGAGCCGACACTGGGACGACTCCTTCGAGGCAAAGAGGTCCACTTCCGCTCTCCCGAACATCTCCCAAATCTGTGACACAGTTTGAGGGTTCAGCATCCATTCCCCCGACCGAAGTTTCTGTCTCGACAGATAATCCGCAGCGAGGTTTAAGACTCCGGGTACATGGACTGCTCTCAGGGACAAAAACTTGTCCTGAAACCGCAGGAGGAGTCGGCGCGCATGCCTGTCCAGGGTGCGCGACCGTGACCCTCCCTGGCGATTTATGTGAGACACCACTGCCATGTTGTCGGTCCTGACAATGACATGATGTCCCCTGAGTGAGGGGAGAAAATGCTGAAGGGCCAGGGATACCGCTCTCAACTCCAGGCAATTTATGTGCCAGGAGAGAACTTCCCCCTCCCAGATCCCCATAGCTGGTCTGCCCTCGAATACCGCACCCCAGCCGGTAAGAGAGGCGTCCGTCGTAACCATTTGGCGACGGAAAACAGCCCCCATCTTGACCCCTTTCTGAAGAAAAAGAGGGTCTCGCCACATTGATAGGGCACGAAAGCAGCCGCGTGACACCTTCAATAGGCGAAGGGCCGATCCTGTTGACCGAGCCCCTGAGCGTTTCATCCACCAGAGGAAGGGCCTCATATGGAGCAGTCCCAGGGGAAGCACCGGGGAAGCTGCGGCCATGAGGCCCAGGAGCCTGCGACAAGTACCCACAGAAACATGATGGCCTAGCCTGAAGCGGACCAAGCATGTTGTGATACTGGAAATCCGAGCAGGGGCCAGACGGGCCTGCATCGGAACGGAATCCAGACGAACACCTAAGAAGGTGGTCTGCTGAGCCGGAGTAAGAACGCTCTTGTCTGTGTTCACTCTCAAGCCAAGAGATCGAACGTGTTGAAGAACGACATCTCTGTGATGACAGGCTAACTCCCTGGAGTGGGCCAGAATGAGCCAGTCGTCCAGGTAATTGAGAATACGGATGCCCTGGAGCCTCAGCGGGGCCAGCGCAGCATCCATACACTTCGTGAACGTCCTTGGTGCCAGGGCAAGGCCGAAGGGAAGGACTTTGTATTGATAAGCCTTCCCTTTGAAGGCGAACCTGAGAAACTTCCTGTGCCGTTTGACAACCTGGATATGGAAATAAGCATCTCTCAGGTCTATAGTGACAAACCAGTCCTCCGCACGTATCTGAGACAAGATAGTCTTTAGCGTTAGCATCTTGAACTTCCCTTTGTAGAGGGCGAAGTTCAAGCGGCGGAGGTCCAGGATGGGACGCAGACCGCCGTCTTTCTTCGGAACAAGGAAATAGCGGCTGAAGAAGCCACATTTCTCCTCTGTTGCCGGAACTTCCTCTATTGCCCCCTTTAGGAGGAGAGAAGAGAGCTCTTGTTGTAGCACAGAAGCCTGAGAGGCGCTGTTTACTACCGTGTGAGCGACCCCGTCGAAGCGAGGAGGGTTGCGACAGAACTGAAGCGTGTAGCCTGACTGAATCGTGCGGAGGACCCAGGATGATATCCCTGGCAAAAGCTTCCACTCGTGGAAGAAATTTGACAACGTGGGAGGTATTATGAGGTGCGGTGGACATACCTGAGTTGGGGTGTCGTGGACCTCTGAGGGGGGTGTGGCCATCCGCAGAGGAGAGCACGTGGCGTCCTGGTGCGGAGTAGGCAGTGGAAGGCTGGGCCGCTCTGGATCCCGGAGAAAACAGGACGTGTCTCCGTATAGACGAGCGGCGGATGGTGAGCCAATCAGACGTGAGGGGAGAAAGCAGACCGCGTCTCCTTCCTTCAGCGCCGGAAAAGGCGGGGATATAACCGGATCTGTATTCCGAAGCGCGCTGGGCGGCGGAAATGACAGAGCTGGATAGGGAGAGCTGGAGGGGGGCGGGCAGAAACGCTTGCGCGGTCTGACCCAGCCCCGGTCGTGAACTGCAGCTCCCCTTTTTCTGACCGGAGGGTCAGGGGCGACTCGAAGTGGCCGAAGCAGAAGGTTTGCTGGGCCGCTTTGGGTCGATGCGTCTGTGAGGACGTTGACGGGGAAATGGACGACCGCGAGCTCCCCAGACCGTGGTGGGTGGAGGATAACTCTGGTCGCTCCTCCGGGCGGAAAACTCTCTTTTGAAAGAGGGGCGATCTCTGGACTGAGAGGGGGAGGGGGAAGGAGCGTCCCTCGCTCTCCTCGGCATGAACTGTTTTAGAGCGGCAGACTGGGATTTTGCAGATCTGAACTTCTCGACCACAGTATTAACCGCCTCCCCAAACAATCCGGACTGGGAAATCGGAGCATCCATAAGGAAAACTTTCTCCTTGTCGCGGATCTCGGTGAGATTAAGCCATAAGTGGCGCTCCGCCGCCACCGAGCCCGCCATAGAGCGCCCTACAGCGCGAGCTGTGTGCTTAGTAGCCCGTAACGCCAAATCCGTGGCTTTACGAAGCTCCTTTACAGCTTCTGGTGTCAAACCGGAGCCCTCATCCATTTCCTTTAAAACATCCGCCTGATATGCCTGGAGAATGGCCATGGTATGAAGGGCCATGCCAGCCTGACCAGCCGCCATGTAGGATTTGCCAATCAGGGCAGAAGTGGTCCTGCACGGCTTAGTGGGAAGAAGGGGGCGGGACTTCCACGAGGGAGCTGAAGATGGCGCGAGGTGAGTGGCCAGCGTGTCCTCAACCGCGGGAATAGCGGAATAGCCCTGTTCCTCAAAACCCACGAGGTTGGTGAAATCAGCGGCTGCCGCGTTAGTTAGGCGGGCTGAGAACGGTTGCTTCCAGGATCTAGAAATCTCACTGTGTAGATCACTGAAGAATGGTAGCTTCCTCCGTGGAGGCCTAGAATTAGGGCCGCTGAGGAATCTCTCATCCAACCGAGAAGATTGAGCTTCGCGGGGTTCATCCGGCCACTCGATCGCGAGCTTCTGAGTAGCGCGCGCGAGTACATCCACAAGCTCATCATACGCCGCTGATGGCCGCGCTTCCTGGCCGCTCGGCGGGAGAGCGTCGTCGGTATTTGCAGCACCGAAATCCTCGGAGTCGGATGCTGCAGTGAAAATGACATCCTCCAGTCCGAAGGAAACCGCATCGCGTGCCTCCGGGCTGGGACAGAGATAGTCGTGCGAGTATTCCACAGGCGGAGTCCCGCGCACGTGCTCGGGAGAGAGAGGGAGAGAAAGGGCGAGGCCCGTCTGCTCGCACTCCACATCCTCGAGCTCTACATCCGAACCCCAGGTCGCGGATCCAAGAGAGGCCTGCGCGGCCTCGGGAGCGCGACGGGGAAAAACGGATGACTCCCTCTCAAAAACCGCGAGCCTCGAGCGGAGGGTTTTGAGAAGGAGATTATCGCAGTATTTACAATTAGAAAACCCCTGAACCGCGTCGCGTGCGTGAGTAAATCCCAAACATTTAACACACTTACTGTGGGGATCGTCAATCGCGATGAAGCGAGTGCACGGCGGTGGGCAACGTCTGAATTCCATAGCACTTCACCACAAGGAGAACAAAGTTCCACAATCCGCGGTCGCTGAAGTGCTGAGGTAAATATGTAAACTGAATCCTAGTTTTTGGGCCAGAAAAATCGATAACCGAAGGGCAGAAATGACCGCTTCGTGAAGGCAGAGAAATCTGAGGAGCAGATGGCGCGCGCGCGCTGATATAGGTGACTACGTCAGGTGGGCGATGTGCGCGCCATCAGCCAATCAATTGGCGTGATTCTATAAGGGCTTCAGACAATCGGCACACCCAGAGGGCGTCCCATTACGTCATTAAAGTGACGCAGCGTCGAGTGAACCTATGAAAGAGAACAACAATACGGAAAACTTCCGTTCAGTGCTCAGCTTTTTTCTGTGACACAGAGAGTCGAGAACGTGCGCGCGCCCTGAAGGCAGACCTCTTTTCACGTGAAGATCGCGCGCAGAAACGCAGTGTCAACGCTGTCCTGTGACTAAAGTAAAGTCACTAAACAGTCCTTCCAGAAAAATGCGGCTTTTTTTTGTGATTGTTGCGGGAAAAAATCCTTGATTATGCTGCATTAAAAAATGCGATGGAAAATTGCGGGAACTTGCAAAAACTGCGGTTTGATGAAAAAGAGAAAAAAAGCACTACATCACAGAAAGTGCTGGGAATATTTAAGTTCGCAACTTGTTTTATTGAAGACCTTAATAATTGCTCAAATTTACAAAACATTGAGTCAAACAAGTTCTGTAGCTTTACAAAAGGAATATGCTACAACTTCTGAAAAAATGAATAAATAACTTCCTGTTTTACAGAGGTAGCTATACAAAACAGACACTTGAGTGCTTCCAATGCACAAAGTGCAATCTCTTAAAGAGTTAGTTCACCCAAAAATGAAAATTCTGTCATTAATGACTTCCCCTCATGTCGTTGGACACCCGTAAGACCTCCGTTCATCTTCAGAACACAAATGAAGATATTTAAGTTGAAATCCGAAAGAAAAGAAAGGCCTCCATTGGCACAATGCACTGTGCACACTCAAGACCCATAAAAGGTACTAAAGACATCGTTACAAAGTCCATCTCACTACAGTGCAGGTTCTACAATAACTTTATGAAGCGACCAGAATAGTTTTTGTGCTAAAACCTAAATAACGAATTATATAGTGATGACCGATTTAAAAACAAACAGCATCATGAAGCTTCAAAGCGCTATGAATCAGCAAGTCGATTCAAGATTCGGATCGCGTGTCAAACTGCTGAAATACGTGACTTTGGCGATCCAAACCGCTGAGTTGACTCACTGATTCATAATGCTTAGAAGCTTCATGATGCTGTGTTTTAAAATCGGTCAACACACCGGGAAACTGCTTTGCGCGGTCTTTTGCTGTTATTTTTGTTGGCAATTTTGGTTTCACCGATATCTATGGTTTCAACACGGGGTTTGCAGCTTTTCGATGACGTTCGCGTCGGGTAATTACGTCACTTCAAAACGTTCCCATGGCAATAGGGGGAAATTGCGGCTCTTGTGTGAAGTAAACTAACATTTTTTAACTTTCTGCTAATATATATGACTTTGTTTGCAACGAAAATGCGGGGATTATGAAATCATGCTAGCCCCGCATATTTTGCACGTGGAAATAGGCAATTTACGCGGCGAAAGTGCGGCGTATTTGAAAAAATGCGGCCCCCGCATAAATATGCGGACTTTGGCTGATTATGCATTAAATCATGCGATCGCATAATCGCGTTTTTCTGGAGGGACTGACTAAAGTAGCTTAGAAACTCAACTCAACCGTTATAGGCATATATTTGAATACCTTTGAAGTTTCCACAGCTTCATAATGAATAGAGACGGTATGAGTAATTCACACACACACAATCTCTCTCTCTTTAATGCATTCAAATAAATGTAATGTAGGCCTACTGTGCTAATTTATCTGTAGCCTATTTGATGTTAAACAAGCAGAAATCTGCCCCATAGACAATAACTGCTGAAAGTGAACCGTTTCCTTCAAGTATTTTAAAATCACAAAGAAATTAAATTTTTGCATTTGTTGGAAAAATTCCAACTTTAATAGTAGAAAATATTTACAGTAAAAACCTTATCAGGAACTTACTCTAAAACCTTATGAGGGCAAAAAATGGAAAGCAAAGTAGTAAACGTATTCACGTTCAATTGCAAGAGAGTATAACCTAAAAAAAAAAAAAGAACCCCTTCACACACACACACACACACACACACACACACACACACGCATGCACCCTCGTCTCTCTCTCGCGCAAGTCAGACCAATCGCAGCAATGCATCACATATGCTTAAACTTTTATGTAGCCACGCAACAATAATTTCAGCATGCGTTCACTGTATAGGCCTACACCGGGACATGATGTTGTGACGCGATTTTTCGAACGGATGCTTCACCTAAAATGCACCGCAATGCAAGTGATGCAGGCCAAATGCAGCGTTCTATTGAAAATGAATGTATTTCTACCGTACCAAACTGCAATGAAGCCGCGCGCGCACACATACGCACACGCACACACACACACGTTGCTAGGTTACCATAGATATTATTTGTTAGTAGCCTAATGGTAAATGCTGCAGGTGTAGAAATCTACATAAAATGTTTGATGTCAGGGCTAGATTACAGCATGAAAACTGTTGTGCATTTTAATAAACTAAATTGCTTTTCCTCTTCATTTTTGTTATGCATTATTTGTTTTGGTTGTTTAAAAAAAACGCAAACAAATTTGTATCCGATTAAGTGCTAGATTAATCGATTACAAAAGAATCGATAGCTGCAGCCCTATGTGTTGCTGATGCAGTAATCATCAATAAATGGTTTAGTTCTTCATGAGTCATACATTAACTCAAGATTATCTGTGTATTAGTTAAGCATGAAATTAATGCATATTAGTGCACCCCTATTGTAAAGTGTTACCCAAATAATCAATGTACACTTTGCCTGAAACACATTTGCGTGGCTATTAATATGTTTAAGGTTTTTGTTTGATTTATAATGAAAATGAGACAGAGTGGTGCTTTATTACACATTTCATTTTATTGTTGCCTAAAATACACATACAGGTAACTGGAGTAGCCAGAGCGAGCTGAGTGGCGTTATCAAGAACGCTGCTGTTCCATTTGCAGAATTTCCGGACTTGCGTCCTCCTGTCCTCGGGAGTTTGTTCTCCGGAGTCAAACTTGGCAAGTCTGAACCACCAAGGACGAGTGTCCGAACTCTGCGTATTCGGTATTGAGTAACGCCTACTGTCTTTATGAATGAGTCATTGAATCGTTCCTCAAGCCAAGCTATTTGTTCTCAACACTGATTCATTCAGTAGTGCCACTAACGACTCTGAAAACTGATTGTGCTGTGGCTTTTTTTTTTTTTACAAAATTTTCACTAGCAGAGCACAAAAACACAACGTAGCTGACAATATTCTGTCTAAAACACATATAAGTTACTTAACATTATCTTTTTTTTATTGAACGGAATATTCTGTAATCTGATGACCGTTATCATGATCCTCTAATTTAGTGTTTCTCAACACTGGTTTGAAAGGAAGACATTCAAAAGGAGCACTGTTGAGAACCACTGCTGTGGTTTCAATTTTCCAAAGGTTACTATTTTCAGTGATTACTGCAAGACTGCAATGGCAAAAGGTCATGCTATAAAATAATGAGGAGGGCATCTACAAGATAACTGTAGCTTTTTCACAAATTAATGTCTTCATTTAGGTGTACATGAATAAGGTCATTCTGAGTCCACTCTGAATGTTACGACCTGGAGCTTAACTCAAAATCAACATTTGGGCAGTCTCGACGGCACTCTTAAATTAAGGATTCATTAAGCCTAATAACCTTCCAGTGGTTGTCCACTGGTAAGCTAACAAAGAGGCATAATTGAGAAAGGCCTTTGGATTAGAATGTGATTTCATTCAAAGGGACAAAATGAGTTTTGCATGTACTAATCTTCCTTTTGTGCTTGAGAATATTTGCTACAGAAAGGAGACAAGTTAATGAGCACTCAAGCGTAGACGAGCAGAATTTTCCTGAACGAAACAGGCTGGGCATATTTGGTCAGCAAACAAAATAATTTAAATCACTAAGAATATGGTAATCTACCCTGCGTTTGATTGGCTGTGGGGCGAATATTGTCACGGAAATGAAAGAAACTATTTCATTTGAATCACTCAAATTGTAAATTCAGGCTAGTGCTTGGTAAAAGACCAGTGGATGGCTATTTCATCAGCAGAGAGCCAAAAGAGGGAGTTATTCAGCAAGGATAAAGAATATTACTTTTGAAAAGCATTCAGACAGCATAATATTCTGGGGTTGCGTCCTAAAATATATGAACATCCTTGTCCCCATACTGGCCAGGAATATTTATAGGATTAGATGTATCTTTTAATTTGTTAAAGTAATTTCAGAAGTTAACGACTCCACGGTGATGGCATGAGCCAAGCCTTGCTCCGGCTGGGAAAAGATGGGCACTAATGATTTCACACTTCCCCCGGGCTGTGTCAAAATGGAGCAATCACAAACATTTTGCTAATAATTTTCATTAATCACAGAAATGGCCTTGTTTATCATTTCGCTCCGGCTAAAAATAACGCAATATATGAAGCAGCTTTTACAAGCAGCCAGGCTGTAAATGTACAGGACACAAAAGCCTTTTGACTGACACTTTATAAGATGTAGGATAAATCTTGCTGTTATGAATGAGCATCTTAAAAGACGAGCCTCTCTGCTGACCCGCTGTTCGTGCCTCTTTATGCAAAATCAGGGGTGCCATTGTTCCTTTGTGTCCATATGCTGGCAGAGTTTGACAGAAGGAAAATCTTTTGAGGTTTCCCTGCCAGGAGAAACCGCTGCAACTGGCTGCACTGCTGGAGACAGAAACAACTGGTGCGACTGGCATCCGCTCTGTTTGCTGCTTAGAATACTAACGAGAATCAGCACGCCTCAACCCTGAGCCCTAAACAGTGTTAGGATTGTTCCACAGGAATACATCAGGATCTCTGTGTCCGGCCCCTGGACAAAAACACCTGAAAGACATGCCACAGCTCTAACTCTTAAACTCTCTCGGTTTCTTTTAACATGTAAAATCTGTTCCACCATCCTCCTGAGGTGACAATAGAAGTTGTAAGACTGTGTGCAACAATATAGAGGGCTTAAAAAAACTGCATAATAATGAAATTTGAGTTTATGTCAAGGAATGTTACATGACAGAACTGGTATCATCTGGTATCTATCAGCAGGTTTTGCATCTTCATCTACTTTGAGAGAGACTAACACACAAATACATATGCTTTTATGTATTTTTATATTTGTTTCCAATTCTTTTTGCGGTCTTACGTTTACCATTTTTAATCAAAATGTTTAAAAGGAAATGGGGTGGGAGGGGATTCATTTGAACGAATGTATTGGATTATTACAATAAAAGAATGCACAAAATTGTTTTCAATCGGTGTTACAACCTACCCCGGTGACTACAGCACGTTTTGTACTTGACATTAATTCACACGGTTTAGGGATGAATTGAAGACTTATAACTACTTTATATGTTTCAGACTCATTTGGGAACATTATATCAAAGTTTGACAGTGCAAAAAAGAAGAGAAAAAAACACTTAGTTACTACGCGGAAACAAAACATTTCGCGGTTCTCACGAGCTTTTGGATTGTGTTGGTTATGTCTCAATAACAACGCGTGACAGTTGTAACAGGGAGAATAAATGATGAAGCAAAGAGAAAACTACCGAAATTAAGAAAATGTACATCGAGACCGAAAACAAGACCGACACAAGACAGGCGCCAAAACACGAAACAGTTCGGCCACATCTTCCTCAAAATCGAAAGAGCGCTTTGGATAAAAGTAAGGAACATGAGTTGCTCACCTGTGTCTTAAGAGGTTCGCCCTGTTCAATGATGCTGATGAAAGGTATTTCCAAAAACGAGGACATGAACTCCACTTGTATGAGCTCCTCGTGGCTCTGAGGGAACGCAAGCACAGCCGAGACTCCCTGAACAACGATATCCTGACACACGCACCTGAACATGGACTCGGGGTCTCCATTGAGCGGTTCTCGGGACAATACTTCCAAGCTCAAATTGTACGGCAAGAAGTTGTTCCCACTTTGCCGGAGGTGGACCAGGGCGCGGTTGAGGGCGCCCTGTATCCTGGACTGCTGGCGGGTCGGCAGGAGCGCACCCAAGCGCACTGTGTGCCCAATGCGTGCCAGGATGTGGCAGGGCTGGGGATGCAGATGACAAGGGTAAATAAACATCTGAAGAGCGACCTGGAGCCCGACATGAAGGTATGCCAAGAATCTGGAGAGCACTAAATTCATCCTGCTCCTTTCGCAACTGGATTGAGGTTTCGTCACAAGATGGCATCGCTCTATTCTTGTCCAATTGTTCTTGTCCTTAATGGTTTTACGCGCACGCAGATGCAGCCTCGGTTAAAATGCAAGTAGTGCAACCATTCCGTCTACTCCAAGTGTTGAAGGCGAGGAAGTGCTGTGCGCGCCGTTGAGGGAGGATGTGCTGTGCCACTGGAGATCTTCAGCATCACCGAGCTCGGAGGAAGAGCACTTATGGCCACGCCAGGTCTGGTAGAATATCAAATTATGATTAACTAAGCTTTCCCAAAGGTCACTTATGACACATTATTAAAATGTTTCAAATCTTCACTTTATGGAATAGTAAGGAGCACTCAGTATTTTTTGCTTATTAAAAAGTTATACACACAATTAAATTAACAGTTAAAAAAATAAATAAATATCAAAATGACATTTAAAAAGCACTTTTCCCGAATTTTAGATTTTATTGTACGTGGAGAGGGTCGCCCCCTTTTGGCCGCCGCCATGTTGACATCACATGACCAGTTTTCAAATGTCAGGCAATTGAGCAAGTTACCGCTATTAAAATGACAGTCAGGTATACTACATTTACTTTATATTGCGCTTTCAGTCAGTGCTTTTTACAGTGAATAAAGCCCAAACACACAATGGTCACAAAATACAGCAAAATGCTATCTGCATACAAGTACAAACTATAAACACTGTTCAAAATAGTTGAGATTAAAGGGATAGTTCACCCAAAAATAAAAAATTAGCCCATGATTTACTCACCCTCAAGTCTTCCTTGGTGTATATGACATTGGATTAGCCAGGACTTTTAAAATATAACACTGATCATGGGCTAATTTTCATTTTTGGGCGAACTAACCCTTTAAATCAAAGAATGTCCATTATATTGATAATAAGAGAACAGATTATATTATAGATTAGATTAGATTAGATTCAACTTTATTGTCATTACACAAGTACATGTACAAGGCAACGAAATGCAGTTTAGGTTAACCAGAAGTGCAGTAGCAGCAAGTGCAGGATATACAATGGTTGAATAAGTGCAGGACATGGATATGTACTAAATATATATATATATATATATATATATATATATATATATATATATATATATATATATATATATATATATATATATATATATATATATATATATATATGAGAGAGAGAGAGAGAGAGAGATGGTTATTACTATAAACAGAATTTAAAGGTGAATATGTACAGTGAATAAATATACAGATGGCTATTAATCCCAAGCCGTTTCGTTGTGACGTCAAGACGAAATATTTGCATATCACCCACATTTTCAGCCTCGCTTGGCATTTTGATACAGTTCCCACATGTGCACCTAAATAAATTTGGCAATTAATTTGTCTGTGACGCGTTTCACTGAACTAACAAATGGCGACAGACAGCAAGATTAATCAGATTACAGCACGTCACTTCTCAGACATTCTTACTCTTCTTCTGCATGTTCAATCGGCCTGAAATGCCATACATTACATTGACACTTACCATTGAGAAAGGTCCTGCACCAGTCGTGTTTGCGATTGACTTTCTGGTTCATCAGCAACTCTGGACGTTTCTTCGTCGGACTCTGGCTCGAATTGGTAAGGCACAATTTATGCCTTGTCTGTTCATACACTGTATAACATTTTCAACAGTAATGGTGATAGTCGTTCCGTTTCCGACATGCGCTCCACGCAGTAGACCAATCACAACTGACTGGGTCATCTGACCAACCACCGCAGATTAAATGAATGATCATTGAGCAAATCCTTTGGGAGTCGTTGAGCAAATAAGGTAAAAAATTAATACATATTATAAGACAATGAAAGTGCTTTTTGACCTTGCATGCATGTAAACCTGTTGTTGGGGACTCCCAAAACAAAAATAGGAACCTTTCAAATGCCATGATAGGGGCACTTTAAATTGAGATTACAGGTGCAAAATCCTCTACAGTCCAGAGGCTGCCAAGCCAAATATTTTTCACAGTTAATGATTTCAGTTAAGTCTTAAAAAGAGGTGACTGAGGAAATAATTGACTGAGGAAGTGAATTCACATGGTTTAGCATAGTTCAAGGACAATACCCCATTCATTGAATATTTAATTAAATAAGTGTTGGATGCTCTTGTTCGGTATAATTAATTTACAGTGGCCTTTGTTTGCTATAGAACAATATTCCAAATATATTAACTTGTCACTCTGTTTGAGCGCAAAACTGAAATGCAATGTAATAGATTTTTTTGTTGTTGTTCAACAAAAATGAGTTACAATACAACCCTTTGCTTTAGCCAGACAATTAGTTTATTTCAAGTAATTCTACATTTTACATCCCATGGCCCTATTCATTTCAATTTATTACTGTATGTACCGTAGGCATTTTTCCACAACTGGGTGGTTATGTTGCAATAAGCTCATTAAAATATACTTTTCTCCTTTAGTAATTCAACAGAAAATGTATATCTGCCATAAACTGCTCATTACACA
This sequence comes from Romanogobio albipinnatus, assembly GCA_023566225.1. Lineage (NCBI taxonomy): Eukaryota > Metazoa > Chordata > Actinopteri > Cypriniformes > Gobionidae > Romanogobio > Romanogobio albipinnatus. The sequence goes on from CM042244.1 coordinate 10,532,086, forward strand.
ATGCTTCCTTATCAGGAATGAAGTCTAAAGAAAATGATGCACATGCAGTCAACTGAGGAAGGAATAAACATGTGCCCTTTTCACCTCTGTGTATAAACACAAGAAATATGAACAATGGACGTTTATATGTTAGAAAAAAATTGTCATTTTTAATAACATCATCATTTTATCACTAATGATCTGATCCTAGATAATTTTGGTGCATTTTTCACGCATCTAGTTAATTTCCCGTCTGACAAGAAACATATTAGCACCGCAATGCATGAAACTGTTTTTAAGCAATTACTTTTGCATTTTGGAAAGCTTTGCACCCTCAAATCCATTTGCTTGTAATAATAGCTTGGATGTTACAGACTAATTGAGGATTAGAGACCACTGACTGAGTAAAAAGCATATGAACCATGTCAAAATTCGGCAGCATGACCTTTTTGGAGCAGAACTTCTGACAGTTTGCTACAGACGTCACATAAAAATTATGGTTTACTCTACAGGACCCATATTACAGTATATGTAATCTCTTTCAGAAACAAATAATATATATTATTTAATCTCTTTTCCTGTTCTAAACCACATCTCAATCCTTTTGCCTGAACAATGTCACCAAAAACCATTTGCTTTACCGCTTAATGGGAGTGTACTATGATGTCCGTCTGATGTCTGACACTAACATGTAACCAGTGATGCTTGCTTGATTGTTTTTTTCAGCTCCAGCGCATGCAGACCAACATTTCAGGATATTTCAGAGATGCAGGAGATTTTGAGGCTAAATCAAAATTTCACAAGACACCTACGCAACTGTCCTGTCTTGACACATGGATGGAGGTATGCAATTGTCTTTTACTCACCTTCGAGCAGACTCACGTGGTGCGAATAAATATTCATATATGTCCTTCTGATTTTCCTCCAGACGGCTCGTACACCACAAAAGGTTTTATATACAGTATAGAAACTTTAAAATGTTAATTCACCCAAAAATGAAAATAATGTCATTTATTACTCACCCTCATGCCGTTCCACACCCTCCGTTCATCTTCGGAACACAAATTAAGATATTTTTAATGAAATCCGATGGCTCAGTGAGTCCTGCATAGCCAGCAATGACATTTCCACTCTCAAGATATATTAGGGTGCGTTCAACTTGTAGTTCGGTTCATTTGGTTCGTTTGGTCCGGACCAAAAAATAAAAACAAAACATATAGTCCTGGTCCGCTTAGCGTTCACTCTGGTATTTTTAACAGCGAACCTAAAGTTACCGAACCAAAGGCATAGGGATATGGTCACAACCTGATTGGTCGGCTTTTCTGACGTATATTTTGCAATGGAGCTTGCTTACCGAACATTCAAAACAATGCTGTGTGCTGGATTAAACGTGATAATTTTATGCGTGTAAATATGGTTTTATTTTTATCAGCTGAGAACTCACAAAGAGCTCACAAAATGTTCAAAACATTCAAAACAGCACCAGGATTTCCTCTGTTGTATGCAGAAATGAGGGACTTTATCTCCTCGTTGCTCCACGTTTGCCCTCTACTCATTTTGGATACACCGATCTTTCCGCGTCGTCAAATCAGCTGACTTGTAGCGTCGCATCTTGTGACAGCACGTCCTGTTTTTGGTTCGTTTACATGTCTTTGGTCCGTGTTGCGTTCATATATCAATCGAACTGCACCAGAGTTCGTTTGGATGTGGACCGAGACCCATCTTTTTAGCGATCTCGGTCCGCTTGTTTGGTGCGCACCAGGGTTCGTATGGCAGGGTTCACAGATGTTCAAATGAACCGCACTAACCGAGCAATCGCACCAGGGTTTGTTTTAATCGAACCAAACATTACAAGTGTGAAAGCACCCTTAATGTACTAAAAATATATTTAAATTGGTTCATGTGAGTACAGTGGTTCAATATTAATATTATAAAGCGACAAGAACAATTTTTGTGCACCAAAAAAACAAAATAACGACTTATATAGTGATGGCCGATTTCAAAACACTGCTTCATGAAGCTTCGGAGCGTTATGAATCAGTGTGTTGAATCACGATTTGGATCCAAACTGCTCCGGATCTCCGAACCGCTGATTCGATACGCTGATTCATAACGCTCTGAAGCTTCATGAAGCAGTGTTTTGAAATCGGCAATCTGTGTTTTTTTGGCGCACAAAAAATATTCTCGTCGCTTTATTATATTAATATTTAACCACTGTACTCACATGAACTGATTTAAATATGTGTTTAGTACATTAATGGATCTTGAGAGTGGAAATGTCATTGCTGGCTATGCAGGTCTCACTGAGCCATCAGATTTCAACAAAAATATCTTAATTTGTGTTCCGAAGATGAACAGAGTTCTTATGGGGGTGGAACGGCATGAGGGTGAGTAATAAATTACATTATTTTCAATTTTGGGTGAACTAATAACCCTTTAAGGGTTCTATCATGTGCTTCCTATATAGAACCTTTTAGGGGTTCCATTTCATCATTTAAGACAGTTCTCCCTTATATAGAACATTTTGGTTAAAGGTTCTTTCAAATTGAGTCAAGAACCCTAGGGTTATAGAACCCCATTGAATCTGTTTTGAGAGAGAGCCTTCCTATAGTCAATTGTATTCAACTTGGTTTAATATATAAATTAAAGGATTACACTTTAATCATAAAAACCAATTAAAACATGTGTTTATCTCAGAGGGATTACACCCACCTTATGCGAGCACCCATATAGATAATCCTCCTCAGTCTCTTCCTATGACTCTTCCTATTGTGACATATGCATACATTAGGCACTCCTGCATTTACACTGTTTGAGATGCAACAGTTGAGGCAATGAGTTCTGAAATTGAATTTTGAGAGGTACCTCAGAAAAAGCCTCTGAGCAGAAGCTCTGCAATTACAGTATGGATAAATGTAGCATCAGTGCTGTTTCCGTCAAACCGCATGTCGCAGCACTCCATAATCTGCCATAATGCTCTACAGAACAACTCGTACAGGAGCGCAGTGCTTTTAAATATCACTGTGCGGCATCTACATTCTCAGCACAACCTACTTGACTAATTTCAGCACAATCTTTTGTGTCCACTAGATGCCGGATGCAGTGAACCATCAGGATGTGCTGTGTGAGAGGAGAGGGGAGATAAAATGGATAATTCTATTAAAATCTGAAGTGCTATATACTCATATAGTGCATTTCTGTGCTAAAACGAAGATATTCATTCCTTCTTTTGGAAAGCTTAGCACATCTTTTAATTCAAACGAATGACTGTGAAAATGGGAACATCGTAAACCTTATCCCTCCATTGGAGATGAAGAGTAATTTAGACTTCAAATTAGGGTCGTGATGCATAAATAGCGAGCGCAAGCCGGTTCACAGCAGGAGGGTATCTATATGAAACCTCATTTAATTTGGTCAAACACTCCATGACCCCTCTCTGTTTTATCAGACTCAGCAAACATGGTTCGGATAAAAAACTAATGAGTTTCATGCAGTCAATTAACTTAACAACATATTAGGTGTACATTTGCTATTCTCTAAGAAGTTGAAAGAGTTTGTAAAAACTTAATTTAGCAGTGAGCTTTTTGAAAATATCAAATATAATATGATCAGAAAGCACTGCAGATCTAACTTTGGTTTCATAGAGGAAATGTCTCGTTCCTGGCTTGACTTTTTTTCTGAAACACAAGTTGTGTCGTTGCATTAAAGTTTAATGGGGGCTAAGGTTCTATATTGCAAAGCATATTTCCCAACATGCACTATGTAAATCCACACATCTTACCCTGCCGCTGGGTAGGTTAGTATTGCTGTGCTGGATTTATTTTTACCATGGTTCAGAAATACTTATCATATCCACAGAGACTCACTGCTTGTGTGTGCATGTCATAGTTCATAGCCACCATCATTTGAAATAACCTGCTTGCTTCCCCTCTTTTTCCCTGCAGGAGTGCAAGGAGCTGGAGGAAAGGCTATATTGATTTAGTTACAGGTAGTGTAACACATGGACAATGTTAGGCTGGAAAACCTGGTTTAACCCATCAATGATAAGTGAATTATCACAGGGATGCTATTTAGTCATATGTAATTTGTCATGTCATGTGTAGTAGCTAAGCACTGCCTTCATTTGCTGATTGTGTTCTCAATCCTATGGGTTTGGCAGGTCATTGCTGTTTGTGTTCTAAGGTTACAATTATACAGGGGTTTTTTTTAATTATGAGGAAGTAACCCAGCTAATGGAGTCGTTAACTCTGTTCCTAAACCCAATGAGGTGTTCCTTCTAAAGCAGAAGCCTTAATTGTAAAGAACCTCCATAAGTGACTGATTTGAAACGGCACACTTCACATGCCACACAACTATCAACCCGCACCAGAAACCCAACTCGAAAATTATTTCAATAGTTTGTAGCGAATTAGCTCTGAGGGGAAATAAGAATAATTATTCATACTCATTATGGACGTTCAGTATCGATTATTAGAAAAGGATATTTTTCATGGCCACAGAAAAATAATTATTTCTTTGAATTTACCTAAGCGCTTAGAGCGCATAGTAAGATCGATCATTTAAGGGATGTTTAATATGTTTGCAGGCAAGGAGTCAGGACCAAACATATATTGTGCACAAACTTTAATAACTAAATCACGGAACAAGATTAAAACTGACAGAAGACATACATACATAAGAGGCAAGGTTAAAGTGGATGGAGTAAAAAGGGTCAGAACAGATGGATGAAGCAATGCAGAGAGTCTAAACCTTGTGAAGAACCATCTTTGATAAACTCCTTTGTCGGAACAAAAGGGGTTTACAGTTTTACTAACTACACAGGGATTTCTGTTTCGTACTTTATTTGCATTTAGCCTGAGCTGTAGAAGACCGTCCGTGGTGAAATCGCAGGAGAAAGTCTTGATGGTTCCGTAGGAGGGTTTTGCAGTTGCGATCGATTCCTTCTGTGATGAGCGAAGGAACGACGGTGAACTTGCATGGTTGCTTTGACTCCATCGAGGTTGAGAAAGTTGCACAAGCTGTGAGTTGGGCCTGCTGGCTGTGTTTGGCATTTGGTTTCCTGTCCCACACACACACACACATGAGGCTGTGTGTGGAGGCCTTATCTGACTGGTAGGCCGGCTGGCCGACTGGCTGAGATGAGGTATTGTTTCAGGCATGAAGCAGAGAAGATAGAGGGAGGAGAGAGTGCATCGCTCCTTAAAAGGTCTGCAGGAGGTCACCGCCTCCTGAGGTAGACTTTACCAATGAGATTGTTGGGATTTCCAAGCGGGAAATTCCTCTGGAGATTGTATGGCTCTTTGTTTCAAGCATGAAATCCAAGGGTCTGTGCCCATTTATACTCTAATTAATGCAACAAACAAATATTGCCTCCTACGAGGACGTGACATACATGAAAGTGTAAGTCGTGAAGCGAGCATTCATTTGATAGGAGACACGACATATATGAGGTTACATGAAATAGTAAGTTGTTCATAAGACATGCATAAACGACATACAATGCAACGGACACTTTACAAGACAATTATGTGTGTACATACAATGTTCTGGAGTGCATGTTCATTTATAGACGGTTTGTCTATAACTTGAGGCAAAAGCGTGTGTTTTACAGGCTTTGTGTCTTTAACTGTGGACTTTCCATGGCCACAATCTTTTGGGCCGTAAAACGTCTTATCAGTTGGTAACGGAGGATCTTTCTCTGTTGTGTTGGTTGAGGGTCTGTTACTAAGCACAATGCATTTAAAACATATTAGTAAATGTAACCAGCGATTATGTGTCTGATTTTGCCTCAGTCGCTACAAGTTTGACATTAACATGTCGCTAAAAAGGCCATTATATGGCATTATATGGGGCAGTCGTGGCCTAATGATTAGAGAGTTGGACTTGTAACCCGTTGCAGGTTCGAGGCTCAGGTCCGGCAGGAAGAGCGCTCTCTTCCACCCTCAATACTACGACTGAGGTGAGTCCCTTGAGCAAGGCACCGAACCCCCAACTGCTCCCCCTGGCACCGCAGCAATATGGCTGCCCACTGCTCAGGGGTGCGTTTCCGAAAGTGTCGTTAGCTAACTATGGTCGCAAGTTCCGTCATTATCAGCGTAGTTCAACGAGTCGGTGTTTCCTGAAACCATAGTTCCAACGAACATTCGGCATCGCAAAGTTGTGTGGTTGGAACGACAGCTCTCGACCTCTGGTTAGAAGCATAGTTTCTTGTTTGCATGACATGTGGACTTAATAAATTCTTATCTTGAGCAAAATAAGCAAGCTGATATTCAGTACGATCTATATCTTTTATTTAGAATACATAGAAATATAATTTACGTAATTTAGTTTGTCAAGAGATTTAAAGCACTGTTTTTAAAGAGTGCGCATGTGCGGACGTGCTCTAGTACGTAAGGACAAGCCAATGATTGAATCTGGAAATAAAGCTAAATAAATGAGAAAATTTAGAATTAGTCCTCAGATGCCATGTTCACAGTTTATAGCATAAAATCTAGCATTAATTCAAACTTAAACGGATTCATTAAAAGAAGTTATTACTCCACCACCTGCGTGACATCATTAACGAACGTGGTTGAACGACAGATTTGCGACAATACGGTTTTGGGAAACGGTCGTCAGTAGCTAGTTGATTTCTTCAATGATGAATCTTACTATGGTAGTTCAGCAGTGCGTTACGTCGTTGTACGGGAAACGCACCCCTGGGTGTGTGTTCACGGTGTGTGTGTGCAATTGGATGGGTTAAATACTTGGCCACACATCACTTCACTTTCACTAATATGATAAGCATAAAGATATGCAGCGCACACAAATTGTAGGACAATTAATACATTTTTAATCACACAGAACTATTATTTTGGATACAAAAACGGCATTAATTGGCCCATGCTTACACTACCATTCAAAAGTTTGAAGTCAGTGAGACTTTTTTCCCCTTAAGGAATTAATACTTTTAATCAGCAAGGATGCATTACATTGATCAAAGTGCTGTAAAGACATTTATAATGTCACAAAATATTTCTATTCCAAATAAACGTTGTTCTTTTAAACTTACAATTTGTCAAAGAATCCTGAGAAAAAGTATCATGGTTTCCACAAAAATATTAAGCAGCACAACTGTTCTCAACATTGATAATAAGAAATCTCTTGAGCAGCAAATCATCAATGATTTGTGAAGGATCATGTGACACTGAAGACTGGCGTAATGATGCTGAAAATTCAGCTTTTTCACAGGAATAAATTACATTTAAAATATATTCAAATAGAAAAAAGTTATTTTAGATTGCGATACTTTTTCACAATATTACTGTTTTACTGTATTTTGATCAAATAAATGCAGCCTTGGTGAGCATAAGAGACTCCTTTTTTAAAAAAACATTAACAAAAATCCAACATTTGAATGGTAGCGTGTACATTATATACACACAAGTCTTGTGATTTAGTTACAGGTAGTGTAACACAAGGACAATGTTAGGGTGGTTTACCCCATCAATGATAAGTGAATTATCACAGGGATACTATTTAGTCATGTGTACAGGCGCTGTGTAGTAGCTAAGCACTGCCTTCATTTGCTGATTGTGTTCTCAATCCTATGGGTTTGGCAGGTCATTGCTGTTTGTGTTCTAAGGTTACAATTATACAGGGTTTTTTTTTTAATTATGAGGAAGTAACCCAGCTAATGGAGTCGTTAACTCTGTTCTGAGTTGTTCCTTCTAAAGCAGAAGCCTTAATTGTAAAGAACCTCAAAAGTGACTGATTTTAAAAACATAAAAAAAATTGACCACAAACATTTGAATGGTAGCGTATATATATACATTATATACACACGTCTTCTGAAACTATACATAAGCATTGTTTGAGAAATGGACTGATTCATTTAATTTAGCTCTCTTTAACTAACATGGCATGAGTGAAGTAACAATGTCTGATTTATGAATTAATCATTTGTTTGAGTTGATTATTTTTAATGATTCCTAATACTGAATGATTTGTTCACGACTTGGACTGATTCAATTCTCAACTAACTGACTCAATGACCACAGTTGTTAACAGCTCACCAGACATGTACGAATATTCAGTATGTTCGGCACATAGTTATTGTATAACTTCAGAAGAGCTTTGCATGTAACATTGCGAGTCACATAGACTAATTTATGATGCTTTTGCCCATTCTTCATTACAGTTTTATGGTGCGTTTGCTCATTGAAATTTCATGGAAAAGAACAGCCAATACATTATTCAAATAGTATCGAATATTGCAAGTCATATGGGTTTTGGGCCTACATGAGGGTGAATAAATGATGACCGAATTTTCATTTTTGTGGTGAATTATCCCTTTAAAGTCATGCTCCTCATTGATGCATGTCTGAGAGCTTGCCCTATAGATTCAGAGGAAATTGAGGTCGGTGGTAGTGCGCTTGAAAACAGAAGCTCCATGGCACATGAATCTTGGAATTTTGCTGCACCTTCTCAGTCTTATCATCCTCGTTCCCTCTAATAGGGCATTCCCCAGTGATCTCAACAAATTGAGAAGCAGAGTATATGTAGCTTTTGAGATGATTAGCCTGCCAAGCATTTCATTAACCCGACCTAAGTGATTAAAAGGGGCAGATCCATTGATCCCCTTTGTGGTTCATGTATTATTACTCGGAAACCGTCTTCATGCCAGAATTCTGATATTCCTCCCCTTCATGTAAGGATTTGCAGTCACTGACCTTTGCAGATTTGGAGGTGTTAAGAACGGCCAGAGCGTTCATGCAGAACACTGGCACGAGACGAGAGACGCGGTCTAGTCAAGCCTGCTGCTCTGCTTCCCCGACCTTTCTTACCCCCATCTCACGTCCTTGGCTCTTGTGAGATCACAGAGAGGTGAGGTGCTTCGTTCTAATAAATCGCACAGAGAGGAAAAAAGGAATCTGCTCTGTGCCACATTATGCAGCCTTATGCAAGTATATACCAAAAGCAGGACAATAATATGCTTTGACAGAGCTTGACATAAGCCTTTTTCATAGAGTACTGAGAAGCTAATGAGTGGTATAAGAGGACTGAAAGGAGCACGTAATAATAGATGCTGTCTGCCTGAATGCTTTTCAGGTGTGCATCTAGCTTTCACAGAGAGGCTGGAGTCTAGCTGGCAATATAGAGAAAGCCGGAGAGCTATAGATTTTATGACAAGCGTCAGTCTCCCATTCTTGAATAATAGTGGAACCGGAAAGCTTCAATTCTTTGGGAGTATTTTCAAATGTTTACCTTATGTTTACCTCTTTCACTGATGCTAAGAGCATGCTGAATCCCAGAGGAACAGCTGCTTCATACACATATATAGTAAGCTGTGAAAAAGTCAGTTAACGTTTCACTTGGTTAAATGTATAATATAACTAACAATGCTTTATGAATATAGCTATGTATATATCAATTTAAATTATAGTACCATTTGAAATGATGTGCCCGTGTTTAAAATATTCTTATAATTACATATATTTTAGATTGCTCATATTCAAATGGATACCTAAGTGTTTAAAATATACAACAATAATAATACATGTAAACTGATCAAACTGATATCAAACTCATACTTGAACATAACATGTAAACTATCCCACTACGTAAACTGAACGGACTGCTCCACAAATGTGAATCAAGCTTTGCTATCTCATGCTTTTAAGTCAGGAAATTTAATAAAGTTGGACTGCTACAGCTGATTACATTTCTTATTAATGAAGATCAAGCGTCACAAGGCTGGTGGATCTGCCTCCGTAAAGCTCCATCTTGATTTTTTTCTCCCACTAATGCTTTCTGAAATCAAATTAGGAACAACCTGATTAATCTCACCCATTATTTCTGTTTCATAATTTCATGGACTTGAAAAAACCTGGAGTTCTCCCAAGAACCCATGCAGTTTCATTAATGAAAGTACAGAAATATAAAAATAGTTTTGGTAAAGTTTTTCAGGAGCCTGAAGAATTAAATGAGCAAAATGTGGTCACGGGGCCAAATTGAATGAATGAATACTTTATTTCAACCTGAACCTCTGCCAAAATGTTACAAATGAACAGATTCACCAATTTACCAAAGTCATTTCAATAATGGATTCTGTTCCAAAAAAAAACGAATCAATCATGTATTTTGCAACATCCACTTTTTGTGATGGCACTGGACTGGAAGTAGGGCTCATAAAGATTGTGTTTGATCTCATTGAGTCATTTTTTAACACATAAACATATTGAGAGCCTATCACCTCTCTTTCTCTATGCCCAGAGGCCAGAGCAAGAACTCTGCAGAAAGCACTTGGCTGTTTTCTATCATCGCTCTGCTCCCCATTGCCCAAGTTCAAATAGTACATTAAACAAGTCCTTCAAATTTTCACGAGTCAAATGTTTCCGTGTATTTTACAGCCCCAAGATGTTCCATTTGTCCATTACATCCTTAAATATCATCAGTTTTTGCACTACTAAATCATCTGAACTGCCTACTCATCCAAAAGGAAATTCAAATTCAAAGACTTGAATCAGGCTGGTGAATCACTTCCTCACCCAAGTTTGACCTCATAGTCAAGTGTAACGGATGGCATGGAAGCAGACACATCATGAACCTGGCAAAGAAGAAAGAAAATCACCTAGCCTCTGTGACCTTGCAGTGTAAAGTCATCCTGACCTTTCAGAAGCAAGATCAACAGAACTGAAATGTTTTAGAAAGATGTACTCTGCTTTAAAGGAGCACTCCACTTTTTTTGAAAATGCTCATTTTCCAACTCCCCTAGAGTTAAACAGTTGAGTTTTACCGTTTTTGAATCCATTGAGCCGATCTCCGGGTCTGGTGATAGCACTTTTAGCATAGATCATTGAATCTGATTAGACCGTTAGCATCTCGCTCGAGTAGCAACGGAGTTCTGCAAGTGTGTTTGTTTGTTCTGTGTCACGAGTCGAAACCGCAGGTGGTGAGTGAAACTGCATCAAATGTCTGTGTTTTGTTGGCAATCGGTGTGTATAATGTAAACAACTAGAATGTATAGAGAATAAAAATGTATCCAGGGATGTGTGTGTGTGTGTGTGTACTTGTGACTCTTTAGCTCCACCCACTGCACACCTCCACAAGCTCATCTTTTTTCCAGAAAGAATCGGTACAGCTTATCTGTCTTTTATAAATATGATTAAAAACTAAAGACTTTTCGGAGATATGAAGGATACAATACTGTACTCAAGATTAAGTACATGAGACTGGCAGAAACTGCATGTGGTATGTACCCTTTAACATGGATGGATCTCTACCTGTCACAATAATATAAAACTGTTCTAATATTACAGTAACAATTACAGAAGAATAAAATCAAGCATATTTTGTTAACTTTTGGAGCTTGGAAGGGTTCAAGTTTGAGCAGATGTTTTATACCTTCATCACTGTCCTCATCAGAGCTCATTTCCTTGTACATTCAGCATCTGGCTCATATTCGCGATCTCAAACATATTCTCAAAACTATCCTTTTCGACATCTTCAAAATCAATAATTTGATCGCTGACAGCTTCTTCACCAGATCCAGTGACACTAATATTTGATTGTGTTCAGTCCTTGCTCTGCAGTAAATCGCTGAGCCATTTCAAGTTTTGCTCATGATTCGTCCTGTTCTTTTGTTTTCTGCCTGCGGTAACTATGAGTGAAAGGTCTCTTCATCATCGGGCACAGAAAAAATATACTTACACTGTTACACACTTCGGGTCGTTAGCGACCCTATACATTTTTTACAAAAATGAATGGGAAAACATGCATACTTATATATTAGTGTTGTAGTCAAGACCACCTAAACCGAGACCAAGTCGAGACCAAGACCAGCGTGTGCCGAGACCAAGACAAGACCAAGACTTTGTGGTGTTGAGACCAAGACAAGACCAAGACCAAGACAGGGCGAGACCGAGTCAAGACCAAGACCAGACCAGCACTCCTTAAATTCATCTAAAAGATCCATATCTAGTGTCTGAGAAATTACTTATATTGAATACGGTAATTAAATACAATTAGAATAGTAAGACACTATAGCGCTGTTACCAATCAAATCACTACCAATAAAATTCATGGCACAGAAGTTGCATCTGAATTGATACGATTACACCTGCATAAATAATGTTCAGATTAATTTAACATTAAAACATTAACATTATTTAACTGTCACAGAATCCTTTATTCAACCGATTTGTTCAAAGCAACCGATTCTTTTAATAACCAAACGCTGCCGAATTAGCAAAGACACAGTTTAAAATGTAATTTAATATTAACTTCTTGTTTATAGAATGTTTGTATAAATCAATATCATTTGCAATCACGCTAATATATTCATGAAAACAGCTCTCTTGCTATTGCGATATTGCTTAATTCTATTCTATGTTATATAAAAAAACAATCTCAGAATTTTGTGGGCATTTATATAAATTTTTGCACATTTCTGAGACAATTCTGCATTGATTTTGAACCCGGCAGCATAGTGACATTAATGATATTAAATCAGACAATGCACTGGAAATTTAGTGATATCCTTGCAGTTGTGGTCTTGACTGGTCTTGAGATAAAATCCCGAGTCCTTTAAGTCCGAGACCAAGACAAGACCGAGGAGAAATGCAGTCGAGACCGAGACAAGACCAAGACCATCAAAAAATGGTCTTAAGACCGGTCTCGAGACCAAGACCGGTCTCGAATACTACAACACTATTATATATATATATATATATATATATATATATATATACACACTCACCTAAAGGATTATTAGGAACACAATACTTATACTGTTTTTGACCCCCTTTCGCCTTCAGAACTGCCTTAATTCTACGTGGCATTGATTCAACAAGGTGCTGAAAGCATTCTTTAGAATCTCCCGTTCCACCACATCCCAAAGATGCTCTATTGAGTTGAGATCTGGTGACTGTGGGGGCCATTTTAGTACAGTGAACTCATTGTCATGTTCAAGAAACCAATTTGAAATGATTCAAGCTTTGTGACATGGTGCTTTATCCTGCTGGAAGTAGCCATCAGAGGATGGGTACATGGTGGTCATAAAGGGATGGACATGGTCAGAAACAATGCTCAGGTAGGCCGTGGCATTTAAACGATGCCCAATTGGCACTAAGGGGCCTAAAGTGTGCCAAGAAAACATCCCCCACACCCATGGGCGTCAGTTTGGTTTGAAATGTGCTGGGGACAGAGACGCATTCAGAAGTGCATTTTCAGAAGTGCTGGGTACAATAATGCATACGTTTTTTTCCTCTCTTTCGCGCAGGTTACGTTTTAAAAGACGATGTCCATAGCTTACTAATGTAAATAAATAAAAATGTATACAAAAATCATGTGATGATGTCGACTCGTTTTATGAAGAAGAAAGCCGTAAGTTTTCAAAAAGCATTCATATGATATGACCCACTAATCTGATTCATAAGTACCATGTTGACAATATGACATGGCCATGACGTGGTTTAATGTACCTAAACAATGATTACCAAATTTCTCTCTCATGTTGCTCCTCATAACCACTGAAAACGGAAAAAAAAATCTAACCCAAAATTGGGCCTCACTCTACATTATCCCGCTTATTACAAGGCTACCCACCAAATAAATCAATAATTCGACACAAAATATTGATTTAAAAAGAAGTTTATTGATTTAAACACGATTGCATTGCTTCCGCTAAAGAAAATAGTCAGTTCCGTCTCTACGGTTAGAATCCTGCCGCGTCCATAGCAACGCTCTGTCAACGCAAACCGTAACTAGCTTAAGCAGCAGAACGGCTAGGCATTGCCACATACATATTATTTTTTCCACTCAATTATGTCGTAATAATGAGATCTTATGTCTTTTAACAACATCTTTTCTCGTAATAACGAGATCTTATGCCGTTTTAACGACATCTTTTCTCGTAATAACGAGATCTTATGTCGTTAAAACAACATATTTTTCTTGTTAAAACATATATTTTCTCCTAATAAGGACATGTGTTGTACAGTGGTGTGTACAAAATATGCCTATATCCACATTAGAGAATTCATATAGCCCATGCCTTTGTCACACTTCCATGTCTGAAAAGCAGAAGCAAGCTCAGCGTAAAATAGGCTCTTCCGGTGGCAGTGCCCATAGCACAAAAGTATTGTAATTTATTGATGTAGCCCAGTTCATAACAGCCACGGGTAACAGGTGCCATGGACCGCTCATGTTCGCATCAGTGGCATAGCTTTAACCTTGAAATTACGGACCCCGGTGCACAAATATCATAACTATCTATAATAGGCCTACTTTAATATATTGTATGTTATACTATAATACATACAGTACTGTGCAAAAGTCTTAGGCACGTTAGTATTTACACCCCCAAAAATGGTTTTAAGCCAGTTATTTATAACTTTTGTAATAGTGTGTCAGTAGGTTATATCAGTTTACATTTTCAAACATTAATTTTGCCATTATTTGTAATAATCCATTCCATTGAGATTTTTGTATGCAGAATGAGTCTGACAACAGAGCTATGATCCACACAGAGATCTGATCTCACCATCATCGAGTCCGTCTGGGATTACATGAAGAAACAGAAAAAACTGAGACTAAATCCAGAAGAACTGTGGCAGCGTCTCCAAGACGCTTGAAGAAACCTTCCTGTAAAGCTACAGTACTTAGACACTTGGGTAAAAATGCTGTAAAGTCAAGTCTACTTATGCCATTCAAAAATAATGTCATAAGTAGACTGTTAATTTTTTTGATCAATTAACTTCTATTAACTAAATCAAATCAGTTTGTGTGACCACCCTTTGCGTTGAAAACAGCTTTAGTTTTGGGACACTTGCTCATAGTTTTTTAGGGAGCTTTGCAGGAAGGTTTCTTCAAGCGTCTTGGAGACGCTGCCACAGTTCTTCTGGATTTAGTCTCAGTTTTTTCTGTTTCTTCATGTAATCCCAGACGGACTCGATGATGGTGAGATCAGATCTCTGTGTTGATCATAGCTCTGTTGTCAGACTCCTTCTGCATACAAAAATCTCACTGGAATGGATTATTACAATTAATGGCAAAATTAATGTTTGAAAATGTAAACTGATATAACCTACTGACACACTATTACAAAATGTATAAATAACTGGCTTAAAACCATTTTGGGGGGTGAAAATACTAACGTGCCTAAGACTTTTGCACAGTACTGTATATTCTAGAATTTTTGTAAAAAGAAAGACGCTTTCAGCCTTAGGCTACTCAAAGGCCGCGGAAACAGGCCAGTGGGTTCGTTACACACGTCAATCCATTCCCAGCGTTCTTATTTTGCTTCTTATGTATTAAATATACAGGCAATTCGTTTATGAAACCTTGATCAAAATTAAAATACAATTTATAGAAAACGAAATTCACTTCTGCAAAACAACACTCAATAAAAATCATGTCTGACCCCACTCCATGTCTCCAGACATATTGCGCGTCTTATAGCCTATATTACTCATGCCGACGAAAGCGCCCGCAAATTCTTTAATATTTTTCATTTTTGCAGTTTTTTTTTACCACTTCGTTATTTTGGCTCGGAATTTCGTTTGAACTGAATTTAGAAATTTAATTTTAAATTAAAAACTTTGCGTTTAATAAACAAAATACATTTTTGAAGCGTTTGGAGTGGAGTAGGCTATATGCCTATTTAGATTCATAGTTAGGCTATATGTTTAAACCAATTATGTGGCATCACAGTTTGATTGTACAGAAATATAAGCTTTTAAATTTTGTTCTCTTTTCTTAAGCTGATTTTTAAAATTTATAAATAATCTAGCTCTAGCCGTACTCTGTCCTTTTGTGACAAAAATAAACACAAGGAAAGTTGCCACTAGGAGAGCAGCGGGTGGCAACTGCATAGCAGAGGGGCGCAAAACCACTTTTGGCCAGTCAAGTTTCTCAGTGATAGGGTCCCATTTTTGGAATGATTTACCAATGGAAATAAAAACAGAAACAGACCTGAAAACATTTAATAGAAAGGTGAAACACTGGCTGAAAGAAAATCAAATATGTGGACATTGAGCTATCTTGGTTTTAATGTATTGTCTGTGTTGGATGTGATGTGTTGTCTTGTGTAATGTGGTTGTGTAAATATATTTGGTATATGTTTTTAGAAAGGCCTGACCAGGGACTGGGGTTGCAAATTAGCCCATTGGCTAGAAACCTTTTATGCAACACAGCTACACATTTTTTGTTATGGCTTTGTCTATGATAATTATGTATGTAATAATGTGCGCTGCATTGTCCCTGACAAATAAATTAAATTAAAATAATTAATATTATTTCGGGAATGGATTGACGTGCGTAACAAACCCACTGGCCTGTTTCTGCGGCCTTTGAGTAAGGCTGGAAGCGTCTTTCTTTTGAATACATTTCTTGAATGTCTTAATTACAGTAGGGATTATAGATAGTTATGATATTTGTGGCTGCACCGGGGTCCGTCATTACGCTAATCATGAGCGGTCCATGGCACCTGCTACCCATGGCTGTTAAGAACTGTAGGCTACATCAATACATTACAATACTTTCGTGCTGTGGGCACTGCCACTGATACAGGCAGCGGAAGAGCCTATTTTTCGGGGCTTGCTTCTGCTTTTCAAACAAGTGTGACAAAGGCATGGGCTAAATAAATTCTCTAATGTGGCTACAGACATAGGCTATATACACACATCACTATACAACACATGCCCTTATTAGGAGAAAATATCGTTAAATACGTCGTTTTAACCACATACGATCTTGTTATTACGAGAAAAGATGTTGTTAAAATGACATAAGATCTCGTTATTACAACATAATTTAGTGGGAAAAATAATATATTTAATAATAATGTATGTGGCAGCAATGCGTCACCGTAAAATTTAACTCGAGGTTTAAAAAAAAAAAAAAAAAGTGGTGGGTACAAAATGACTCATGACGAAATCTAGTGGGTCCAATTTTGGTGAGCTTGTGCAAATTGTAGCTTCTTTTTCCTATTTGTAGTGGAGATGAGTGGTACCCCGTGGGGTCTTCTGCTGTTGTAGCCCATCCGCCTCAAGGTTGTGCGTGTTGTGGCTTCACCAATGCTTTGCTGCATACCTCGGTTGTAACGAGTGGTTATTTCAGTCAAAGTTGCTCTTCTATCAGCTTGAATCAGTCGGCCCATTCTCCTCTGACCTCTAGCATCAACAAGGCATTTTCCACAGGACTGCCGCATACTGGATGTTTTTCCCTTTTCACACCATTCTTTGTAAACCCTAGAAATGATTGTGCGTGAAAATCCCAGTAACTGAGCAGATTGTGAAATACTCAGACCGGCCCGTCTGGCACCAACAACCATGCCACGCTCAAAATTGCTTAAATCACCTTTCTTTCCCATTCTGACATTCAGTTTGGAGTTCAGGAGATTGTCTTGACCAGGACCACACCCCTAAATGCATTGAAGCAACTGCCATGTGATTGGTTGATTAGATAATTGCATTAATGAGAAATTGAACAGGTGTTCCTAATAATCCTTTAGGTGAGTGTATGTATATATATATATATATATATATATATATATATATATATATATATATATATATATATATATATATATATATATATATATATATATATATATATATATATATATATATATTCTTTTTTTTTCTTGTTATATTATTAATAATGATTTGATTGAGGAATACTTAAGGTTATGAAGGTAATAGAAGGTTGATGTCTAACTTTCAACATGCAGTAGGATTGTCAAACAAGTGCACAGGTTACAAGCATGCACAGACTTCCTAAGATAAGCACCTTAAAGTATACAAATACATTTCTTTGTTCCCTTTGATGTCCCTGCATCTTTGGGGTAAACATTGTTTGCATACCTCAGCAGGGTTGTTTCAGTAAGAATTCTTAACATGAAGCTGCCTTTTTTCAGTTTGTTATGCTTGGTATTGCCCACACACACCACACAACAGTCTCCCAATCCTTTGGTGATTAAGCTGTTGATATGGGCTGCTTAATGACTTCCTGCGTTTCTGTGAGACCTGAGAGGTGTAGATTTAAGCTCCTGACAGTGGTGAGGGATGGATGAAGAGATCGAGAGGAGCAATTCCTCAGCCGAGTGCTGAGTCAGTGGATTGTACTGCCAAGGACGGTCAAATTCTCACTTACAATACCAAAGCTTTGATGTATAATGTCAAACTTACAATGTAAATCTAAAGGTTTGGTTGCCTTTTTAATGGGTTTGGCTCATTGGGCAGTCGTGGCCTAATGTTTAGAGAGTCAGACTGCTAACCCAAAGGTTGCGGGTTCGATTCTCAATACGGGCAGGGAATGACTTAGGTGCTCTTGAGCAAAGCACCACAGCAAAATGATTGCTTACTGCTCCGTGTGTGTGTGTGTTCACTACTCACTACACCTAATGTGTGTGCATTAGCTTGGGTTAAATGCAGAGGACAAATTCCAAGTATGGGTGAGTACGAGTACGAGTATTAGCCTTCATATGTCACTTTCGATTTATTTATATACACCGATCAGGCATAGCATTATACAACTGACAGGTGAAGTAAATAACATTGATTGTCTCTTCATCACGGCGCCTGTTAGTGGGTGGGATAAATTAGGCAGCAAGTGAACATTTTGTCCTCAAAGGTGATGTGTTAAAAGCAGGAAAAATGAACAAGCGTAAGGATTTGAGAGAGTTTGACAAGGGCCAAATTATGGCTTGATGACTGGGTCAGAGCATCTCGAAAACTGCAGCTCTTGTGGGGTGTTCCCAGTCTGCAGTGGTCAGTATCTATCAAAAGTGGTCCAAGGAGGGAACAGTGGTGAACCAGCGACAGGGTCATGGGCGGCCAAGACTCATTGATACATGTTGGGAGCGAAGGCTGGCCCGTGTGGTCCGATCAAACAGACGAGCAACTGTAGATCAATTGCTCAAGAAGGTAATGCTGGTGCCCATGCTGACCCCTGTGCCAACAGTGGGCATGTGAGCATCGTAACTGGACCACGGAGCAATGGAAGAAGGTGGCCTGGTCTGATCACGTTCCCTTTTACATCACGTGGATGGCTGAGTGCATGTGTGTCGCTTACTCTGGGAACACATGGCACCATGATGCACTATGGGAAGAAAGCAAGCCAGTAGAGGCAGTGTGATGCTTTAGCCAATGTTCTGCTTGGAAACCTTGGGTCCTGCCATTCATGTGGATGTTACTTTGACACAAACCACCTAAGCATTGTTGCAGACCATGTACACCCTTTCATGGAAACGTATTACCTGGTGGCTGTGGCCTCTTTCAGCAGGATAATGAGCCCTGCCACAAAGCAAAAATGGTTCAGGAGCACAAAAAGTTAGAGGTATTGACTTGGCCTCCAAATTCCTTAGATCACAATCCAAATGAGCATCTGTGGATGTGCGGAACAAAGGTCAGGGCTGTTTTGGGAGCAAAAGGGGAACCAACACAATATTATAATATTAAAATGTCATAATGTTATGCCTGGTCGGTGTATGTATATATATATATATATATATATATATATATATATATATATATATATATATATATATATATATATATATATATATATACAGGTCCTTCTCAATAAATTAGCATATTGTGATAAAGTTCATTATTTTCCATAATGTAATGATAAAAATGAAACTTTCATATATTTTAGATTCATTGCACACCAACTGAAATATTTCAGGTCTTTTATTGTTTTAATACTGATGATTTTGGCATACAGCTCATGAAAACCCCAAATTCCTGTCTCAATAAATTAGCATATTTTATCCGACCAATAAAAGAAAAGTGTTTTTAATACAAAAAAGTCAACCTTCAAATAATTATGTTCAGTTATGCACTCAATACTTGGTCGGGAATCCTTTTGCAGAAATGACTGCTTCAATGCGGCGTGGCATGGAGGCAATCAGCTTGTGGAACTGCTGAGGTGTTATGGAGGCCCAGGATGCTTCGATAGCGGCCTTAAGCTCATCCAGAGTGTTGGCTCTTGCGTCTCTCAACTTTCTCTTCACAATATCCCACAGATTCTCTATGGGGTTTAGGTCAGGAGAGTTGGCAGGCCAATTGAGCACAGTAATACCATGGTCAGTAAACCATTTACCAGTGGTTTTGGCACTGAGCAGGTGCCAGGTCCTGCTGAAAAATGAAATCATCTCCATAAAGCTTTTCAGCAGATGGAAGCATGAAGTGCTCCAAAATCTCCTGATAGCTAGCTGCATTGACCCTTCCCTTGATAAAACACAGTGGACCAACACCAGCAGCTGACATGGCACCCCAGACCATCACTGACTGTGGGTACTTGACACTGGACTTCAGGCATTTTGGCATTTCCTTCTCCCCAGTCTTCCTCCAGACTCTGACACCTTGATTTCCGAATGACATGCAAAATTTGCTTTCATCCGAAAAAAGTACTTTGGACCACTGAGCAACAGTCCAGTGCTGCTTCTCTGTTGTCCAGGTCAGGCGCTTCTGCCACTGTTTCTGGGTCAAAAGTGGCTTGACCTGGGGAATGCGAAACCTGTAGCCCATTTCCTTGCACGGTGGCTCTGGATGTTTCTACTCCAGACTCAGTCCACTGCTTCCGCAGGTCCCCCAAGGTCTGGAATCGGTCCTTCTCCACAATCTTCCTCAGGGTCCGGTCACCTCTTCTCGTTGTGCAGCGTTTTTTGCCACACTTTTTCCTTCCCACAGACTTCCCACTGAGGTGCCTTGATACAGCACTCTGGGAACAGCCTATTCGTTCAGAAATTTCTTTCCGTGTCTTACCCTCTTGCTTGAGGGTGTCCATGATGGCCTTCTGGACAGCAGTCAGGTCGGTAGTCTTACCCATGATTGCGGTTTTGAGTAATGAACCAGGCTGGGAGTTTTTAAAAGCCTCAGGAATCTTTCGCAGGTGTAATTTTGATTCAGATGATTAGGTTAATAGCTCGTTTAGAGAACCTTTTCATGATATGCTAATTTATTGAGACAGGAATTTTGGGTTTTCATGAGCTGTATGCCAAAATCATCAGTATTAAAACAATAAAAGACCTGAAATATTTCAGTTGGTATGCAATGAATCTAAAATATATGAAAGTTACATTTTTATCATTACATTATGGAAAATAATGAACTTTATCACAATATGCTAATTTATTGAGAAGGACCTGTATATATATATATATATATATATATATATATATATATATATATATATATATATATATATATATATATATATATAATCACACTCACCTAAAGGATTATTAGGAACACCTGTTCAATTTCTCATTAATGCAATTATCTAATCAACCAATCACATCGCAGTTGCTTAAATGCTTTTAGGGGTGTGGTCCTGGTCAAGACAATCTCCTGAACTCCAAACTGAATGTCAGAATGGGAAAGAAAGGTGATTTAAGCAATTTTGAGCATGGCATGGTTGTTGGTGCCAGACGGGCCGGTCTGAGTATTTCACAATCTGCTCAGTTACTGGGATTTTCACGCACAACCATTTCTAGGGTTCACAAAGAATGGTGTGAAAAGGGAAAAACATCCAGTATGCGGCAGTCCTGTGCGCGAAAATGCCTTGTTGATGCTAGAGGTCAGAGGAGAATGGGCCGACTGATTCAAGCTGATATAAGAGCAACTTTGACTGAAATAACCACTCGTTACAACCGAGGTATGCAGCAAAGCATTTGTGAAGCCACAACACGCACAACCTTGAGGCGGATGGGCTATAACAGCAGAAGACCCCACGGGGTACCACTCATCTCCACTACAAATAGGAAAAAGAGGCTACAATTTGCACAAGCTCACCAGCTCAATTGGACAGTTGAAGACTGGAAAAATGTTGCCTGGTCTGATGAGTCTCGATTTCTGTTGAGACATTCAGATGGTAGAGTCAGAATTTGGCGTAAACAGAATGAGAACATGGATCCATCATGCCTTGTTACCACTGTGTGGTGGTGTAATGGTGTGGGGGATGTTTGGCACACTTTAGGCACACTGTCTTGGCACACTTTATGCTCCTTAGTGCCAATTGGGCAATGTTTAAATGCCACGGCCTACCTGAGCATTGTTTCTGACCATGTCCATCCCTTTATGACCACCATGTACCCATCCTCTGATGGCTACTTCCAGCAGGATAATGCATCATGTCACAAAGCTTGAATCATTTCAAATTGGTTTCTTGAACATGACAATGAGTTCACTGTACTAAAATGGCCCCCACAGTCACCAGATCTCAACTCAATAGAGCATCTTTGGGATGTGGTGGAACGGGAGCTTCATGCCCTGGATGTGCATCCCACAATATATATATATATATATATATATATATATATATATATATATATATATATATATATATATATATATATATATATATATATATATATATACACTGTGTGCAGAATTATTAGGAACGTTGATTTTCTGATCATATTTTTTTTCCAGGCACATTTGACCAAATCCAAACCACAGTAATCCTAATAACTACTATTAATTTAGTATTTAATCATGTATAAGTGATATACAATTGTTCATGAAGGCTGGAGATGAAAAACACCTTATATTCAGGTGTGCAGAATTATTAGGCATGTTTTCTTTAACAGATAAATTGAGCCAAAAAAGAGATTTAACTCTTTTTATTAAATGCCCATGAGAAGGATGCAATACGAATGCAATACTAGACATTACAGTTAAGGCATGACCATTGGACAGTGAAATGCTCATTGGGTCAGCAGGGTCAGACAAAAACATGTGGCGGAGAAAAGACACCTGTTAACTGCATAAGAATTAAGATGAAGAATTAAGTGTGAAACCATCAGGAACCCTTTAGTCTCCAGCACCAGCATTTTCCAGAACTGCAACCTACCTGGAGTCTCCAGAAGTGCAAGGTGTCAGGATCTCAGAGACTTAAATTAGGTAAAGAATCCTAAAAAATGACCCCCACTAAATAAGAATCACAAGCTGAAGTGTTGTAAAATGCATGAAGACTGATTTTTTTATAGGCTTTATGGACAGATAGGTTGAGAGTGACTCTTGAAGGACCAGCACCACATCCTCTAGCACCACTGTTTGAAGAATTCATATTTCAGAATCTGGCAGTAAGTTTTGGGAGTTCATTTTTAGTCCATCTCTGCCAAACGGACTTCAGGATTTATGTGTATAACCGTTTTAATCTTAATATATTTTAAAATGTAATTCATTCCTGTGATGAGAAAGCTGAATTTTCTGCCATTACATCCTTTTGATTTGCTGCTCAAGAAACATTTCTTCGTCTTCTTCTTCTTCTTATTATTATTATTATTATCAGTGTTGAATAAAATTGTGCTGCTTTTGAATAAAATGTTTGCCTAATGTATATATTCAGCATTTTGGATGGGCTTAAACGGAAAACGAAGATTCTTAATTATTTTATATTTTCAGAAAGTGTGTATTTACTCAAGATGACATATTGTGTTTTTAACCATGTATTGTTATCTCAATACATTCTTAATGAACTCTCATGGACGGCTCTGACAGCATGGCACAGTTTATGCAGCAGAAGACAAAATGTACCATTACAATGTGCATTCTGCATTTTTTCAATTTCAAGAAGAAAAACATATATTGTGTCCTTTTGTGTACTTATTACAATACACACTTGCATTACAAGTAAAACAATTGTTATCAGTAGAGAGAAACATAGACATGTTGGTAGTGTTTTCAGGCAACACGAGTTAATTAATAATACAGAGCAGCAGCGGAAGGAGGCAGGCAGTGTAATTTGAGTTTAATCTCTAATGTGAGGAAATTACATTCAGAGTTATTCTTACCTCAGTGTTTCCGTCCGCCTTAAACAGGAAGCTCAGGACTTACTGATATTAAGTCTTTCTTTTCTAAATGACTTAGAGCCTTGCTTGCCTTATTATTATCAAATATTGATGGGCCATATTAAAACAAGAATATTGCTAAAAGAATAAAATCTCTTAACAACCCTTCGGTTACAGGAAGCAGGAAGAGGAACTCCTTAAGAGCAAAATAGACGTCAGGGCAGCATGAAAGATTTTCCAGACGGTTCGATATGCTTGAGGAAAGATGTAATTTTTTTTTTTCTTTGATCCGAGAATAACTTTAGTGTTGACAAGCGGGTAATAGTTTTAGGTTTGACTATGACAAAATGAACTCACGTCTTTCTTTCATACTGTGCCATAGGCTTTGGTTTTTCCCTCAGCTTCGTATGAGTTACCGTAGCAAGGATTACTGTCTCAGCGGTTGACAGTAAAATATTTCAACCCGACTTACTGTATTGTCGACTACGGATACAAACCTGATACTAGGGAGCTATCGCAGAGAACCTGATGCAATTGTTTTGTGCCTGTCAACGTGAACAGAGAACCAAACCTTCACTGTAAATGCCTTGTAGGATCTTCTCAGATTACAATGCCACAGCAGAAGACGTGAGAACAATGAATTGCAAATAAAACATTTTCCTACAAATAAAAAATGATGACAATTTGCTTATCCACTCCCTGCTGGCAGAGATGTATAATCAGACATGTGAATGTTAAGCGGAAGAGGATATAGACCCTGGAATAACTGTTTAGTTATCCATGGCAGATCCATAGCGGTTTGTTGTGTCATGTGCTGAGCGAAACAAATCGCTGCATAATAGGCAGTGGAGGATGGCAGCGGTAAATCTGAGGCTTTGAGAGAATGATGAACACACATATGAGTGCTCACAGACTCCACGGAGGAAGCTGCAAAGTGCATCCTGGGGGTCTGCCTCTAAACACCCACTGTGCCATCCATTAGCAATGAATCGTAGTTAGTGTTCATTAGGGATCAGATGCCTCTCCGCGGGTCGGTGGGAGCCACTAGTCTTGCACATTGATCATGATGTGTTTGGGAGCTGCTACCTCTAGTCCTGCCCACTGCCACACTGTGAGTTGTAAATGTGACTCTGGGAAAATCAATCGACAAAATGATTTCTTTACTTATCCTCAGCTGGGTGCCAAGTAAAGGGAAACAAAAAGGTGACGTGTAAATGTTAAAAGGTCAAATCTTTGTTTTAGACCAGACTGAAGTCAAGCAGAAATCTTTGCAAAGGGTTGTCAATAGAGAAAATTCAACCGGACGGTGTAGTTACAACATCTAACAGCAGGGGCTTACTTGTTAACCAGCCAAATTTTACCCCTTTCATTACAACCCACTATAATACAGGCTAGTCTACCTCAGAAAGTGATTCTTCAGGGCACCACCCTGCAGCCAAACACGATCACATTAGAATGCGTATCAATAGTAAGAGTGTGCAATGTCGTGGAAGGTATTGCCGTGCATATGGTACCTTTATGCTGTGTATATGACACGTTCTTGGGTAGGATGGGGATGGGGGCTGTGCGTATAATACACCATAAAGTACATATCATATGCATGCGAAAAACTCATTTTGGCGTATACATTCCACGAGATTGCACACTCGTACTATTGATACGCATTGTCATGAGATCGTGTTGCATATGCACATTCCACGACATTATATGTTTTACGTTTTAAATATGTTTTAAATAATGTCTAAGTTAATACTTGTTCAAAACAATCACTTTAGCAAAGTTTGTACTATTTTTGGTTTATTTTGACAAATAAAAGAATTCATTTTTGTTAAATAAATATACTGTCATTAAAATATGTTCATTTTTTAATGACCCAGCACATCACCTGTTCACTCTTCTGCCATCAGGGAAGAGGCACAGAAGCATCAGCAACAGAACATCACGCTTCAGAGATAGCACCTACCTCCAAGCTATACGATATTTAAACATGGCTTAATGCTTGAATGTTTGATTTAGGTTATGAACTTGTGGACTGATATAATGATATTTACCATCTGAATCTTGAAGTCAGCCAGCTGTTTATTATCATGTTAATTATTGCACCTTTTACCCCAAATACCATACTTTCACATATTTTTCCGTTATTGAAAAACTGTTGCTTTAATTACCTTGAAAAAAAACAAAATATAGATTTAATAATATGTAAAACTATATTTTATAATTGTATTGGTTCTCATTTGCTACATAAATCTACATTAAAAAACCACCATTAAATATTAGATCAAATTAGCGCAGAGTCAACTTTGTGTTTCTGTCCGCAATCGCATCAAGGATCAGCCAAATTTCCATGTGCATCATCAAAAGCAGTTGTAAAGAAGTGCTGAGCTAAATTTACGATCTAGTGGTTTAATAGAGAATAGAGTCAAATGCGCCTTTTACCCCGGTGTGCCTTTAGCCCTGTTGTACATCATGTAACTTGCTTATGCCTAATGTGGACAGATTGTGTGCATTTTTATTAGGGGTGTAACGATTCATCTACTACATCGATGTATCGATTTATTTTCCTACGATCTAACTACATCGATCTGTGCTCGGCAAGTTGGCCTTCCGGACGACATATATCGATCTAACATCGTTTTAAAAGGTAATCAATCGATTGTATCGATCATAGGAAATAACGCATTGGATTTAAGCACGTCAGACTTTAAATGGATGTTTTTTCTTAGCACTTTTAATGATAACGGCGTTAAACGTTACTCGATTCATTCTGCCTATCTGTGACATCAACGCACGCAGCAGCGCTAAGAAAACAAAACATAGCGGCGGATGGCAGAGGAGAAGCCAACCAGCGAGAAATTATCAAGCCACCAGGAGAAACAGCTACCTGTACTTTCAACCCTTGCTAAATGTTACCTGTGCATTCCTGGGACCAGTGTGCCAGCAGAGCGAGTTTGTAGTACTGCTGGCGACATAGTGAACGTACAGAGAAGTGTTCTGCGGTCAGATCATGTTGAATCAGTGGCGATTTTTTTAAGACTGCAAGGGAAGCTCGGCTTCCCTTATAATGTCACAAAATTAATGGTCAAATATGTACTATTGTATTAACATTTTATTGACTAAAAATGCGTTAGAAAACGTTCATCTCAAAGACGAGTTCGTTCAGAATCAGTTACATATAGCAGGTCGGCTGACTCGATTTCCTTCTCATACATTCCCGCAGCGTCACAGTGCATTTCCCTATTGAAGCCCAGCGTCCATTGACTTCAATGGGGCTGCTGTGAACTTTTTTTTAAGCGCTTCGAAACTAGACGGTCATTGGATAAACGCTGCGATTATGTCCCGCCCACGGACGCTCAGCGTCTCTGGGGGTGAATGGGGAGTGGGCTGGCCCGGACTCCGAGCTTCTGCGTGATGATTGGAGGGTCTGTCGAAAGACTGCATCTCCCTTTGACTGACAGCGATTCTGTACTATAAGGAATCACTGACGCTATTCGCGCTCAGTCCCATCGCGGATTTCTCAAGTTCAGTCGAAATAAAAACTGCTGCAACCTATTTCTTTGATATTTGCTTGGCGAAATTGCTTGATTTTCATCATACATTTCACACAATTATACACCACATTCCTTGTTTCAGTTTTACAGAGTTTAATATTTTTTTTTTAGATCGTTCATTCATTCATTCATTCATTCCTTCATTCATTCATTCATATAATGTTAGTAGGCTAGGCTAGCGTCGTGGGTGAAACTTTCTTGAAAAGGAAAGTAGGGCAGAATTTACTTTTAAATAAATAGACAATTTTATGATGTAGGCCGAAAATGAGCTTCCCCTCTCTGACAGACCAGTAGCCGCCACTGATGTTGATATTTTTGAAAAAGAAATATGTAGAGTCATTGAAGAGTAGTTGGTTACATTTTATCTTTTGTTAAATATTGTTTGTTTATTAAACTGAGAGTAGTAGCAGGTTCAGCCAGTTTATTCAACCTGAAGAAATGTTGGTTGCACTTTATTTTTTATATTAATATTGTATTTGTATTATTTTAATGTTGAAAAACAACAGCAAAAGTAACAGGTACACCTACTATTAATTAAACCTGAAGAGAAGTTAGTTGCACTTTATTTTTGATATTAATATTGTAATATTAATATGTTGGATAACAAAAGCAGAAGAAGCAGGTTAACCTACTGTTGAAATGTTGGTTGCACTTACTGTGCTTTTATTGAAAATGTATTAAATATTGAAAATGAGAGCAGAAAAGGTTAACTTCCTGTTAATTCAACCTAAACTGTTGGTTGCACTTTATTCAAATAAAATTTGAATGCATTTGCCATTAATTGTTGTTTACTTGTTTGTTTATATCCATAATTAATTGCTACCTGATTCCCTTACAAGAAACAACAGGAATCTAGGAAACTTCACCTGCACTGACCAGTATCCAGATATTTATTTCAGTCACACAATTTTTGGCTAAAAAGTTACTGAATCGATTTCAAGTCACTGAATCGTTTCGGATCGTATCGTTCTAAATGAACCAATATCGTCCTTGAATCGTATCGACAACCTCAAATCGTGATACGAATCGAATCGTTATTAAAACGAATCGTTACACCCCTAATTTTTATGCATTGAGATTAAACAGCAAACAGCCGTTTAAAGCAGATTTTGTTCACATGAATTACAGTCATGTAATATTATTTGTATTTACAGTAAACAATAGCAAAAATATTTAGATAACTTACTTTTCACGCCATATGTAAAATCCTCTGCACACTCTGAAGACCATATTCCTGGTTCTTTGCTCATTTTGAGATAGACAACCAAGTTCAGTGATTTGTTAAACCAACATTCCGACACTGATAAAATGTATCAGTCCGATTTGCAAATGCAGCGTTCAGTGCGATTTGAGAACCGGTTCAACAGATTCACTGAAAACATGAACAAATTACATCGGACATCATCATGTTTCTTTAGTTTTTTTCTTAAAGGAATAGTTCACCCAAAAACAAGCCGTTCTCACTCCCAAGGCGTCAAAATCTGAAGCATGGTCAAGTGCCTTCCGTGTCACAATTAAGACGCTAAAGGTACCCCTCGGCGCCATTTTTCGACGCGCAGGCCATGGTCATGAAGAAATTATATATTGGATTATGATTTTGCCATTATGACATGTTGGAGTGTGATTCTCAATTTAATCAGCCAGCACGGTTTTATTTACATTTATTTACTCTATTTACACACATTTGAACATGCAACCCATCCACATCCCATCCCAACCCGTTTGTGTGTTATATGATATAAAATACAGGATATAACAGGCAGATACAACTGCATGCACAATTTATTCAAAAGGTACAAATATTCCAAAGTGTTCCGAGGCCAAACGATTGATTTGTGTGAAGAAAATCCCCAAAAGCGATCAGCGTCTTCATCCGCCGAAGATCATGCACACATTCAAATTTCAAAAACTGCCACACGAGGAAACGTTATGTCAGATTTCATAGTGAAATTGCATTGGCTCTCGTATGTCTCGTGACCAATTGAGTCATTACGACAGCTTTGATTGTAAAATGTCATTGGCTCTCGTGTGTCTTGTGGTCGATTGCGTCATGCTCAAGAGTCGTGTGTATCATTTAAATGAGATATGAGTGCGTGTGTTCACGGAGCGGCGGGATCATCATTTCAGCGATTAAAACATTAAGATCAACTCTGTTCTTTACATAAAGATATTGTCGACTTCAGAAGACTTGGAATGAAACATGAGTTAATACAGTTTTGCAATAAATACCTGCGACTGTACTTTTATTTGCCTGTTACTTGTTTTATATTGTTTAGAAGTGGGTAGGTTTAGGGTAGGAGTGGGGTTAGTTGCTCCAAAATATAAAAGTAGTCTATAAATATTCATAAAATCATGTCTGCTTTTACAAATGCAAAGAATTAAACGCGTCTTGATCTGGCGCATTGGGCAAACAACTGAAATCAATGGAGTACCCTTCTTGTCGATTTAGTGACGCCTAGGGGTGCCTTTAGCATCTTTAATGTGACCGAAAGGCAATTGACCATGCTTCAAATTTTGACGCCTTGGGAGTGAGAATGGGTTGTCACAGTGGGGGGCGAGATCTGCTTGGTTACAAACATTGTTCCAAATATCTTCCTTTGTGTTCAGCAAGAAATGTATACAGGTTTGGAACAACTTGAGGGTGAGTAAATGATGACAGAATTTTCATTTTTTTGGTAAACTATCCCTTCAATTTTTTCAGTTCGAATAAAGTGTGTTTTTTAAGTAATGGAAAAAAAGAAATACATTATGCTTGTGTGTAGCCTAGTGAAGAAAAGGTTTTTCAAAATGAAAACTCATGAAACAATGATCATTGGATCTGCGATGACTCGAAAATAGCTGCAACTGGATCAGTCTGGATTAGTTCAATTGCCGAATAAATAGTTCAGTGGTATTTGTGAACCGATTAAACAGGTCCACCACAATAAATCAGCTCAAAAAAAGAATCTCTAAGAAATGCGTGTTCCAAAAGAGTCATTTGTGATAACATTTGTGTTAAAGAGTCAGATAACCTTCAGGAGGAAAGAGGTCAGACACAATAAGCAAATGCTGGTGCACCATCACACACAAGAGAGAATACATTTGAATATAATGAGAGGCAGTGCATGAAATTACACATTTATTTATAGAAGGACTCCTAGTGTCTAAATGCCATTTCGTTTGAATAGAGGCTAAACTAATGTGCTCTACCCCGTAATATACCGTAAGATGAATTACCAGTAGCATACAGTAGATCAACGTTATGAGCGATGCTGATTGTTTAATAAATCTCCTCAATGACTGGTTATGCAGCTTTTGATATTGACACTTTACGGTTGACATTTCCTAGTGCACTAAAAATCACGCTTAGATACTCATGATGAAGATGGCGAACTCTATCATTGAACACTGCATCAGAGGTAAAACCCACATCAGTGGCAAGTCAATAACAGCAGTTTTGATGGCCCCTAATATCAATCACAGCAGTGCCAGACTGAAGCGAAGACTAGTCCCTATATCTGAGGAATATTCACAAGCTGTTCTGATGTCTCTCAGCTTCTCACACAACCCTGCTGTCCATATATAAGGCATGATATGAGGGATGTAATGCAGTGATAGAGATAAAAGCCTCAATGATTTGATCACATGCTTCCTCCTCGAGTGATATAAAGATGTTCGAGTCCACCCAAGGTGCTTACACAGCGCAGCTCAGTTATGCAATACGTTTTGATCATCTTGCACTGTCAGACCAATGTCAGGACCCATTTCATTAGCTTAATTTTCATATTCCAATGCTGCCATGTTCCTGAAGCAAATGATGAATTGCCTGGGATCTTTGCGAGGAGATTTCTACAGCCCCTCGAGGATCAACGGAATGACATATATAGAGGAACATGGGTGTTTTTGACAGCTTATTACATCCGCAAGCAGGGGTCTAATAAGGTAAACAAAAGAAGACCTGCATATTCAATGAACAGAATGCAGAAAATACCAGATGTTATCCACTTAATTCATTCCTGATTAGACAAAGAGTAGGAGGACTCATGAATTGAATGTAAAACTTCTATTGTTATTCAGGTTATGGAACGTCTCCACAACAATGAGGCAGGAATGAAGTGTAAACTAAAGATTAGATTAGAACACGCTCAGAATATTTGGACGAGGACAACATAAACAAGCAGAGGTCAAGGCTTGATTGTCATTCAAGCATTTATCAGACTCTTCGTCCTCTTTGGTCAAAAATGACCAAAACATTTTTACATTTTGAAATTGTAATTTTTATGGCTTCATCGGAATGGGATGACACTTGGTGACTTAGATCACAACTTGGTCGCATTAGCTATCTGAACACAAAATCATGGAGATGATTCGGTTATGTTAAAGGAACACGCAACTTTTTGGGACTTTAGTTTATTCACCGTATCCCCCAGAGTTAGATAAGTCCATACATACCATTCTCATCTCCATGCGTGCCATAACTCTGTCTGATGCACCCACCGCTAGCTTAGCTTAGCACAAAGACTGGAGTTAAATGGCTCCAGCTAGCCTACTGCTCAATAAGTGACAAAATAACGCCAACATTTTCCTATTTACATGTTGTGATGTGTATAGCTACATCGTGTACTAAGACAGATGGAAAAGGAAAAGTTGTGATTTTCTAGGCCGATATGGCTAGGAACTATTCTCGCATTCCTGCGTAATAATCAAGGAACTGTGTGCCGTACCATGGGTGCAGCGGTGCAATGATATTACGCAGCACCAGAAAATAGTCCCCAGCATGCTCCCTGTGCAAGCAGGTTGTCACGTTGGGAAGCTGTGTAATATCATTGCGCCGCTGCACCCATGGTAGGGCAGCAAAGTTCCTTGATTATTATGTAGGAATGAGAGAATAATTCCTAGCCATATCGGCCTAGAAAATCACACATTTTCATTTTCCGCAGGTCTTAGTACACGATGTAACAAAACACATCATAACATGTAAATAGGAAAATGTTGGCGTTATTTTGTCACTTATTGAGCAGTAGGCTAGCTGGAGCCATTTACCTCCAGCCTTTGTGCTAAGCTAAGCTAGCGGTGGGTGCGTCAGACAGAGTTATGGCACGCATGGAGATGAGAAAGGTATGTATGGACTTATCTAACTCTGGGGGATACGGTGAATAAGCTAAAGTCCCAAAAAGTCGGCGTGTTCCTTTAAAGGGTCGTAAAAAAATAGTCACACTTATCTCCTTCGCAGTCAAAAACGACTGACATAGGAAATGAATGGGAAATACGCAAAAATACAAAAGCTCAGGGAATTTTTTTCGAGATACAAACCACAAATTAGCCATGATCCAGAAAAAAGTGCACAACAATGTAGGGGTGACACTCTAAAATATCAAGAGTGCAAAATAGACAAACACACTCAAACACACACTCATGTAAACACACTCACAGACCCACACATAAACCACAATATTATATGCACACAAATGAACTGGTGTGGCTGTATACATATGGTAAGATTAAGCCAAAAGACTCAAATAAGATGTTAAAATCAGATCAGACCTATGCAGATTTATTATGCTGTGATAAAACATACCTGTTAATGTTTGTTACATTTTTATTGAATTTTGATGTTATATGTCCAAAGTATTACATTTTAAGGCTTCGGTCACTTTTGGCCACGAAGAAGACAAGTGTAACACCTAAACGAAGAGGACCACACTTTTATTTATTCAGATATGTAAATGCAAAGAGTCATTTTATCATATTGTTTGTCATATTTGTTTGCTTGGTCAGTGGGTTTTGGTTCATTTGCAGTTATTGCTTTGAAATAACTGAAATAATCTGACCTTCACAGTTGTGCGTTTACTGGAAATAATTGCAGGTATTAATAATAAATGTCTCCAGGTATTATAAGCCTCCTTGGTGTTTGAAGTCAGTCGAGTCCCCCTAGTGGATGAGTGAGAGACACATACTAATCTCTCACTTTATGCAGACATACCTGTTGTGATGGTATAATCTGTTATTTGATGTTGGATTATTGTTAAGTGGACTTTTTTTAATATCTGCAGGTCATGTCACATTATTTACAATGAATACGCCCCAAGAGATTGTACTGCACATCACCAAATGTCACATATAAAAGATTCAAGAATATGTCCAGCAATATGTCCTAGTGTGGAATTATATTTAGAACCAGCAGATCAAGAACCAGAGACATTTCAAAGACCTGCATCATGTTTCTTTTCTTTAACAAAAGAAGCCTTAGGCTTCAGAAAAAAACAACAATTTCAATTAGGGTGATTCTACAAAGGGGGAAATACTATCTTTGCTGCAACCAAGGCACTAAGGTCATACATAACATAGCATCATGTCTTCATTCTTTTGGATTTATCTGCAGCTTTCAACTGTCAACGTCCAAGCTGGCATTGATATCTGAGTCAGCTCTTTGATTTGTACTCCACCTGAAAAACAGGTCCTACCAAGTCAACTGGATAACTGGCCCTCCACAGCCTGCATCCTTAGTCACAGGGATACTGTACTTCAAGGTTTAGTCTTTGGTCCCCTATTTTTAACCATCTACACCAGCACACAGAACACTCATCCATTTTCCAATATTATTCTGATATCTCTATATCCCCCCCTCTGTTTTTTTCATCTGAAATCTCAGACAGCATCTCTGCATGGCTCTCTGATATATCAGCCTGGATGATTAACTCAAGACTGAGCTCTGATTCCTTTATAGCCAGGATGTCCTTTATATTTCCTTCAGAGGTCACACAGTCAATGCGGCTATTTCAAAGCTCACATTCACTGACCACAACAATTACAACAATTGCTAGATCCTACCACTTTATGCTTCATAATATAAGGAAATGATACCTTTTAAAACTGTAGACATTTCATGGCAACATTAACTCTAACAAATGCTAGATCGGGTCAAATATGGACAAACCCAACCGTTGGTTTGAATTAACCCAGCATTTTTTTTTGTGTAGTATAGCCTACATCAATATCTTAAGTTATAAGGCTATCTTATAGGGAGTTGAAAAAATGTAAAATATATACGCTATTGTTATCTTTCAAAATTTAATAGATCAATATACATTTTAGATACACATATAAATGAGTGTGGAAGGAAGCTTTTTATGTCAGCGTATCCCCCTCCTTTAACCCCTTAACTGTCATTGTCCTGCTAGCGGCACGATTGGCGCTCTTTTTTATTGCCGTTTTTCATATCACATATTTTAGTAGTCATCATAAATTAGGTATCATTCAAAAGCTTATTAACTCAAAATTCATCCCATGGAACCTGTTTTGAAATTGGACATTGCATTATATGGAAACTTTAAATTACTTTAGCAGGGCTCAACCCCTAGTGGGCGGTTACAAAATGTATTTTAACTACTTTATAGTCAAAACCTTTTCTAATCCTGACAAAACACATATCGTCGAGTCTCAAGGTTCCATATTTGGCCATTGTTGTTTGATAGAAGTGATATTGGGACATAAATGTATTAATTTGCTACAGGAGAATGCATAAAAAAATGTATTAATGGAATGTGTGTGACACCTGGTGGCTATTTTTGGTATAACAGCGCCAAAACAAATTCTCATAGGAACATATATTTTTGTGATATCTATTTCAGATTTGAAACACAACTTGTTAGACATAGACCTATGGCTTTGATTTTATATTCATTTTAGAGTAAAATTGGGGGTGTAGCTAACGGTACGCAAAACTGACGGTTCGGTACGTACCTCGGTTTTGAAGTCACGGTTCGGTATGGGTTCGGTAGGCTACTGCAAGGGAGAGAAAACTAAATATTAGTGGTGTAACGGTAGGTCTACTACACGTAGCCTTTCCGTACCGATCCGTGTCGGTCCAGGGCTTCCAGCACGGTGAATGTATCTTTAACAGTTAACAGTAGGCTTGTTTTACGCGCGGAATTACTTCAATCCGTGTTCCCCCACGAACATTTTAAGTATTCTGTCCATTTCATGGGCGTCGGAACCATTGTATGTGAGTGGGACAAGACCCACCCACTTTTTACGATCAATGATATTGGACCCACTCACTTTTATCGTCTCTAACATTCCGCACATGTCTGTTTACCTAACCCTAATCGATAAACACTTATTATTAAACACATGTTAGACGCTTTATTTCCACTTTTCTCATATTTTCGTCATTTTTATTGAAAATAAATGCCTTTCCGATCTGATATGTGATGGGAAAAGGGAGAAGATTGAGCTCGGCGAAAGGCGGACTCGAACCGCGGGTCGATTTGTGTCAAAACTAGATGCCATGCGTTTTACCCCTACACTACTGCCACTCTCAAAGATTCCCGTTTATTTGTCTTTCCGAACTATACGCTTAGCAAGCAAAGTGGTATATTTGTTCTTATTGGCATCTACTATAGTAAAAAAATTCTGAGGACCCACCCACATTTTTTTTTGCTTCCGACGCCCATGGTCCATTTTATCACGAAATTCAAACGATAAATGCCGTTTGACGCTCTTCAATTTGACATGACAGATCACTTTATGGCGCTTCAGTTCCAGCGGCAGCGCGGCGCGCGAGTGAACGCGATCATCTCTTCCAAGTCAAAGAATAAAAATGAATCAACATCTGACGGTATGAGGATACATTATAACTAATCGCTCAATCAGTGTTTCAACGGTGGAAAAATGTCAATAAAACAGCTTGTAAACAATGTCATGTAGTATTTACCTCAGAAGTCATTCAGAGTCCACAGCTGTGAGTTCACTAGAGAAATGAACTCTTTCACTAAATATATGCACTATATTAGCCTATATATTCATTATATTCTACTTAACCTGTTAGTGATGTCTTGATTAATTAATGTAGCCATATGTTTAAATGAATCTGTCATGAAAATGACAGCCACTGTGTATGATTAGGCTATAGGCTATTTCAACAACGAATTGGAGTAAAGTTTACATGTTTGCATACAATGTTATTTGAGTGTTGATTATTATATCTAAAAATAAATAGCTACTGAATTTAGGCTAATTTGGGCTCTGTTGTTATATTATAGTAGCCTAATGTGCAAGTAAGGGCTCCCTTTACAGCATTAGCAGAGATAATTTTTTGATCACATCTTTAAGAAACGTTATTGAATTCATTTAAGGACATACACAATTTGTTCAGTAAACCACTGTTTAATAAAAATAAATAATAAGCAATTTTATATTTAGTTTTCTCTCCCCTGCTGTACCAAACTCGTACCGAATCGTGACTTCAAAAACGAGGTAGCCTATGTAGGCTACCGAACCGTCAGTTTTGTGTACCGTTACACTCCTTCTAAATATAAAATGGCTTTTTATTTATTTTAACCGTTAAAACAGCAGATTGTAAAAGATTCTGTTTTATTCTTGTGAAAATGTATTTTAATTATATATTTTATATTAAATTGATATACTAGGCCTACTATTTAAAATATACATTTGAATATTTATTATCAATATATTTTCTTGATACATTTTTTGTAGCAAAAATGAATAAATGAATAATGAATAAGAATTGAACCGCCAGAGGGCAGCAAATAACAAAAATCCGAGGTGCTGCACTTTTATTAAAGCCACTTGAGCAAATATTACTCTGTGCTGTAGTTGTGAAGTTATGAGTAATTTGTACAAAAAAAAAAGAAAAAAAAGAATGATTAATACTTTGTCAATTTTACACATTATATAGCTACGTATCATTTACTATAACATTACAGACAATGGACGTGAAAGGAGAAAAGAGGAGAGTGAAAAACAAGAGATAAGGAGTAACCTTGGGAAGTGTCTCTACTCGTGTGATTGGCTGACAGTTCTTTTGTGTCTTTAGTTCCACTATAAAAGCTCTGCTAACGGTACTCTATTCTATTAGCTTGGAATACTGCGCTCCATAAGGATCTACTATTCATCATGATTTTTACGCAATGGATTAACATATCTGGATTTTACCACCTATAAATTCCGAGAAAGTATCCTGTCTGGCTTTAGATTATCATCTATTTCAAGAGGACTTTTTCTTCTGTTGGACACATTTTTTTGCGCACACTGTATGCACCATGGCAAATACTTGCTTACAGTTCACGGGTTTTGTGATGAGTTTTCTTGGTTGGATTGGGCTTATCATCGCCACTGCCACTAATGAATGGGTAGTCACCTGTAAATATCACATGAACACCTGTAAGAAGATGGATGAACTGGAGGCCAAAGGGTTGTGGGCAGACTGTGTGATCTCAACTGCGCTTTATCACTGCATCACACTCACGCAGATTCTCGAGTTACCAGGTACGTGTGGAATAATACATTTATTAAAAAAATATATCTAATTTTGCAGTTTCTTTTAGGATTAAAAAAAAGGATGAAAACTATATTACATTCCGTTTCCATTATTTAATACATAAACAGCATACTATTAACTATGAAATAAATATGTAATAGGCTATTTGATCCTTTTAATACATTAAAACGTATTTAATTTGAAATCTGATTACATAAATAAATATTATGTACAATTATATATGCATAGCTAATGAAAACCATATAGTATTTTTACATTATTTATAAAGGGAAAAAATATTTTTATAAATGTGTTTTACTCATGCAAATATAACTAATCAAATAACAATATAGTTAATTGATTTTTGTATTACTATATTACCATGAAAGCGAGAATAAAATGATTCTGTTCTTTTTTTCAAGCGTACATCCAGACGTCTCGAGCGCTAATGGTCACAGCATCGATTCTCGGATTGCCTGCTGTAGCGCTCGTGCTCATGTCCATGTCCTGTATTAACCTCGGAAGTGAACCAGAAAGCGCCAAGAACAAACGATCAGTGTTCGGTGGAGTCCTAATACTGCTGATTGGTAAGCCCGTATTTGTATTTCTTAAATTAAGGTCAGAAAAAGTACACTAACACGTCTACTCATTGATATGTAAATTAGGCCTAGATGTGCGTAAACAGGGGGATATAGGCCTACAGTTTCCATAGAGAAAATGCATTATTTCTAGTAATTGGACTTAGAGTTTAGTGGTGATTAAAATGAGCCCTCTGGGAGGAAGAGTGAGCGATCTATTTCTAATTAGCCTGAAATGTGTTCATCTAATAGCCAGATTTCCTTTGTATTAGTCCAATCTGAGTCATGTGCGTAATCCTTTGAGTGTATCTTTCTAGCTCTCCAACTTGCATTATGGTCTTAATGCAAAATATAACCAGAATACTAAAATAATCGTTTAATGCTAATAGTGTGTCTTTTCTTCCTCAGCCTTGTGTGGCATCGTCTCCACTGTGTGGTTTCCCATCGGGGCCCATCGCGAGAGAGGATTGATGTCCTTTGGCTTCTCCCTGTATTCGGGCTGGGTGGGAACTGCACTTTGTTTGCTGGGAGGCTGTATGATCACCTGCTGTTCGGCGGACACCCCTGCTACATACACTGACAACAACCGATTCTACTACTCGAAACAGGGCCCAGCCCCTGGCCCCGCCTCCACCAACCACGCCAAAAGTGCTCACGTGTGAGCTACGGGACTACTGCTCACATCAGAATTCTACTCTCTTTCCTCTCTTTCTCCACTGTTTCTTGTGTTAAACCATGTCTCTATCTACAGTGGTGACTCTTTGGATAGTTATGGTACAGCTGAACTCTAACCCTTTGACACAGCAGCAGGGTTAGTCGACCAGAAGTAACCGCACTGAAGGATACTGTTCAAAGTTTCTTCAGTACAATGTGCCATTTTAAGTCCTATTTTTTATAGTGGGAAATGGGTTTTTGCATTGTTATATGAATACTAACACTATTACAAATGATGTTTTTATTCTAAATCTTTCAATTGTTTCCAGTCTGTTTTCATTTTGATTCATTTCAGAACATTTCAGAATAGCCGCCCAAACCAAATTGGACCAAAGCAGTAACCGTTTAGCAATATTATTTATTGTAATACTTGTATGCAGTTTTTATTATGTTTTTTGTTGTTGTTTTAATAAACAATGTTGTCCATTTGAAAATGCATGTGAAAGTGTTTTTAATGTCATTTTTATAAATAAAACCCTCTATGCTGGTGAAATGAGCTGAATTGCTCTCCGCGGGACTGTATATAGTCAAGCACACGGCGTCTGGTGTCAGATGGCAGGTGCAGTGCATCATCCTTGAACCTCTCATTCATTCTCACTAAAAACACTCGAGAGACGCACATACAATTCAGGCACCCAAGACATGTACGTGTATCGATTTCTCTTTCTCAGACGAGAAGCTTGTCCCATTACGACCAATAGGCAACAATGACTGGCAGACAGCACTGATTAAAGGTTAACGGTCGCAATCAGCCATAAAGGAAGATTTATACTCTGGTTGCAACAAGTCTCCGTATTTGTTCTCGGGTTGGGGTCCTTGCACTGAATGCTTCCTGTTACACACGTATTTACAGTCAGTGTACAGTCAAAATGGCTTAATACTGGGGATATGAGCAACATGTGAATGTTTTTGCACACTATGTGAAAAATAAACAGCATATTGAATCACTACAGTATGATTTATCTTATGAAGAGTGCTTTTTAGATGTCAAATATTGCTTCTTATTTGTCGGTCTTAACCGTTCAGTCTTTGGTTAGAGGTAGTTTGGGGTAGAGGAAATAATTTGGGGTAAGGTCTCTTCAGTACTACTGACCTAAAAGCAGAGGGAGAGACAGAAAAAGCAGAAATTGACCTGAAGTAGAAGGAAACAGGGAGTTGAAATGTCATGATGTTAATCCAGCCTTCGTTCCTATGTTCATAACTTTCATAACTTGGAGGAAAAAAGGTTTAGCATTTCCTTTTTAAAGGGTCATGAAACACATTTTTGAGACATCATGTTGCACTTGATAGAAATTATTTGAAGAGGGAAGGAGATAATTTATGCTTTTTTTTGTTGATATTTTGGTAATCTGGTGTCATGAGCAAATGAGTCCCCCGCGTAGAGTGCCTAGTTAGAAAACATACACACTTGGCTTATTATAGTTTGTTTTAAATGTGAATATGAATACAATTACAGTTAAAGTGTTGCTTATGATTCCACAAAACTATAGACTGTGAAATTAAAGATTTCTCATTCTTTAAATGCTTAGCATACTGTCTTAGCATTCCACTAGCCTGTTAGCCTTCTAGCTTTATAAATCTATCATCTTTGCTCATTTGTTAAGCACATTCAAATAATAAAATTGTTATATATTTAATTAAAATTATATTTAATAAGAAACCCTGTTGTACAATACAGCAGGCTTGAGTAGTGCTAACATCAGAGAACCGATTGCATACAAGACACAATTACAAAAAGTGCAAACCCATTTGTGAGAGGGGACCTGACTGTTCATGACATTCGATTTGTAATTTGTAATTAGTAGAATGTGAATTTTTTTTTTGTGAACTACAGTGCTCATATACATGTCCACAGTCTCTTTCCATGGCCAATTTTGCAACAACAACAACAAAAAAAAGTAAACTTATTGACTGATGAGAACTGATTAATGCTGAAATGGTGCATTTCATGACCCTCTAATGTTCTTTGAATAATTTGGGAAAGTATCCCCATTTGAACAAACATATGACAACGCCATTTACTAGTCAAAATAAATCAAAGTAATCATATTCTAATGTGGAAATACAGCAACTAGTTTTAGCTCGTCTGTTTTTTCCTTGGAAAACCGATACGTCCGAGCATAAAAATGACAAAAATGTATATTTGTTACCTGATACTCCAGTACAAATTGTTACTGATTAAAATCTCACAGTACAAGACTGACCTTGAACTGACCAGAAAATTCAGCAGTTTCCAGAATGTTCTGAAAACACGCCTCTTAGAGGAAATGTCTGATTATTTGGTTAACGTCACCTGTTGCATAAGGATTATCTTTAACGCAAGTAGTAGCCTATATGAGTATTAAAGCAACTACTGGCTATTGCATAAGCATAAAAGTGCATACTATTTACATACAGGAAAATATAACCATTTACCGTCTTCCTCTCATCCAGGATTAGCACCAGGATATTTTGCATCAGGAAAAGAGGAGGCTTCCCCCCAAACAGATGACATACAATATAAGGACGTCACATTTAAATTTGATTCAGGCTGATGACAGATGACACAAATGGCGTCCTATGAGTGCCTCATAGGAATAACACTTATGAAGACCCTCCCACAAAAGGAGTGTGCTTCTGGTTGTGTCGATGTCTGCACCATACAGACAGAAGGGTCTGAACTGTATGAATTGAACATAACAACATGCTTTGAGATTTCCAAACCATATTGTACCACATCGACCACCATTGCAGCAATGAAAATGGAGCAGTGCGCCTCGATCTGTTCGTCTCATTCCTCTGCATAGCCAGCGGCGCCCCTCCCAGTATGACCATGTTTGTTTTGTGCTCAGGTACGACCCTCGGATCGCTGTTATTCTAGGCTCACCGCTCCACCCCACAGGAAACAGAGCGGGCCTGCTTACACAAGCCACCCATGTGAGGATTTTTATTACTTCTGATTTCCGGTTGTGTGAGACAGCCTTAAAGCGAAAGGAAAACCAAGAGTCACGCTTATCTGATCTGCAATAAATGACTTTCATTGTTGCATGGAAGCAATATTAACATCTTATTACACAGTGCAACGGGAGAGCAAAACCACAAGTAGAAGAAACAATAAATAGATTCTTTCAAAAAAATCATTGAAACCAGAATACATCCACTTCATACCAAAATATACAGAAGAAACAAAGATCAGATTTGCAAGGGAAGCCAATCTCCACATTTCCTGAACAGATACCGAACAAACTATGATAGCAGGAAAGATAGTTCACAAAGTACAAACACTGTACCTTTTCTCAAAGACAAAGAACAAACAGTGGAAACATTTTCGAGTTTTTGTTTTTTTCTCAGATAGATTTTTAATAAAATAGTTCTGTACTTAAAGGGGTAGTTCACCCAGAAATGGAAATTCTGTCATCATATTCTCATCCTCATGCCGCTTCAAACATGTATGACTCCTACTTAACACAAAAAAACATATTTTGAAGGTTTTGTCAAAGTCTTCCATTCTATAGACAAAAACACTGAGGCATATTTCAAAATATCTTACAGGTTTGGAGCGGCATGAGAGTGAATAAATGATGACAAAATGTTCATTTTTGAGTGAACTATTCCTTTAAAACCTCGCCCTTCTTAAGCCTATTCTTATGCTCTAATATTAAATGAAATCAAAATCAAACATCTCCAGTTATGTGTTTTAGTCTAGAAAGAGGCCATTAAAAATATATGCTTTCGCCACTTTTCTTCAGAAGTTCTGCTGAACCGTAAGAGAGCCCACAAAACACCACCGGTGGTGGCTACGCTACCCCAACAGAGAACCTGAAGGTATGAAATGCCTGTAAAAAAATACTTCTCTTCGATATCTCACGTCTCCACACTGTTAAATCGTGTTCAACTCTACAGAAGTAAAATTGTGTCTTTTGTCTGATGCAGTAAACGAAGGATGCAGACTTTGGCTTGCTTTGTAAACAGAGGCCACTCAGGACGAGGAGGGTTCGAGGGGTGTACGGTGGGCAGGCTGCAACCCTCGTCTCTCAGAATGCTACATTTGAGAGTTACATCGAGTCTTTCGACGGTCACCACACATGCAAATACTCACGAACATAGTTTTACTCTGGGCCCCGTATGTCTGAACATGCTACACATTCAGCAAAATGCCACGGCGACAAAGAATCACATCATAGACCAGATGCAAGGAACAAAACCAACCCAGGCCCCAAAATGAAGCTCTATACGCTTAGAGAGCTAATGGGACTCTTAGGATACACCTGCGAATCATTTATGGCTTTTTTTTTTACGTTTCAAAATATTTGTCACAAACACAAGAGGGGAGACACATATAAAGCAATATGGCATGATGTGCTCAGTGTGTTTTGAACACCTGTGGTCGTCCACATGTGTGGATTTGAGGCCTGGCTTGGTTGTTTTTTGTTTTTTAGCTGGCAGAGCTGTAGCACAGATAAAGTTGGACTGGACAGATTGGTTAAACGCCATGTGAATTATGGGAGGAGGGAACAGCAGAAGAGCACATCCAGATAAAGAAATTCACAAGACGCTCTCCACCACATGCAAATTTCCGTCCCTTACCCTCGGTTTTCCTAAATCACTTCTCCTTTTTTTTTCTTCTTCAACGTACACACTGACCAGCTGAGAGACACAAATCGTACTGTGGTCACACCGTCGGTATTTACACAGAGCGGCCTGCTTGCAAGGATGAAGCGGAGTCACTGGCACATAGGATGAATGGATGGTTGGACAGATACGTGACGGCTGACAGGCACCTTCAGCGGGAAAACAAACCCATGGATATGTCGACATCAACAGAAATGACAAACAAACAAGCATGGACATCTTGATGGCCATATTTAAAGCACACACTGACAGATGAAGGCACTATTGCAAGCAAAGATCCAATTACTATTTGTGACAACCTACGGTCCAAAACCTCACTTGGGCTAGATGTTTGAGCGGAAGAGAATGAGGCCTTTGATTCTGTGGGGCGTAACGATTTTTCATATTCCCCATCGTATTTTATGGCTATCATCTACCTTTGTTTCGCAAACTAACCTTTATGTATGCGATAACAGAA
This sequence comes from Romanogobio albipinnatus, assembly GCA_023566225.1. NCBI lineage: Eukaryota > Metazoa > Chordata > Actinopteri > Cypriniformes > Gobionidae > Romanogobio > Romanogobio albipinnatus. The sequence continues at coordinate 10,576,019 of CM042244.1, forward strand.
CGTATTAAGAAAAACAGCTGCTTACTGAAATAACTGAAGTGTGCAAATCGCTTTAAGGGCTTCACATGGGAATTTTTCAGCTGGTTTTATATCAACCCCACATAAAGAGAGTGTCGAGGCGTGACCTCGTCCAGACAGCTGAAAGATGCTCGTATTGGGAAAAGCCGTGGGACTGTGATAACTAACAGGGCAGTAATAAACTACACGCCGGTTAATAAATGTCATGCTAGTTACTGTAATTTGGTCAAAGGGACTGTTGCTTTCAAGTGAAACAAGCATATTTAAGTGCTGAAGAGTTCGGTAAAAGGACTATAATGAGACTGAATTTAAAACTGTTCAATTGATTTTAAAACAAACACAAATATTTGGACATTTTAGGTGCTATGTGGTCAAAAAAAAATATATCAAAAGCCTTCTAAAAGTTATCCCATATTAATCGTTCTCATTATCCTATCAGTCGTGAAAAGGGGCTGCAAATGAAGGAATAGGAATTCAAATTAAAACTCATTGCCGAGACTAACAACCTAGCCCAAGGGTTCTGCAGTTGTTGGCAGACGAGTACATTCAGATTACATTCTCATTCCAAAGGATCGTCCAAATCATCGTCGACCACCAGCGCCTCAAAGCCCGGACTGGGTTTGCCAGCTTTGCTTTTGGCCCTGCTGTGTGAGGTGGAAGAGGAGGTCCTGTGGTTGTCCACCCTGTCCAGGCCGTCAGGCTGAGGCTCGCTCTGCTCCTGGTGTTGCTGTTTCTGGTGCCCACCTCTGCCCTCATGGGAACCCCAGCTTTGGTATGGCCCTCCATCTCCAGAAGGGTACAGATCATCATCCACTGCAAAGTTGTCATCCACGCCCACGTCGTAGCGCTGGTATGTGCTAGCGTGGGCTTCCTCCTCACGCGCCGTGATCTCTAGGGTGCTGTTCCACATGCCATAGCCGAAGTAGATCAAAACACCTGCAGAGACGAACACAAAGAGACGACACAAACAGTGCACACTGCAAGTGATCAGTGTTTTCCCTCACTCATCAAAAATTTAACTCAATTCATTGTTGACAAAAGAAACATCAATAGACACAGCAAATGATTGACAGTGGAGACATTAGTCTCATACAAGAGAGAGGAACATTTGGGTCATTCCTGTCATGCAATAGTTTTGAAACAGGACATTTGTATGATTGTGTTGTCATTTAAGGAAGAATTTCTTTTTAAAGTCAGCATGAAACAGAAGATTTGCGTTTGTTCTTTTTTTCCCCCCTAGTGTGACGTCCAAGTGAAAAAAAGAAGGACGGGGCTTGATTATGTCATTCGGAAATTGATTGGATCGTTGGGCGTTGCTACCAAAATGGAGGCAGAAACGAGACAGAATGCGTTAGCCATGGTCTCTTGCCATAGCACATGACAGGAAGAGAAGAGAAGTCGTTTCGAAGGTGGAGGGAAGGTTAACATTTTTGATTAAAGATTATGAGGGCACATTATTATTATTATTATTATTATTATTATTACGCACAGATAAATGAGTTATAATAAACACTACAAAAAAATCCATTTTGATTTCATGGTGACTATACAAAAGGGTTTACATTCTGTAATATGCTCTGGTCAAGCTCCAGAACTTAAACTTTATTAATTATACATTTATTATTTACACAATGGCAAAAAATGAACAGGAGTCAGGACTAAAACTTACAGGATGACAATCAAGAACTAATATTAGCATTTAGATTTTTATAAGTATCTTTGAAAACTGTGATATCAGACAAAACAACTAATATCACAATAAATAAATAACAGAATTCATTCAAATTATTTAGTGATAATTACAGATGCTGTAAATTATTTTTCAAACCAAAATATGATGTCACTTCCTGTAGGATGATGTCATAAGGGAACTCCCTTTTTTAGGAATACTACACTGAAAAAACATAAAATGCATTAAGAACACAAAAACAATACACTGATTACCAATTAAAACCATAGTTAAAATTTTGTTAAAATAATGTCAATTAGGTAACGGGGAACAAAAATGAAGAATCGCTTCACAAGCAATATTTTGCATTAATGTGCCAATTTATTTTATCAATTAGAATGCTATAAAATTCAGTCCATGGTCATTCAAAGTCCATGGTCATTCAATGTTTAATACTTATATAGGCAATATTTTAGAACAAATATGAAACTACACTACTGTTCAAAAGTAAGGGATACATTGTTTTTATTATTAAGATTTTTTAATGTTTTTGAAAGAATGCTCACCAAAAGACTACATTTATTTGATCAAAAACAGTAAAAAAAAAAAATCCCACAAAAAGCCTGTAATATTGTGAAATATTATTACAAGTAAATAAAGTAAATGTTTTGTATTTTAATATATTTAAAAAATTTAGTTTAATAATTAAAATAAAGTAATTACTTTTTATAATGTTTTATTATAAAATTATTAATTATTTTAATTATGAATTATTTCAATTTCAGAAATTATTTTATTATGCTTATTTAGTGCTCAAAAACATTTATTATTATTATCAATGGTAAAAACAGTTGTGCTGATTAATATCTTTTTGGGAAACCGAGAATTTTTTTTATAAATTACATTATAAATGGTTTTACAGTCACTTTTGATGAAGCTGAAAAAAAAAAAAAAGAATTATATATATATATATATATATATATATATATATATACACTTACCCCAAACCGTTGAACGGTATATGAAACCACCCTGCATATCAGGAATGACCCATGTAAATAAGATGCTGCCTGTATCAACATGCCCATTTAAAATAATATTGAAACTCACCCACAAAGCACCATACGCCAAATCGGATCCATGTGATGGTGGAGAGCTTGAGCATGAGGTAAATGTTTACAAGCATGGCAGAGGCCGGGACGAAGGGAACGCAGGGAGCCATGTAGGGCAGGCGCTTGGGGTTCTCCGGCTGCTGGATGATGATGAAGATCAAGAGCGTGAGGACCAGCAGCAGCAGCACCAGCAGCAGCACGGCCCACCACTGGCCATCAGCGATCTGTCCTGACCCGAAGATGATGAGGGAGCAGAAGCAGAAGATGAGGATGAAGAGCAGAATGACGCAGCGAGTGACAACACGGCCGGTGGCCACAGTGGGCCGGTCCATCTTGCCCGGCAGGCCGAGCCGAATGCGCATGGTGTAATAGCGAGGCCCCAGCAGCTTCTTCAGCTTCAGCAGGTACGCACTGTCCGTCTCATCTGACTCAATGCCTGAGGACATGTCCACGGTGCCGTAGTTGGGGTGACTGGCAGTGTAGGTGGATTTGTCAGGCTTACCAATCAGCATCTCGTTGTCTCCCAGAGATGGCAGGTTCTTGGCTCCGCAGGTGTTTGTGGAAGCTCCTCCATAATCGTCACCCTCACTGACCGGCGAGCAGGCTTCCTTCTCACACTCGGCCAGCACACCCTCCTTACGCTTGGCGTTCTGCTCGGAGAGGAAGTTGACGAATCCGTGGATGTCTCCTTCGGGCTGGTAACGCAGCAGTAGCACACACACCGACACTAGCGTGTAGGCAAGCAGAGTACCAATGGACATCATCTCGATCAGGTCCCTCAGACTGACGAGCAAAGCCAAGAGAGCAGAGAGGAACCCCGACACCACACAGGCCACTGCAGGAGTCTCTGTGTACGTGCTCACATTGGCCAGGAACCTGCAACACACAGATTGTGCAAATGACACCTTCAATCCTCCAATCACAAGAGGGCAGAGGTATATACAGGTGTAAATGGGGTCTAAACCGAATTTGGATGTGGTCAGAAATGCACATGACCCCACTGCATTTGAAATGTGAAGCTAATCCCTCCATGCCACCTGAAACAAGATGCACTAAAACAACAGTTTTAAACTCAGATATGACAGATATGTGTGGCTAGAAGAGTATACAGTAGATACATTATTAATTAATATTACTCAGTACTTCCTAATATTGTAATATTAGTCCTGTAAGTTGCGAGGCCTCCATGGACCGGACTTGTTTGTTCAGCACATCCCACAGATGCTCGATTGGATTGAGATCTGGGGAATTTGGAGGCCAAGTCAACACCTCAAACTCGTTATTGTGCTCCTCAAACCACAGCCACTAGGGAATACCATTTCAAAGTAAAGTGTCAAAGTAACATCCACATGGATGGCAGGACCAAAGGTTTCCCAGCAGAACATTGCCCATTACTGTGCTCCCCACGTGCATCAATGAGCCTTGGCCGCCCAGGACCCTGTCGCCGGCACTGTTTGTTCTTTGGACCACTTTTGATAGATACTGACCACTGCAGACCAGGAACACCCCACAAGAGTTGCAGTTTTGGAGATACTCTGACCCAGTCGTCTAGCCATCACAATTTGGCCCTTGTCAAACTCGCTCAAATCCTTACGCTTGCCCAATTTTCCTGCTTCTAACACATCAACTTTGAGGACAAAATGTTCACTTGCTGCCTAATATATCCCACCCACTAAAAGGTGCCATGATGAAGAGATAATCAGTGTTATTCACTTCACCGGTCATAATGTTATGCCTGATCTGTGTATGTAGTTGCGATTATGTGAAGCACAGTTGAAAATCATATAATACAGGTAGTCTACTAAAAAAGTATGTTTTCCGCTCAAACCATCACATTTGCAGTGAGATTAAAATGTGGATGTATCTGTACTCTTTAAGAGCTTCATGCTTTTTTAAGGGTCGCCTCCCTTCGATCACAAGTGGTGACATGAGATACATTTGAGATGCTTTGAGAGATGTTACTACTAAGTGTAAGTGTAAATGGTCATGTATCTTGTCTGACAACTTCTGAACACATGTGACGGGTGTTTACCATGTGTAAACAGGGTGAGTCATCCAAAAATTAATTTTTATCAAAGTCTTACCACATATCCATTAAACTGGCTTTGATATTAAATGTCAGGGCCCTAAGTAGCATTTCTTTTGAGACTGCATAATGGCAGTAGCTTATTTCTCCAGCAGAGAATGATATTTAAATGACATTTGAGTCATTTGCCATGTATAATGGAGACGGATGCATTAGGAAGCATCATTATTTGATCCTGTGATTACTTTTCTGTGATTTCGTTTTATAGTACCTGAAGAGCAAACCATCTCCTGCCATGGCGTAGATGACTCTCGGCAAAGGGAAAAGAGAGCCCAACAAACTGACTGTCAGTCCTGCGATGGAGCCGATGGCCACTATGTATTTGGCAGTTTGGAAGCCATGTAGAGAAAACATTTCCATCAGAGGAGCATCTGTGTCAATTTCGTTGTAAGGGACCATCAGGGTGAGGATCACACTCACCTGTGAGAGAGGAAGAAACAGAGTGTGATTCATTGACATTAAATAAATATAAATATATGGTGAAAATCAAGTTTTTAATGTTGTTTAGATGTCTATGCTGTGTTTTTTTTTTTATATTCTTTAAGACAAACCGTGTTAATTCATAAGTCACCATTGCTGAGTTTTTTTTTCTTCTTAAAACTGCAGTGAACCAAAGTATGAACGTGCAACGAGAGTCAAGCCTGTATTCTCTTACCAGTAACCATAGCGACAGTGACCAAAGAAATATCAAAGATGGCGAAGTCCATAAAACTGAAAAGTCTTATTGCTTGTGACACGACAAGTGTCCAATTGAGCCGCGAGTTTATCTTCATTGTAAACATACGCTACCCTTTAACTGTTGCATTCGCGTCACGTCCTTTACAGCGTCTTGCGCATGGCAGCATTTGAGTCATGCATAGAACACAAACAGCACTCCAGTGGAGAACCGTGACTGGACCAATAACCTTCAGATGACACACACAGCTCAAGGGCCGTATTTATCAAGCATCTGAGAATTACTCACAAGAATACTGCTAAGAATTGACTGAAGAGTAAAACAATTCTTGGTTCAAAGCTGCGCTTAAAAGTTAGTTATCAAGCATCTCAATCATATTTTAAGTGAAGTGTAGGACTAAATCTAAAGTGTCAGTCTTAGAGTTGATTCACGACACTTTGCTGTGCCACAAACGGGATTTTGGATGATGTCTTAGGCATGAAGCAATCACTACCTTATTTAAATTACCAGTTCAATTCACATTGAATTGTTAAATTCCTAAGAGGAGTTTACATTCAACACACATTTGATAATAAAGAATTTTCAAGACAAGACATTATAATATACACATTTGAAATGAAAGATAAAAACGTTTTCCACCGTGTCTTAATTCAAAATTTTAAACTGGTGTGCTGTTAACTGACCTGCCTATATTATAGCATAGATTTTTTTACATAATCAGCCACCATGAATTCCAAAAGAAAACCGAACTGGCGGGAGGAAGAAGCCCTACTGCTTGCTGAATTAGTTGAACAGCGGAATTTATAAAAGGCAAGTTCAGCCCAACATTATCCAGAACTGACAAAGATGATTCCTGCTCTGTCCAAACGATACCGTTTGATTAACTGCTCATTGTCCAACATTTCAAAAACATTCTTCCTCTTATAAAAAGATTTGCACATGTCTCTATCTCTTCAGTGCCATCACAAGCCCCTAATGGCAACTCCTAACCACTTGAGAGACCTCTCGAGCTGTCTTAAATAACTGGGAGAGGAAGAGTGATTCTTAGCTTTAAGAAATTTGATAACACTCTAAAAAAAAAAAGGTTCTATATGGCACCAAAAATGGTTCTTCGTCGTAATCATAGAGGAACCACTTTTGGTGCTATATAGCACCATATCTTAACATGTTCTGTATATGGTAGCGGTGCTATATAGCACCATAGTTAGCGGTGCTATATAGCACCTTGGTCAAAGAACCGGTGAAGAACCTCTGAAGAACCGCTGAAGAACCACTGAAGCACCAAAATTGGGGCTATATAGCACTTAAAAAGGTTCCCCTATGATTACGAGCCAAGAACCATTTTTGGTGCCATATAGAACCTTTTTTTTTTTAGAGTGAGCTTGCTTTTATACTTAAGTTTGAAAGTAGGAGTACATTTCATGAATTCTCAGCACTTAAGACTAAAATAGCACTTTGAGAAGCTTGATAAATACGGGCTCAGATCTCAAACGCTGTAAGTTACCGTAAGTCAGGGGTGTCCAAAGTCGGTCCTGGAGGGCCACTGTCCTGCGGAGTTTAGCTCCAACAAGCCTCAACACACCTGTCTGGAAGTTTCTAGTATGCCTAATTAGACATTGATTAGCTGGTTCAGGTGTGTTTAATTGGGGTTGAAGCTAAACTCTGCAGGACAGTGGCCCTCCAGGATCAGGATTGGACACCCCTGCCGTAAGTGAAGCCACACAAAATCCCTTAGCAGAGCAGGCTCTCTTGCACTGTATAACGTGACAGACAACTAGTTGTCCAGGGGTGCTTTTCCCAAAAGCATCGTTATGAGCATAGTTCAACCAGTCGGTGTTTCCCAAAACCATAGTTCCAACGAACATTCGCAAACAGCATCGCAAAGTTGCGTGGTTGGAACGACAGCTCTCGACCTGTGGTTAGACGCATAGTTTCTTGTTTGCATGACATGTGGACTTAATAAATCCTTATCTTGAGCAAAATAAGCAAGCTGACATTTATTTCAATCTATATCTCTCTCTTTTTTTCAAATACATACAAATGTAATTTATGTCTTTTAGTTTGACGAGATTTAAAGCACCTTTTTTGAAGAGTGCACATATGCGGACGTGCTCTAGTACGTAAGGACGAGCCTATTTGAATCTGGAAATAAACCAAAATAACTGAGAAAAATAAGAATTAGTCCTCAGGTGCCATGTCCATAATTTATAGCAAAAAAATCTAATCTCAAAATAATGAATTAATAGCAGTTATTACTCCACCACCTGCGTGACATCATTCACCAACGTGGTTGAACGATAGATTTGCGACAATTTGGTTTCAGGAAACAGTCGTGACTAGCTAGTTGATTTCTTCAACGATGCAATGTACTATGGTAGTTAAACGCACCCCAGTGCGCTTCAATTCACACAGTGCAGGTTTTCCAAGAATACGGTTATGAGTCTTGAAATTTACGGGTGTGAGTTTGGTTATAGAATGCGGTTGTCACACCAGTAAATTACTATACACTAAAAAAAATGGCACTATAAGTGGTTCTTGGCTCGTAATCATCTTTTGGTACTATATAGCACCATATCTTAACAGGTTCTGTATATGGTAGTGGTGCTATATAGCACCTCAGTCATCCCAAAGAACCGCTGAAGAACCACTGAAGAATCTTGTTTTTTTTTTTTTGTGTGAACGTAATCGTATTAAGGACTCAAATACAGGACTGACAGCCGTACGCAAACATATTTTTTGTAACATTAGCAACACATTTTTAGCTGTTTGATAACGTAGTCAAGCAAAAGGCTAATCATATTAATTACCATTATGTGTCCAGCGTTGTATAGGGCGATACCATTGTGCAGCGTTTACTACAGTAAAGATGGTCAAGTGGATCTCTGAGCTCGTGTGAGTGAGTGGAGGCGGAGCTCATTTGCATATTCATCCACAATATTCATTGTTACATTCAAGCTATTTCAGGCATGAATACCTATATCATTCTGGTGATCAAAGATGAGGTTTAATATGATAAAATGATTGACTACAGGCGGACTTTAAGAAATGTCCCCATCATAAATGTGTCATTCAGCTTGTTGGAATCAGACCGAAATGATCAGGAACATTGTTGGAAAAAAAACAGTTATCTTATAATTTATGGAACCTTTGGAAGGATATGCAAAGGAGCGACAGCCAGAAACTATTGTTTAGGACTAATGGAATTTATCCTGATGTATCTGAACACCAAATAGGCATCATTAATGTGTTCATGTTTTCAAATATCTGCCGTTATTAAGTTGCAAAAGTACAAAACAAGCTGTTTTTGCAGTTTAATTTCAATAAACGGTCTATTTTTGCTGGGTAGGAAGTATTGAGTTCTGAATGTTACAATCTGTTTTCATGAGTTTGTGTGCCCATATAATCTTGGTAAAAGTGGTAAACGGATTTGGCGTGCTGTCTGCTATAGAGGGGCTCGGAGAGGATATTCTACCCGAGCTCCGATTGCCCCCCTATAACAGGAAAAATTGTTCAAAAGGGAGGAGCCGGGGAGGAGGAGGGATGCTGCAAGAACTAACAATGGGAAGAGGTAAGCTGCTGGTTTTATACCTTGGAATTAATTGGAAGATTAGATGGGCGTACTTCCTCACGAAATTACGTTTAGTAACTTCACTTCATTGTACAATGTACTCTTTTATATCAAAAGATCAAGGATGCTTTGATTAATCATGATACATTATGACCCATTTATACTACGGGGCCATTGAATGCTTGAATCTGATTGGCTGATGAACGTTCTGAGGTGTGCAATTATTTTCTGGGAGATGCACAGCGAACGTAGTTCCAGGCAGCTCTCTTGACCGCATTACAGTTCCATATCACTTCGCATAGTTAACTGTAATAATGGCAATTACAGGACTAAAAAACAACAATATGACAGACGAAATTTCCTAAAGTAAATCTTAATGTTTACGGTGAATATAAACCGTTCAACAACTGGGCGGCAGCAGTATTAGACAGTCCAGATGAAAACCAACAAACGGAAGCGGACATCAAAGGCAAGCTTTTCTGTCTCATTACTGAAATCACACATGCTCGCACACGCACTACAGTTTGCACAAAAAGGTGTCAGCGCTGCCCTGACCATTTGATCAGTTAGCCTATATAGTGGAGCAACTTAAAGGCTACACGTGACATTTTTTCACTAGTGAGGTAATAACAGCGCTGTTTAGAGACGCACCGAGGTAGCCTAATTCACACAAGCGCTCTCTCTCTCTCTCTCTCTCTCTCTCTCTCCCTCTCTCTCTCTCTCTCTCTCTCTCTCTCTCTCTCTCTCTCTCTCTCTCTCTCTCTCTCTCTCTCTCGCTCTCTCTCTCTCACGCTCTCTTTCTAATAACTTTATTAATAACTGCAGTAGAATGCTATCAACGGCTCAAGCCTTTGTTAACAGCTTTAAAATGACGTTTCGGAACTAGCAAAAGAGCCGTTGGATGAGACGCGGAAGAAATAGTCCTACTCACAATAGCGATTTAAGTACAAAAACCGGACAAATCCCTTTAAATATATCTTCGGATCGATGTCTTGAGGTGTGGTAACCGTAGTATAAGCGGAATAATTGACGACGGGCCGTTCAATTATTAGAATAATAATGCACACCCGAGGTGTAACGGCCACTCCGCTTCGCGTCGTGACCGCATCACCACCTCGGGTGTGCATTATTGTTCTAATAATTGAACGGCCCGTCGTCAATTATTCCTTACTTAATGCATTTCAGAAAATGCAACATCTTCATCTGTAACACCAACACACACATATGCACACAAACACAGACACACACAGACAGAGAACCACAGTGCCTGGGCTAAAATTAGTCTCTGCGCAACAAAATGAGATCTGGAGGGGTGAACGCTGCTAATTAACAAGTTTGCTCCTCATCAGACAATCATGTAGGTGTGAAAATGAAGAGCCATTTTTGTAAAGGCAACTTTGTTCCAGCTAAAACCAAAACAGACATAATAAAAAAATTGATGACAGATAAAGAGTAAAAGAAGTTAAAATAGCAAAAAATATATAGAATATACTGTTCTGAGATACAGGAAAGAGGGCTGTTGGTGAATTAACACCCATTGTGTTACTATGACAACCTCCTACAGACAGACAGCATAGCATGGTGATAAAGCTGGAGAGCTTTTAATAAATTCAGATATGCTACATGAAGAGAATAATCAATGACTGTCTGTGAACACAAAGGAAAGAAACAAACAAAGCTATGCTACAGTAGATGATCTTTTGGCATGCATCATTTATATTCTTAAATGGAGAAGTTTAAGTATATACAGACTGTGAATGACATCAGACTCAAGTCAGTGTCACACTCAAGTATTAACGATCGGTCATTTAACAAACTTGAGTGTTAACTGGACAATCAAAACTGCCAAACGACACAACGTGTACAACTTTCAGGTTTAAATGAAAGAAAGAATATCCCAGATTTTCACTGTGATATCAGACTTTGAGTATGTGTAACGGAGGCTAGCTAGTAGTCGCTGAGCGAGTAAACCTCACTCCTCTGATCTCAAGAGACGCTCTAGCAACTGATGCTTGAGGTTGCAGCCTTTAGCCTCCTTGTTAGAGCGTCCGACTCTCATGCCGGCGGAATCGAGTTCGATTCCCGCTTGGAGCGGGCGGTTCGAACAGAAGGGGTTATATTGGTGCCGTGACCCGGATGGGAGTGAGTTTTAGGGGGGTGAATGTAACGAAGGCCAGCTAGTAGTTGCTGTGCGAGTAAACCTCACTCCTCTGATCTCAAGAGATGCTCGAGCAACTGACGTTTGAGGTTGCAGCCTTTAGCCTCCTTGTTAGAGCGTCCGACTCTCATGCCGGCGGAACCGAGTTCGATTCCCGCTTGGAGCGGGCGGTTCGAACAGGAGGGGTTATATTGGTGCCGTGACCCGGATGGGAGTGAGTTTTAGGGGGGTGAATGTAACAGAGGCCAGCTAGTAGTTGCTGTGCGAGTAAACCTCACTCCTCTGATCTCAAGAGATGCTCTAGCAACTGACGTTTAAGTTTGCAGCCTTTAGCCTCCTTGTTAGAGCGTCCGACTCTCATGCCTGGCGGACCCGGGTTTGATTCCCGCTTGGAGCAGGCAGTTCAAACAGGAGGGGTTATATTGGTGCTGTGGCCCGGATGGGAGTGAGGTTTAGGGGAATGAGTGTAACGGAGGCCAGCTAATAGTTGCTGTACGAGTAAACCTCACTCCTCTGATCTCAAGAGACGCTCTAGCAACTGATGCTTGAGGTTGCAGCCTTTAGCCTCCTTGTTAGAGCATCGGACTCTCATGCCGGCAGACCGGGGTTCGAGTCCCACTTGGAGCGGGCGGTTCGAACAGGAGGGGTTATATATGTATGGAGAAAAGAACCCAAAATTGGTGTACAAATGGTTAATGCTATATACTCACAGAGACATAGGCAGTGAGGCAGGTGACCAGAGAGGCAGTGATAGCATAGGGGATGGATGTGTTGGGACTCTTGGCTTCTTCTCCCGTGGTGGCTATGATGTCAAAACCAATAAAAGCATAGAAGCAAGTGGCTGCACCCTGCATGACCTGTTGGATAGATACAAGACAATGCCATTTTCTCATCATTGTTTATGCTGAGAGTCACTAACTGCACTAACGGATTGAACTTCAATAATTGATTTGAAATGTGATTTACCCCTGACCAGCCGTAAGGCAGGAATCGTCCCTCATCCCAGTTGCTTACACTGACGAAGAACAGGCCTGCAATCATTATGAACACCCACACCACCAGATTGATGACATTCAGCACGTTGTTGAACCCGACAGAATTCTTCACGCCTAGAGCAACTATCACTGTCACTAGGATGGCTATGACCAGGGCCAAGAAGTCCGGATACGACTGCTCCCCTTTACCTGAGAGGTGATAAAGGAGGAATTCACATCACATGGATTTTAAAACATAACAAAGAAGGAATGTGTTGAACCAATTTTGATGCTTGAAGGTTCAACGAGCTTAAAAACCATTGAAGTTGTATGGCTTTTAGGTAGTTTGAATACAGGGTGGTTATTTTTAAATAACCTAAAATAACTTATACAGAACGTTCCCTAATGGTTATATTTAGGTTATTATTTAATAACCATGTAAAATAACCTTCCAATTCAAACGTTGCAGATGTTTTTGTGTAATGACCTATGCTCTGAATTTAGTTTAATACAGCATTTATGTTGAAATGAGATCAATGTTATAATGATCAGAATCCAACTTTATAGCTAAAATATTAATCCAGGGTTAAGCATAGTGTGAAAAGCACAGAAATCATACATTTGTGGGTTTGTTTCTATCTTCATTTTATCACAGTGTTGTTCTGTTTAGTTTCATTATCATGGACTTTCAGTTTGTTTTCATATGTCACATGTTTCTTTGTTCAGTTTCCCGCCAATCATCTGTCTCTCTGGTTACCGTCATTGAGTTAATTTAGTTCAGCTGTGTCCTGTAAATTATCTCGTTTGCTGTTTGTTATCTAAGTTCTTCCCTTTTCATTCAGTCTTTGTCCGGTCACCGTTATGATCGATGTGTTGTGCTTTTGCACATTAACACATTAATTTGAACTGTATTTGCCTGTCTTCGTCTTCCTGCCTGCACAAACCTGTGACACATTTACTGTGCGCCTCTGATATGTACACGTGCATGTGCGTTCTCCCGTCTTCCACAGAAAAAAATAACAGTGATTTAGTTTTACTGGCAGACTAAAACATTAATTTATCGATCTCCTTTTTGGATAATTACTTATAATTAATATATATGTGAGAGCAAATATGACTCTGACCCGACACATGACTTAGGATGTAGGAGTAGCATAGGCTTAGATGAGAGTAGACGCCTCCCCCAACCCCAACATTCATGCACAACTTTTCTGGAATAAGAATGTCATGGTCAATTCTACATGTTGATTAAAGTAGCTTGTCAAATGTGTTTGAAGCATTAAAGGGATAGTTCACCCAAAAAAGAACATTCTGTCATCATTTACTCACCCTCAAGTTGTTCCAAACCTGTATGAGTTTCTTTGTTCTGCTGAACACAAAAGAAGATATTTTAAAGAATGTTTGTAACCAAGCAGATAGAGGAACCATTGACTACCATAGTATTTTTTCCCTACTATGGTAGCCAATGGTTGGTTACAAACATTCTTTGAAATATCTTCTTTTGTGTTCAGCAGAAGAAAGAAACTCATGCAGGTTTGGAACAACTTGAGGGTGAGTAAATTAAGACGGAATTTTCATTTTTGAGTGAACTATCCCTTTAATGTTACTACATGTTAGGGATGGGTGATATCATATGACAATACAATATAAATTGTGAATCGATGTAACTTTTTCTAAATCGTTTACATAGATAGGCCTATCGGGGCAAGCAAATATATCAGTGCAACTTTTAGTGGGCAGGATTAATTGGAATGTTGGAGTGGAAAAAGAAGCAAGGGCGAATGAGTTATTGGGTGTGATGTGATTTGTGTTATTATAACTGCCGCGAAAAGGAAATTCGAATTCACACTTGCACGTTGGCAGGAAGTTTTTTTGCACGTGCGCTCCGAGACAGTTGGACACTGACAAATAGGCCTACACTTTTGACTTAAAGGTCTTTTTAACGCGGCAAGCGGTGGAATCAGTACACAACTGCCGCTTTCTCTTTAGCAGTTGAAGCCTTGTTTATACTTTCGCAATTCGCATGGCTCTACGAAAACCTACGAGGCTTTCATGATTGACATGCTCTTCGTTGTATTATTCTGTGAAACGACAGAGGGCGACTCTGACTATTTTTTCTCCAAACCATCAAAAAGCAGCGATGAGAGGAAGTAGTTTGCCGAATAATTTGTCAAGCACTCGTCTCGTGAGAAGTTTGTGAATAAATGGATTTCTTCACATATAAACTGATTAGGTTGTTGGTCATTTTGAGGACAAATGTGAAAAAGTTTAGTACAATTCTTAAACCCTAACCAAATAATTAAGTTAAACCCAGTAAACTTGAAATTGTGACTTGTTGTGACATTAGAACAAAACATATGAATGAATAGGCCCAGATAGATTTCAGCGATACCTGCACTGAATCGCCAATTTCACATGTATTTTGTGTATTTTCAAAATACTGTATTTGTATTTAAATACATTTTTCCACACAGTATTTTGTATTTGTTTTTTAAATACATTGCCATGTATTTATGCCCATCTCTGGCACTTCTGCATTCGTCAATACGTCATGCATCGGGTCAGAGTTCACTCTTTCGCCGGAACTAGACCTGTGTGCCCGTTACCGGAAGACAGTGATTATAGTTTATAAAGTTAGAAATGTGGACATTTTTCTTGCATCACTTCACTTCAGAAGGCCTTCATTAACCCACTGGAGCCACATGAATTACTTGTATGATAAATGGATGCACTTTTTGGGCTACTATTCACTACCATTTTAAAGCTCAGAAGAGCCAGGATTTTTTTTATATAACTCCGATTGTGTATGGCTGCAAGAAGAAAGTCATATACACCTAGGATGGCTTGAGGGTGAGTAAATTATGGGATCATTTATTTTTGGATGATCAATATTTGGTTGAACTAACCCTTTAATCTTATTTAATCTTGATGGTTGATGTGCTAGGGTAATTGTTATTAATTAAACAATAAATAAAAACAAAGTATGGTTTGTATAATACTGATTTTAGGCATCCATACATCATCACGTCACTGGTGTGCTGTATACTTTAAGTAAAATTTGCGGATGGACGTTCTGGTGCTCTATGACATTTTATATTTTGTTAAATTATTAAATTATCCATTATGCCATCCTCCTTATTTTTGCTCTGTGATTTTTTCGTTCTTTAGTACCGGAGTAAGAAGTTAGGGGAACGTTCTGGAAACGTTAGAATAAAATTAAGGGAACGTTAAAGTAATGTTAGAATAAAGTTCTACAAACCAAAAACTAACATTCTATTTCTGTTAAGAAAACTTTCCTGGCTAACCAAAAACAAACCTTAAAAATGAACGTTCTGGGAGCCAAAAATTGTTAGCTGGCATGTCACTCAGACGACATAGTGAGTTTAGACAGCTGTTTTTCACAACATGGCAACAGCCCTCTGTTGACCCCTTAATGCAGTCATGAATAAATCTCTAAAAATTCAGCATACTAACTAGGCCTAAAGCGGAAATGCCTATGAACCATAATGTGTGCAGAGAGACACAGATGGAGGGATATTAGACTCTTTGAGAAAGGGGGTTGGTAAAAGAAAAAGAAGAGATTTTACTGCTGTTGGCCAAATAAGATTACGTATTTTGGCCCGAAGTGCCGAATTTTGTCTGGGTCAGACACAATAGTCTATATGTAATGTTTGTCTGCAAACCAAACATGCTGTGCAGGAAGCAAATATCATCCTTTCTAGATTACCCAATCCACTTATTTCAGTCCTCCAGTGTGTCTTTTTGAGAACTCAACAAAGTTATTGTAGGTCAGGGGTTTAGATGACAAGGAACCCAAAATATACCCCCTTCCTACAATATAAAGGCAGCTATACATTTTGATGTATGATGACCGATTATACAATGTGAGGAAAAAGCATGTGATATTATAAAAATAACAATAAATAATTAGCTTTTATTGCTGTACCAAACATTAAGTCAAATATTTAAAGCATTTTATAAAAGGTTTTATTCATTAAAGGCACATTATGTAAGTTTCGCTGCTAGAGGTCGCTTAATCAAAACGAAGGCGTAGCTTGATGATGGCGTGAATGAGCGTGGAATCATGGGAGTTGTAGTGTTCACTCTTCACCTGCCCATGAAAAGGAATCCGACGGACTCAGGCAGAAGTCATGTTCATGAATTTATTAAAGTTAGATTAACGTTGCTATGAAGCAGGAGGCGTCGAGAGCCCTTGGTAACGAATGCAAATGAGAGAGATCTGAGCAAAACACCGGTCTCTGAGCTTTTATTATGCTTATGCTGCAGTCGGCCACTCTTTTCGTTGCGTATGTGGGGTAACACAGTGCTGTTTATGCACTCTAAAAAAAAAGGTTCTATATGGCACCAAAAATGGTTCTTCGTCGTAATCATAGAGGAACCACTTTTGGTGCTATATAGCACCATATCTTAACATGTTCTGTATATGGTAGCGGTGCTATATAGCACCATAGTTAGCGGTGCTATATAGCACCTTAGTCAAAGAACCGGTGAAGAACCTCTGAAGAACTGCTGAAGAACCACTGAAGCATCAAAATTGGAGCTATAGCACTTAAAAAGGGGAACCTATGATTACGAGCCAAGAACCATTTTTGGTGCCATATAGAACCTTTTTTTTAGAGTGTACATGGTTTAAAGGGGTGGTAAAGCACACTCTTTCGAAGGCTTGATTGTGTTTGTGGGGTGCACTGTAACATGTGTTCATGCTTCGTTTTTAAAAAAAATTCAGTATTTTTCATATATTTTACCTTTATTCTACACTGCTCTGTCCCTCCTTGTAAAAACGGTCTGATGGTTTCCGGATTCTGTGAAGCCAGTCCCTCAAAAATACGCAATGGGCTCTGATTGGTTAGCTGGCCCAGTGTGCTGTGATTCGCTAACCGCCTATGCACGTTTCTCGAAAGCGTCACGCCCCTTACCTCTACAGGTAGCCTCAGGCTTTGTGTACGCTAGCGTCAATAAAACCATACCAAGAGCCCGAATCAGACCCAGACAATTTTAGTGAAGATGATCGAGCAGAACCTGTTCAGTCCTCAACAGTAAAGACTGCGGATCTATAGTGATCGCTCCTGAATGGCACTGTTACTTTTGTATTTTTAGAACGATTATAGCCAAATATCTGTCTCAAGAACGAACACGAAACATTGGCTTTACTAGTAGCCAAATCAAACACAGAACCATGTTTAGCATGCCTGTAGATAAACAACACATAAAAGCTCTAATCAAAGAATAATTTACACTAATGCCAAGTTCACTGTTGAGATTTAAAACAGTTTGTAGCGTGAGGTGTTTGTCAGATAACGTTAAGTATGAATGAGCATTTAACAAACTGGTTTGCAGAGCCAAACAGCGCTGTCATGTCTACATGCTACAACGTAGGCTACAATGAACAACACGAACTATTACAGGAAAACACATCGACGAAAAATAAATCACACTTACAGGTTGTAGCCCGTACTCGCGAAGATTGTGGAAGCTTTCCTCCGCGAGATGTGCCGCGGTAGCCGCGCGTGCCCGCCTGTCTCGTGCAGCTGAACTCGTGCAGCTGAAGGCTCATGTATTGCAAATACAGACGAATATTGTCCATTATGTCACATTTTCCGATCTTCTCCTCCGACCCCTGTCTGTCTCGTGCTTTGATTTATGATGGGCAGCATATATCCGATGCAAATGCGATCGTGTTCCCCTCATGTCTCTTACACACATGAATATGACGTGGTATGTTAAACGCACTGCAACGCTGCCCCGTCCCTAGGAAGGCTGAAGAAAGTGGACCTGCAATCCGGATGAAAATAACAGCGTTTCGTCTGCATTGTCAACAGCACTCCAGCCTACTAACTATACCACAACAACGCGTCCTCGCCCCCCTTATTTAATATTCTCGGAGGAGGGGTTTATGTAAATATTGGGCCTGGTGATGTCAGCACAGCCTGGGTGAATGTGTAGTAGTCCCTACCGGCCGTTTGCTGTAGTCCTTAGAAATCGATTTCTTTAAAAGCAAATATCTCCCTTTGCTTTAAACTTTGAACGTTGTAACTTTGAAGATGTTATTTATGCTCAAACAGCAACATTACACACTAGCTAAAGTTAGAAAAGTGAAATCGTGCTTTACCACCCCTTTAAACAATCATACTTAAATACATTTGAGTGTGTTGAAAGTTATGTTATAATGCTACTCTGTGCGTTCGCTCAGTGGCTGCTATGAGAGACTTGTTGCACTTTGCAGTAATCTAGATTGATATTATATTCATAAAATCAGGACGACTAAATGACTGTTGCTGAATGACATGCAATTAGTTATTTTAAAATGTATTGTATGATGGAGAAAGCTCACTCTGATTATACTATGTTAGCCACTTGACAAAATAGTGTTGCGATTCAAACAATAAGACTAACCGTTGTTGAGCTGTATAACAATGATTCGTTTTCTGCTGATATATCCAAACAGTTGCTCGCCTGTCTAATGAAATACATACTATATTAAAGCGTCTTTGGTGTTTCCATGGTTTCTACGGAAATCAAGGGTAACTCGGATATGACGAGGACAAGGACTGATTTCTCTGGATTTAAACATTGTTGGTCACCAAAATATATAACATTGTTCTAGTGGTTTTTGGATATTTTATTCTATAAATCTTACATATTGTGCCTTTAAAGTGCATAATCGTAATTGCATAAGTAGCATTCACAATACAAAGAAAAAGCATTTTTCACATGAATATTTTGTAAAACAAGAAAACGTCAAGATCTAGAAATTGCTTCAAAACATATCTGCTTTAAAAAAAATATTCCTGTCCTAATTTTGATAGCAAATGTGCTTAAAAGTGCTTATTGTTCCTCTTCAGGAATGTAATTGGAGCAGCTGTTTCACAGTGCAACACAGAAGCTGTGAGAGAGGTTTTTTTTAACAAGCTTTTTTAACATTGTCACCAGACTATTGACTGCTAAAGTTAGAGGTGCCTTTCTTTTGTGCAGCACCATTAACTCCAGTCTACTGATACATTATGCCTACTGTAACTTCTGTCGTAATTACTGTGGGTGGGTGTCAGGACTATTAGTGTGTCAGTTTCCGAATTCTTTCTTTGAAAACTGCAACACTCAGCGACATGAACTTGGATCAGATTAAATAATAACAGACTGTCACATTTTTTCTTGTGAAATAAAGGTTTTACGGGTTTGTTGCAGAATTGAGATTAATGCGGGTCCCAGACATTGACGATTATGTTCTAAACATAAACATGACAGTGTCTAAAGTTTATGCCACTTACCCAGGCCGTTGAGTGTTCCTATGTGGTTGATCATGAAGCCACTGATGCTGTGATTGGCCAGCGAGTCAAACATGCTGCTGAGTGCACTGGCTCCTGCTGCTGTACCAATCAGATACTCCAAAATCAGATTCCAGCCAATGAAAAAAGCCACAAATTCGCCCACAGTCACATAGCTGTAAGTATAGGCCGATCCTGTAGTTTTAGGCACGCGCACACCAAATTCAGCATAGCACACCCCTGTGGAGAGATACCAATGATTACTGTAACACCTGTACTCCTGAAGGTTATCAATAAAAACATGAACATCTAACTGGTTGCTGAGATGGAATCATTGATTTTTTTTTTGGCTGGAGTGTCAGCTCAATTCTCAAATGTCAAACCCATACAATCCCAGAAGGACAGATAACAGGAGGAAAATCCCTCTTTACAGGCTGGATCCCTGTAAACCCCGCTATAGTGAAAAAAGATAAGGATTATCTGTTTTTACATTCAAAACCAATATGTATTTTCTAACATCAGTGCTATAGAGCAGTACATAACCCGTGAAGTTGACATAATGTGATGTATCTCCGAATGAAACATGGCCGGCACTTGAATTTATTCACCGAGGAATCATTGGATGGTGAAAAGTGACAGTTTTTCTACCAGGATGACTCCAGATTGAATTAAAGTTCACTAAAACAATGCAGTGACAATGACTATTGGTTAACCAGTGAACGTCATCAGAAAAGAAAATGTATTTCAGAGGATGAGCAGGTTAGTACATTTTGATTAAAGATTATCAAGACAAAGTGTTGTTCTCAATCGCAATAAAACGGTTTACTTTACTACTTTCTTCACTGATGAAAATCTCTGCCCACTGACATGGTTTTCACGCTATTGTTATCTAATTTTTTGGCCTTCAGAACATCTTAAAATGCACATATGTAGATCATAGAAATACAAATTTTCTCTCTGGAGCATTCCGCCTAACCCCCTTAACCTCACATTTGGAATCTCAGTGATTATAAACCTGGCTACTTTCCTGGGTATGATAAGGGATGTACAATGTGGTCATGCAGAATAAGACGTTAATATTTGCAACAATATTTGCAATATTCGCTCGAAGGAGGTCTTGCCCAGGTTGCAATTCAATGTAGAACTGCCACTGTTTGTCACGATAGCACACAATGGCAGAGGGAGGCAGGGGTGCTGCTAGCAGTTTTGGGTCCTATGAAAGAATATGAGGTTAGGCCCCCTACTGCACCAAACATAAAAGTCAACCTAGTTATCCAAAATCTTTGTCTGCAATTTAATAATACTGATTAAGCTCCGCTCGCTCAACCCCTTTGTGACATGCTGGTTCAAAAATATGTGAAATAAGTAGGGCTGCCTCCGACTAAAGTTTTTTCTACTGGACTAGTAGTTGTTCATTTAAGCCATTAGTCGACTAAGCACTTTTATTAATTTAATTACATAAAAATATATACTGGAGAGAATTCTAAAACATAATGAGCGTTTACATAATATATTAGCCTATTCCACACTCAAACGCATGCACAAAGCTTGCCACAAAGAACCGGCAAAAGTAATAATTACGAATGTGTCAAAAAAGAAAGGAGACATTTTATTTATTTATTAATAAACTAGTGTTTTCGTGCCAGTGTTGGCTGCAAAGATGAAGTAGACGACTCGCCATCTCCGCAGTGAATGTGCCTATAGAGAGAAATGCACGTCATACGGATAGCCTATTTCTTTTCGTCTTGAATTGTTTCTTTTAAAAGTATACATTTCAAGCGGGATTTGAGCGAACATTGTTTTACCGGTGAGTGTGAGTGGTTCATGAGTGGAGCGGTTTGCCAGAAATGCAGAAATAAGCCATAATTTAGAAATAAAGAAATAATTTAATAATTTTGTAACTCTTTGGTAGATTATACATTTATAATTTCTATTATATTACTAGTACTGTTACTACTAATAAAACCAATCTCTGGGGGCCCTAAAAGTGTGTGGGCCCTTAGAATCCTCCTAACTTTCCCCCCCTTAGCGGCGCTATATGCAGATTTATTGGATTTCACGTCACCGAAAACAACAAATATGAGCTGCATTTTATTGATCATCAGCTAATTTCAAAATCAATGACCTCAATAGGAGAGAGTGTGCCAACAGCACTGGTAAGATCATTCAGTTTCTTTATTTTAATGAATATGATTGTATGTTGAGCACCTGCGACTTTACTTTTAGTAGTTTGTGCGCTGGCTTGATGAAGAGATAGGCCTACGCAGCTGCTTGTCTGCGGCGATGCATGCTTCAGTAGCGCTGTCATATCAGGCTATAACATGTCATATAGCCTATAACACGCACTCACTTATAAGCATTGTTGCGAGGAGTAAAATTTACATTCAACAAACATTACCATTACAATTTACAAAAATACAAAATTTACATTACAAAATTTTCAACAACCAGATGCATTTAGACTTTAGTTTTGACTGTAATGCGGCCCAGACCACCTTCTGAAGTGGCTTTTAGTATTTTGTGTATTTGTTCTAAATGCTCCTGTTGTCTTCTGTGCCCAGACTTGAGTTTTGTTTGATACATTCAAGAAGTGTTTTCTTTGAGCAGGTAAAATTAAAGGTTCAGTTCATATAACTGACTGACAAAATTGTATACATGAGGATGAGACGTTAAACCGAGGCCCTGACTCTCTGTGGTCATTAAAAAATCCCAGGATGTCCTTCGATAAAGAGTAGGGGTGTAACCCCGGCATCCTGGCCAAATGTTCCCATTGGGCCCTGTCCATCATGACCTCCTAATCATCCCCATAAACAGGGGCGTAGCCGTCTTTTCATAAGTGAGGGGGACAGAAATGTCAGGTATAATACCTGTTTTTTTCTGACCTCTGTCTAATTGACAGATTTAATTGATCTATTGCTTTTAATTCAGTAAGATAACAAATACACTGCTGAACAATAACCACTAATATGTATAATATTTTCCCCTATATTTTATGCCAATTTTATGATTGGTTTATGCACTACAAACACTTGTGCATTAAAGGGTTAGTTCACCCAAAAATGAAAATTCTGTCATTAATTACTCACCCTCATGTCGTTCGACACCCGTAAGACTTCTGCTCACCAAGGCTGCATTTATTTAACAAAAAATGCAGTAAAAAAAATAATACAGTGAAATATTATGCCAATTTAAAGCAGCTGTTATCTATGTGAATATATAAATGTGATCAAAGCTGAATTTTCAGCATCATTACTCCAGTCTTCAGTGTCACATGATCCTTCAGAAATCATTCTAATATGCTGATTTGCTGCTCAAGAAACATTTATGATTATTATCAATGATGAAAACAGTTGCTTACTTAATTCACTGCTGAAAACACTGCTGCTTAATTTTTGTGGAAACCATGATAGTATTCAAACTTTTGTGGTAAGATTAAAAAAGAGAGAAATTCATACTTTTATTAATTAAACATACATTAAATTGATCACAAGTGATATTTATAATATAAATAAAGATTTATATTTAATAAGTGCTTTATTTAATGCAAATAAATGCAGTTAATTTAACTTTCTATTCATCAAAGAATCCTGAAAAATAAAATGCATCATGGTTTCCACAACATTTTTAAGCAGCACAACTGTTTTCAACATTTATAATAATCATAAATGTTTCTTGAGCAGCAAATCCTCATATTATAATGATTTCTGAAGGATCATATGACACAGAAGACTGGTGTAATGATGCTGAAAATTCAGCTTTGATCACAGGAAAAAATTACACGTTTACTAGCTCAGTTACATAGTAAACAGCTGTTTTATATAATAAATGCAGCCTTGGTGAGCAGAAGATACTAAACATTAAAAAGGATGTCAGTTAGCACTGCATTATTCATATACTTTATTGTCAATAAATACCTTGAGATGGCTTGAAAAACACACACATATAATGTCGAAATCATGTGTTTGTCGTCGCGTTTCATCAGTCATAATTCTCTTTATTTAAGCTGCTGGTTCAGCGCTGTGAATGCCTTTGGAACGTGATTACTTCTACGAATCCGTTTTGGACTTTCTGTGAGAGATCGCCCTCCGGCTTCGAGTATGATTTAGAGAGTTGCACGAGAGTGTTAGCACTCCATGGTGTTCAGAGCGCCTTGTTTTTGAATACGAATAAAATGACAGGTCATGTAGATTTATTCACATTGGCTTCTACGTAATCAAACTTGCCCGTGTAACAGACGTAGGCCAGTAAGAGCGGTACGACTAGACGCCGGTTCGAATCCCCCACGGAGCGGGTCGACTTGGACCGGTGAGACTCGGTAAAGTGCGGGGGACGAATTTACGTTTTATTAAAGGTGCGGGGGACACGTATGGAGAGAGATTTGTGTCTTTATTACATGCGATAAAATAAATGATCCGAGAGAAAAAAAAAAGTTTGAGAGAAAGTGTTATCACAATGATAGCAAAAAAGCATTTCATGAGAGAAAAAAAAATATTTGAGAGAAAAGGTTTTCATACCAATAGCAAAAAATAATAATATTTGAGACTAAAAAAAGTTTTGAGAGAAAGTATTTTCTCATAGAACATAAAAAATATACATTTTAATTTTTTTTTAATTATTTCTGAGAAAAAAAATCTCTCTCAAAATACTTTGAAAAAAACTCTCAAATATATATATTTTTGCTATCAGTGTGAAAACATTTTCTCTAAAAAAAAAAAGTGTTTCTCTCGAAAAGCTTTTCTTTGCTCTCGATGCAGTTTCTTGTCTCGTGTCAGATATTGCTTTCACTGTGAGAATTGTGTCATGGGCGGGGCCACGTTCCTATTGGCCAGTCGGGTGAGCATCGTCTTGTCTTGGGAGTCGAACTGAATCATTACACCATTGTTCGGTTCACCTGCATGATACCGCCTCTGCCTTATGGCTAGTTTAGTTGAGCACGGACACTCCAATGTTTGGGTCAGATGATGACACACAGCTGGCTTAGCAAGTTCAGCATCACTGAAGATTAAACGTTAAAAAATAGCACTCATATTCAGGAATGAGTGTGTATTATATTATTTGCTTGCTAATCGCTAGGTAAACTTGCAAACTCACCTGGTTTATATACTATTTTTAAAACAAATGCCAAATTAATGTTTTGATTTAGATAGTTCCACTGTAAGTGAAGTTTTCACTAGTTTCGTAACGTTAGTTCACTGACAACCGGGGCACTGTCCCCTTCATTATTACAGACGTATCGCCTGCGATAATTAATGCGATTCGGCTCAGCTTGTCAGTGAACTTATGGTAGTAAATGCCGGTCCATCTGAAAGCAGGTGATGGCGATTTACTACTAATCAAGGAACCGGCTTTACTGACGAGATGAAAACAACAATGTCCTCCAATATATCGCCCAGCCCTAGTTCATCATACAACCTCCTGTACAGTTTTACTCCATGGACTCACTATTTTGTTTTTAAGGTCAATATGATACATTTTCTGTTTGAACCTATAATTGACCTATAACCTAAAATGATTATTATTAATGTGTTTAGCATCTGTATCTCTCACTGGGTAGGCTATAGAGCAATATAACTTACGCTCTAAAATCTTTGCCTTAGACTATGCAATTTAAATGGAGGAAATACAGATAAGTTGACATGAAGGCTATGCATATGTGAAATATATGCTATAAATATAGCAGCATAAATGTAACCTCTTAATGTTGCTCTCAGAGTGCACCAGAATGATGCATTTGATTTAAACGTACACATTTCCGTCCGGGGTGCATACCACAGGACCCTCTGCGTTCCCCTGAACTGAGGTCCAACCATCGTCTCTAAAAGTTCTGAGGGAAACACTGCTTACATAGTTACATTATAACTATAACCAACGTTAATGGCAAACAAAAGATCTTTACATGACTTCAATTCATGGGTTTATTTTTCATGTAGTCTCATCATTTCGAATACCCACACAGCTGTTTCATTTGCCTGAGTGGCTCTACTTAGACAGTTACTCTTCAGGTGCTTTGAGGCTAGCAAGTGCAAAGGTAGAAACTAGCTCACTACTCACTAAATAAGGCGTGGAACTATCTAAATCAAAACATTAATTTGGCATTTGTTTTAAAAATAGTATATAAACCAGGTGAGTTTGCAAGTTTACCTAGCGATTAGCAAGCAAATAATATAATACATACTCATTCCTGAATATGAGTGCTATTTTTTAACGTTTAATCTTCAGTGATGCTGAATTTGCTAAGCCAGCTGTGTGTCATCATCTGACCCAAACATTGGAGTGTCCGTGCTCAACTAAACTAGCCATAAGGCAGAGGCGGTATCATGCAGGTGAACCGAACAATGGTGTAATGATTCAGTTCGACTCCCAAGACAAGACGATGCTCACCCGACTGGCCAATAGGAACGTGGCCCCGCCCATGACACAATTCTCACAGTGAAAGCAATATCTGACACGAGACAAGAAACTGCATCGAGAGCAAAGAAAAGCGTTTCGAGAGAAACACTTTTTTTTTTTAGAGAAAATGTTTTCACACTGATAGCAAAAATATATATATTTGAGAGTTTTTTTCAAAGTATTTTGAGAGATTTTTTTTCTCAGAAATAATTAAAAAAAAATTAAAATGTATATTTTTTTATGTTCTATGAGAAAATACTTTCTCTCAAAACTTTTTTTAGTCTCAAATATTATTATTTTTTGCTATTGGTATGAAAACCTTTTCTCTCAAATATTTTTTTTTCTCTCATAAAATGCTTTTTTGCTATCATTGTGATAACTTTTTCTCTCAAACTTTTTTTTTTCTCTCGGATCATTTATTTTATCGCATGTAATAAAGACACAAATCTCTCTCCATAGACACGTCCCCCCCGTCCCCCGCGTAATCTACGCCCATGCCCATAAATATATACGATTGGCCTCCTATCTCCTCTCCACCAATCAGCTGGTGTGTGGTGGGCGTTTTAGCACAAAATGGCTGCCGGCGCATCATCCAAGTGGATGCTGCACATTGATGGTGGTTGAGGAGATTCCCCCCTTCTATATGTAAAGCGCTTTGAGTGCCTAGAAAAGCGCTATATAAATGTAACAAATTTTAATTAATTAAATTAATTAATTATAATTAATTATGCAGTGCATCGTCAATGCATTGTGATGCATCGTGATATCGAATTGAACCGAATCGATGGCATGATAATCGTAATCGAACAGAACCGAGAGACCAGTGTAGGTTCACACCCTTACACAGGATTAAATTACATTTAAAAAAATTATTAAAATAGAAAAGAGTTATTTTAAATTGTAATCATATTTCACAATATTACTGCTTTTTCTGTATTTTTGATCAAATAAATGCAGCCTTGTTGAACTTAAGAGACTTCTTTCAAAAACTTACAGACCCCAAACCTTTACACAGGAGTGTATATCATCTGTGACACATATATGGAAGTTAATATTTTTTTTAGATAAAAACTTGTTTTACTTTAAATAAAGGTTCGGTTTTGTAAACATTTTGACTGAAAGACAAAGAGGATAAGATTTTTTTCATGGCCTGTTTTGCTCATATTTACCACGGGTGTCAATATTAGTGGAGGACATCTAATATCTAATGGCTATGTGGAATGATCATGACATGCTATCTAAACTCTGTTTCCATGGGTAGAAGGGTCAGCTGTTACAGGAAAAAAAATATTCCTTTCATTTTCCCCTCCCTTTCATTTTTGGGTTGTATTGGTTATGTTGGTATCCACAGGGAAAACTAAATGGATTTTCCCCCCCGACTCTATTTTGGTTGCTGCGTGCTGTGCACAGCTTCCACCTGTAAACCTAATGAGCCAGTTCACCATGCGTCATCACTACACGTCAGGAGGCATAAAGATATACACGTGTTCACTCAGCTTAAGCCTGATTCAAGATCAGTGAATAAAAAATGATATTATCCACAGTACAATAACACTACCTAGGCCACGTTTCACTGGATGCAGGTTTACAGTAATATGACAACCTCTTTTTATCTGTGTTTTTCTCTTTTGTGTCAGATTGACTGGAACAGGAAGTTGGGGCGGCACTCACCTGACAGGATGGAGGCCACAGCAGCGATGATGAAAGACACAATGACCCCAGGACCCGCCATTTCCTTAGCCACCAGTCCAGAAACCACATACATGCCCGTGCCTACACAGCTTCCCACTCCCAGAGACACAAGGTCCACAGTGGAGAGAACGCGGGCGAGTTTGGTGCCGTGGGCCCCCGTGCCACCCGTGCTCTCCAGCATGGACTCCACCGGCTTTGTACGCAGAACACGGGACTGGAAGGCAAACCAGGTGGCCCCCCATTGAACCCGCCGTGGGTCCAGTTTGGCAAAGAGCCCACTCATCCTTGATCCTGGTTATGGATCAAAGGGCTTCAAGAGATGGGGCTGATAGTCTGAGGAGGATGGAGGGTCTGAAGAAGCTTTGGGAGATGGTCTTGCAGTATAGGGGTTCACACAGAAACCAGCTGAGATGTTCACTGTCCTTCAGAGGAGCATCATTACCAGATGTTTCCACATGACCAGTGAAGGTGAAGCAACGCTGTGAACAAAATTAGATGACAACAGTGTGATCATTCAATTATCATTCTTCACAGTCATGGGCTGAATCCGAAATCGCCCCCTATTCCCTTAAATAGGGCATTATTTGAGGGGACAGCCATTTGTAGTGGTGTTCCGAAACCATAGTGGACATAATTGAGTGCACTCATTCAATCCCACATTGCACCGCAATAATGAGTGTCCAAATTCACTCACTTGTTTTCATTCACTCCTGTATTACTAAAGTAGGGAATAGTGATGGTGGGTTCAGGGGGCGATTTCGGATTCAGCCATGCTTTCCTTATACTTTTTTTACTTTCTGTTCATCAAAGATTTCTATAAAGAAATATATATAATTTGTCTTGCTATCACCAGACCAAGCTCAATTTAATACTGAACATTGGTCTGGGGAGTCTGCTCTCTATTTTCTACTGCACAAGAGGTGTGATAAACAAGCATAATTCAAATGACTCTGTACGCAATTGGATAGTCCTTCAACCAATCAGACCACAAGAGGCGTGATCAACGGGCAACGACCATAGACTGGCAACGCCCCATCGTTTCTCTATCCGGCAATCATGTTAAACACGCCAATAGCGCGCCAGGTGGATAAGCCAGTCTGTGATTGGTTCCCGTAAAAGTGTAACAGAAGCAGTATGAATGTACAGGTTTCCAGACTGAGCTGCAGGGTGAAATCAAATCACCAGCAGATCACGCTGGGTTTACCCATTCTAATATATCATGGTTTCCACAAAAAAATATTAGGCAGCACAACATTTATAATAATAGGAAATTTGTCTTGAGCAGTAAATCAGCATATTAAAATGATTTCTGAAGGATCGTGTGACACTGATGCTGAAAATTCAGCTCTGCCATCACAGGAATAAATTACATTTGAAAATATATTAAAATAGAAACCTTTTTTTAAATTGTATAAATCACAGCTCACAATTTTTTGATCAAATAAATGCAGCCTTGGTGATACTTCTTTCAGAAACATTAAAAGATCTTACCGATCCCAAACTTATGATTGGTAAAGTAAATATATTAAATGAAATATTAATATTTAATAATGAAACATAGATATAGTATAATATCTTTACTTGCATTATTAAATAATACCATTATATTGAATTTTATATATTAAATATTAATATATCTAATATATTTTTTCACACTAGCAGTGAAATATTACAACTACCTACAAAATGATGTATTTTGCACATGCCTATTCATAAGCCTATTCATATGTCTAAACGGCCCTTCCAGTGATATTTTATTTCGAAAACACACAACCATTGTAGACTGGGTAAACCCAGCCTGATCTGCCGGCGATTTGATTTCGCCCAGCAACTCAGTCTGGAAACCTGTACAGTAATTTCTACTGCTTCTGTTACACTTTTGCAGGAACCAATCACAGACTGGCTTATCCAGTCTATTGGAGGGTTTAACACGATGACGGATAGAGAAGCGGATAGAGAAGCGATGGGGCGTTGCCCGTTGATCACGCCTCTTGTGGTCTGATTGGTTGAAGGACTCCAATTGCGTACAGAGTAATTTGAATTATGCTCGTTTATCACGCCTCTTGTGCATTAGAAAATACAGAGCAGATTCCCCAGACCAATGTTCAATCTTAAATTGAGCTTGGTCTGATGATAGCCAGACAACAACCACTGGATACCATCCTGTGATTTCTCCAAAAGAGATGCATTTGCTGTTGTTCAATTGTTTCATTTGCTTTTTGAAGCAAATCTAAGGCTGTTGACTGATAAAACCTTTGTCGTGGTAAAAGCCTCTTCATGCTAGCCTAAAGGAAATGTGCTGCCATATTCACAAGAGTTACATTTATACCGCTTGATTAAATACTAACGCAAGAGGCAAGAGCCCCTTCTTCCCATCAGCTATTTACTCATCTTTGTAAAAGAACGGACCATTAGCTTAGTTTAACAGATGAATGAATGCTTTCTTCAACGTAAAACGTGTAGCACAATATTTCTCCGCCATTGTGGGTCACAAAAAAAGCAGATAAGAACTCAGTCATGGGTATATCTGTCACTTTTCTCAGAGAAATCATCAAGCAAATCATTTATATGCTAACAATATGACTCATTCAATTCAAAACAGTGAAAATTAGCATATTATTATCATCAGATTTTCACATAGCCAAACTGTTTATGGCATCTGTGTGACTGTGTCCATCATTTAAACAACTTTCATGAGTGTCTGGACACTGTAGTGATGTGTCATGAGTCATTCATTTCCAGTCCATCCTGATAAAACAGGTCAACAAGATTAAATAAAAATGAAAAATAAGCTTTCGTAGGTGGCACTAAATGTAATGGCTTTTTGTAAGAGTTTGTTGATTTGATATCTTGAGGGCCTCTTGATAGGAAAAAGCTGGAGATAACATCAAGACCCATGTTTAACACCAATAAAATCTGTTGATGAGCCCTGGTTTGCAGCCAAATAGGAACAGACAAAAAAACGAAACCCAGCCTGTTCATTCCTGCTCTCATCGGCTTCATTTCCTATCTGACATTCTTTCTCCTCTGATCTTTTCTCTCTCAAACCTCTTTCATTTTACCAACACTTTTTTTTTACACCTCATTTTATAGTCCATTCCTCCCCCCTTTCACCACTAGCCCAGTTCCTTTTCGTTTAACTCATCAATCCTGTCACTTTGAAGGATGTTGATGGTTTCCCTCAGCTGTAATGATACTCTCTCTCTCCTTCATCCCATGTCTAACTGTCTGCAGGAAGACAGTGGCAGATCGGAGTGAAGTCTGTCCATCACAGTGACTCAAGCACATGGCTCCTGACCAGGATAATGATTTGTCACAGGTTTACAATCACACAACAGGCACAAAGACTGGGTCTGTCTGCTCTGCCCGATCTCAGCGTATAAATTATTTAAATGATGGAGTGTGGTTTCAAGCAAAACAATAAACTAAGTTGATGTCCTGCAAAATGTAAAAGTAATGGTTATTTAAAGTTCATATGCTAGTCCACAGTGTGCCGTTCAAAGCTAAACAGTAACATTACACTGATGCTGTTTGTCCC
The DNA here is from genome assembly GCA_023566225.1 of Romanogobio albipinnatus. Classification (NCBI taxonomy): domain Eukaryota; kingdom Metazoa; phylum Chordata; class Actinopteri; order Cypriniformes; family Gobionidae; genus Romanogobio; species Romanogobio albipinnatus. The sequence goes on from CM042244.1 coordinate 10,607,183, forward strand.
TTTAGGGTGTTAGAAGAGTAGGCCTATATATTCAAATCTTGCCAATGATGACCTTATGACACACTCCTTATGACACAGTGGCCTGAGGTACAACACAGAGCATTGATATTATTCAAAGAGACAAGATAAAGCCATAAAAAACCTACACTACACGCAGCTCTGCATATAATACTTTCCACATGTATTTTATGCATTAACGGAAGCATACAAAATGCATGCGACTAGAAATAGCACAAGGCAAAATAATTTTGCCAAATATATACGCTGACGTTCAAACGTTTTTGATTGGTATGTGTGGCGAGGTGGACGAGCGAGAGACATGGGAGGAGCGAGCGAGATCGGTGTGCGTGATTGAGAATGAGCATCACCTCGATCTCGCTCGCTCCTTTCGCTCGTCCACCTCGCCACAGTATGATTTTTTATGTTTTTAGAAGAAGTATCTTATGTTCACCAAGGCTGGATTTATTTTATTTAAAAAAAAAAAAGAAATATTATTAAAGGTCCCATGGCATGAAATTTTCATTTTATGAGGTATTTCAACATTAATATGAGTTCCCCTAGCCTGAATATTGTCCCCAAGTGGATAGAAATGTTGATCGGTGTAAACCCGAGTTCTGGCTGTCTCTCTCTGCCTTTGAGAAAATGACAGGCCAGACGAGCCAATCCTGAAGTCTCCTGTTTTGACGTCCAAGCAGGAACGGTTACCTCCCTTTCCTCCGCCCAGAGAATCTGGCACGCCCATGCAAACACTCAAGATCATTAACGTTACTTGTGAACGCTGGCAGTTTCTCAGTGTTTGGATGTACAAATGAAAACAGAAGTCTTTCTTCAGTTCCTTCTGATCTGTGATCAGTGATCTCTGATGTGTAGCTAATTATTTATTATTCGTGCACACGCAGCGGCTTCTCTCTCTCCAGACAGAACGGTGTTTTCGTGTTTTCTATCTTGTGAGTCAGTGTTTTTGTACGTCCTCGTCGCGTCTATCGGTTCTAAAATGTGCATACAGTCTTTTCTGTTTAACATCAGCAGTCACATCTTTAGAGATAAACCTCACACACGCCGAAGCTCGGCCTTCAATATCCCCGACCCCCAGTACTGCATCTGGCCCACAGCGGAGGCACCAAACGTGGCGTGAGATTAAGCAGAAGGGGGGTAAGCGTGAGCATATCTGGGCTAGGCTAGCCATCTTTCCCTACAAACACAATAAACTCGCTCTGACTGACAGCGCTCTCATAACTCAGAAGTTACTATAAATAACTTTGTTAGCAATCGCTCCGTCTCCATGATGTCCGGTTCGCGAACGAATCATTCTTTTGAATCGGTTCTTTTTAGTGAACCGAACCAGTTCACCAAATCGGACTGAATCGTTCTAAACGGTTCGCGTCTCGAGTCAGCGCTGATCCATAATTTACTAAAGTTACTAACTTTCTGACATGAGTGACAGCCCCTCCGACTAGAAATAAACTAATAACCTGAAGTATATGCTAGTAACTACAACAGTTCACCCTGAACTGAGACTGAGAACTGATGAGAAGTGAACACAGGTCCATCCGTCTCTGGCAGACTCGTGCCTGCTCTTGCCTCGTTAAACCACGCCCCCTCCGCTCATTTAAAATGCAAAGATGTCAGCCAATCACAACAGTGGGCGTTTTTACTGAAGTCTCACAGCAGACACGCCTCTTGAAGCAGGTCATTCAGCCACAGGGCAAACAGCAGTATTGAAAAAATGCCTTTTATTTCTAAATTATGACATTTTATGGTGTAAAAATCATACTAACAATATAAGTACACCTCAGGAAACACTATAAAATAATAGAAAAATGCCATGCCATGGGACCTTTAAAATGTAATTTATTTCTGTGATCAAAGCTGAATTTTCAACATCATTACTCCAGTCACTTCAGTGTCACATGTTCATTCAGAAATCATTGTAATATTAATTATATCATTCTAAATATAATTGTGTACTACCGTTCAAAAGTTTTGGGTCAGTAAGATTTTTTTTGGGGGGGAAAGAACAAAGAAATTAATACATTTATTCAGCAAGGATGCATTCATTTGATCAAAAGTGACAGTAAATACATTTATAATGTTACAAAAGATTGATAATAATCATACATGTTTCTTGAGCAGCACATGCAAATCAGCATATTAGAATGATTTCTGAAGGATCATGTGACACTAAAGACTGGAGTAATGATGAAAATTCAGCCTTGAATCACAAAAATAAATTACATTTTAATACATATTTAAATAGAAAACAGTTATTTTACATTTTAATAATATTTCACAATAATACATTTTTTCTATTTTTAATAAAAATAAATGCAACCTTGGTGAGCATAAAAGACTTATTCTAAAAACATTCTAAATCTTACAGATCTAAAACTTTGTATGACTGGCATATCAATTCAATGTCAATTCTTAAGAACTTGAGTTTCTATAAGAATGTGTTTTTAACATATCACCTATTTCAAAAAAATTTTTTAGATGATACTTATAATACATGTGCTTACATTTGGCATATGTCCACCTAAAATGAGTAATAATAAATGATTGCTTTGGACAAAACGTTGTTTAATGTTATTATTTGTGGAAAAACTGCAAAGTTGTGTGAGCGACAACTACATGCATGATCCACGTGTGTAGTGCACTACCCTAAACCTATGATGGTTGACATAGTGATAACCATTTTGACATATTACAGCTGTGAACATATGTAAAGAATTCTATAGATACTACTTTAACCCAATTGGTGTTAGCTATTCTTGACCAAACTATTAGACAGGATAAATATTTTCAGCGTCAGTGTGGTTCATAATAAAAATGCATGTGTGCTTTTGAACAGTAATGTGTATGTGTGTGTGTGTGTGTGTGTTCCAAAAAGTTTGGCGATATTATTACAATTAAAAATATCTGTTTTCCACTTTAATATAATTTAAAATGCAATTTATTCCTGTGAGGTCAAAGCTGAATGTTCAGCATCATTACTCCAGTCTTCAGTGTCACATGATCCTTCTCAAATCATTCTAATAAGCAGATTTGATTCGCATTTTTTTATTATTATCAATGTTGAAAACTGTTGTGCTTAATATTTTAGTGAGAATCCACGACCATTGAAATAAAAATCTTTTGTAACATAACAAATGTCTTTACTGTCACTTTTTTGATCAATTTAATGCATCCTTGCTGAATAAAAGTGTTAATTTCTTTTAAAAAGATCTTTTGAACTGTAGTGTATATGACAAGAAAAGCATATTCAAAGTTGGGTGTGATATTCATGCCTCACAGTATAAGCATTTATAATCATTTTATGAAAAATCCAGAAAACACGAACCAAACAGGTGGAACCACAGGTGGCTGTCAAGTTCGCCTAAATCAGTCATGGCTGTCATTTAGGAATCAGGATAATTGGGTAATTGTGCAGTGTGATTGGTAAGGGAGGAAGTGATGGAAAGTGTTCGGCCATCTGCAGGCAATGTAAGAAGAATTGATTTCCATTGTGAGATCATTGTGTGGGAAAAGAGAGTGGGCGTATTCTACAGCTTTTGTTGAGGAGGTCTGATTGATTGAACCGTTGCCAATGTGCATCTGAATGGCGCTATCAAATACAAACCTGCCTACTTGTTATTATTCATATCTGAGGAAGAAAAAAACATCATAGAAATGCTTCTCCTCACTGCTTTAACTGTACAACCTTATATAATAATAAAATATTGAAATATTTTTTGTTCAGTTTCCAATTGATGTTGATTCGTCCGATGAACCAATATTTGCAGTTGAATTTCATTTGAAAACACATGCGCCACCACTAAACCCTAAATAAAACTTTGGGACCTGGTCTATCCACATCCTGATAAAAAATTCAGGACATTTTTATTTTAGCCCGTCACATGGTCTAGTCATAAGAAATATGACATGCTCACTGTCATATGGTGAAATATATTCTATATAGAGCTGTTTTCGATGCTACTGCCTAAATTCTGGTCTTTTTTATTGTTTAGATGTTAGCTTTCATGCTATAGACATTTTATAACACAATGCCAGTATAATCTTCAAACTATCAATCGTACAATTTCAGGCAGTCTTGACAAGCTTCCCTCTCTCTGGTTTGGTTTTAAATCACTGATACTGTTCGATATAAACCCACAATGATGAGACGAGAAACTGACACCCCAACTAGTCACCTGCCTTTCACTTTACATAATTGCTAACGACCCCCTGCGCTAATAACAGGGTGACTTTACAAGTCAGTGACAGTCTTCTCACCTTCATTATTTCACCTTGTGTGACACTGCCGTTGCCTGTATTCAGAATCAGAGATGGAAATATTCCACCCCATCCCACACCACCGTTCTGCTGCTTTATACTTTAACCTTCGAGGACAAGATACAGCAAAACACAGCAGAGCTACGGCTGCAGCAGATGGTGTGTAGAAATGGTGGGCAGAGCTGCATTACTCAAATTACATAGAGGGATTCAGACTACGTGTATTTTTTAATTGCACAGCCCTGCCAGTATACACCCTGACAGAGGGAAAGAGAGATTGTTCAACAGGCTGTTCTCAAAACAGTGTATTCAGGATTAGGATACGAGACGTGGGATTACAGACACTTGTCTTAAATGTAACTGAATTATGCATATTATGCACATTCACAGTTGGAAGCATGCATAATATATTTTAGAATGTTTTCAATATACACTCACCTAAAGGATTATTAGGAACACCTGTTCAATTTCTCATTAATGCAATTATCTAATCAACCAATCACATGACAGTTGCTTCAATGCATTTAGGGGTGTGGTCCTAGTCAAGACAATCTCCTGAACTCCAAACTGAATGTCAGAATGGGAAAGAAAGGTGATTTAAGAAATTTTGAGCGTGGCATGGTTGTTGGTGTCAGACGGGCCGGTCTGAGTATTTCACAATCTGCTCAGTTACTGGGATTTTCACACACAACCATTTCTAGGGTTTACAAAGAATGGTGTGAAAAGGGAAAAACATCCAGTATGCGGCAGTCCTGTGGGCGAAAATGCCTTGTTGATGCTAGAGGTCAGAGGAGAATGGGCCGACTGATTCAAGCTGATAGAAGAGCAACTTTGACTGAAATAACCACTCGTTACAACCGAGGTATGCAGCAAAGCATTTGTGAAGCCACAACACGCACAACCTTGAGGCGGATGGGCTACAACAACAGAAGACCCCACCAGGTACCACTAATCTCTAATACAAATAGGAAAAAGAGGCTACAATTTGCACAAGCTCACCAAAATTGGACAGTTGAAGACTGGAAAAATGTTGCCTGGTCTGATGAGTCTCGATTTCTGTTGAGACATTCAGATGGTAGAGTCAGAATTTGGCGTAAACAGAATGAGAACATGGATCCATCATGCCTTGTTACCACTGTGCAGGCTGGTGGTGGTGGTGTAATGGTGTGGGGGATGTTTTCTTGGCACACTCTAGGCCCCTTAGTGCCAATTGGGCATGGTTTAAATGCCACGGCCTACCTGAGCATTGTTTCTGACCATGTCCATCCCTTTATGACCACCATGTACCCATCCTCTGATGGCTACTTCCAGCAGGATAATGCACCATGTCACAAAGCTCGAATCATTTCAAATTGGTTTCTTGAACATGACAATGAGTTCACTGTACTAAAATGGCCCCCACAGTCACCAGATCTCAACCCAATAGAGCATCTTTGGGATGTGGTGGAACGGGAGCTTCGTGCCCTGGATGTGCATCCCACAAATCTCCATCAACTGCAAAATGCTGTCCTATCAATATGGGCCAACATTTCTAAAGAATGCTTTCAGCACCTTGTTGAATCAATACCACGTAGAATTAAGGCAGTTCTGAAGGTGAGAGGGGGTCAAACACAGTATTAGTATGGTGTTCCTAATAATCCTTTAGGTGAGTGTATATCTTAACTAAAAGATTTACTGCAGCACTGTTCAGAATCTAAAATGAGGATCAGCGTTAAATTATAGATAATAAATAATGATTCAAACGTTTTTTTCTTTTCTTTAATCTTTTTGAAAGAAATGTAATGCCTACCAAGTCTGCATTTACTGGATCAGTAAAAACAGTATTTTTGTGAATTATTATTACTATTTCTATTTTTATTTCTTCCTGTGATGGCAAAGCTGAATTTTCAGCATCATTACTCCAGTCTTCAGTGTCACATGGTCCTTCAGAAATCATTTTAATATGCTGATTTGCATGAGAAACATTTCTTATTATAACCAATGCTAAAAACTATATTTTTGTGTAAACCATGTCTTTCCTGTCACTTTTGTTCACTTTAATGCATCCTTGCTGAATAAATATAATGAATTTTAAAAAATCTTATTGACCTGCACCAAAAAATCTGAACACTCAGAAGAAACAAACCCACTTATGTAAAGTACAATGATGCGCCATTTAAAGGGATAGTTCACCCAAAAATTAAAATTAGCCCCTAATTTACTTACCCTCAAGTCATCCTCTGTGTAAATTACATTCTTTTTTCAGACGAATAAAATCAGAGTTATATTAAAAAAGTCCAGGCTAATCCAAGCATTATAATAGCAGTGATTGTTGCTCTGTTTTTGAGGTCCATAAAGCTTGGAACATACTCTGCAAGAACAAGAACAAAGTTCGTTCTGGACAGTACATTCCACACTTCACAAGAAAAGCAGGTGCCGAACATCTCCGTTTCTCCACATTCACCCCGCCCACTTTAAAATTCTGACCAATCACACAATGGTTCTCGGACACCCACAAGAAAAAAGTTCTGCTTAGACGTTGTGTCGAGAATGAGCTGCGAGAACTCCCAAACGAGGTCTCCGAGAACAAAATGACATCATTTTGTTCTCGCAGCCCTGGGAGCGAGAACTTTTTTCTCTGTTCTTGCGGAGTATGTAGCGGCCTTAAAAATGCATCTGTCCATCATATAACTGCTCCACACGGCTCCGGGGGTTAATAAAGGCCTTCTGAAGCGAATTGATGCATTTGTGTAAGAAAAATATCCATATTTAAAACGAGTAAATTATCTTTACGGAAAAAGACGACATTGCTCACCAGTTATGCTCGTCAGATGTAGCGTAAGCTTTTTGAACTGCGAGAGGCGTTACACTTTTTCTGTAAATTGAATACGAAAGGCAATAGTCCGGAAGCTAGATAATTTACTTTTTAAATACGCTTTAAATATGGATATTTTTCTTACACAAACGCATCGCTTCACTTCACAAGGCCTTTACTAACCCCCCCTGGAGCCGTGTGGAGCAGTTATATGACAGACAGATGCACTTTTATGGACTTTCAATAAAGCTTGGATTAGCCTGGACTTTTTTAATATGACTCCGATTTTATTCGTCTGAAAGAAGAATGTCATATACACCTAGGATGACTTGAGGGTGAGTAAATCAAGGGTGAACTAACCCTTTAATTCCACCTGATCTGACTTGCTCTGAACTTTCTTTATGACATGAAGAAACATATAAATATCATCACCTGAAAACCTTCACCCAAAAAAACATATGCGCACAAACTTAAATGTAGAAACTTCAAACTTTGATAATACTCGTCTTCACCCACACGCAGTCAGACCTTTCCTCAGAGCAGTATAGTGCAGCTCCTCCCTTCTTCTTGCTTTCCCTCCTCTCCTCTCCTCCCCCTCCTCCTCTAGGGCACTGCACTGTTACATAAACTGGCTGCTGAGTGGAGTGAATCTGCCTGGCACGAACGCTAACACCATTTCAGGCCATCTGATTTATTGCCATCTCCGCCTCACATTTCTAAGTATCAGGGCACTCCAACCAAATTAAACCAAATATTTAAATACAGCACTGTTTTTGCCGCAAGATGTTGCTAACTGTTTGACATAGCAACAATATCAGAAAATTAATGAATTAACAAACACATCAATAAGACACTGGGTGATGCGTACAATGACAAAACCGTAAACATACAAACATTACCACTTTACTTTCATACAATACAAAATGGTTCCTAAATGGTTGCCAGGCAGTTTACTATACAAATACTGCACTTTAAAGAACGCATTTGAGTTTTTATAATCAAATGAGTATTTATTTATGTGTCGTGTCCCCGCAGCTGTCCAGACTGCATTATGTCTCATGCTCAAATGCGGTGCTGCAGGTGGTCATAATTGACGGAAAGCCTATAATAGTATTACAGCATGTGCGTAAACAGGACGAGTGACATCACAATAGTGGCAGGAGCTTAATGGGAGCAAGCACAAGTGCGGCCCATTGAGACAGAAGCCATGACCATGAACTCATGAGTCAGAGTTCAAAAAGCAAATTATTGGCATGTGGGTTTTATGGAGCCAAATCGAATGCATTCACAGGTTTAATGATACATAACTAAGATACATAATTAAGACAGCCTTTTTTGAAGAATCTTTACTGTGCACTAATGTGGATATTTGTCAAAGTCATATTTTTAACAGTAAAAAGTACAAATGCTAGAGTTAAAATGTTTTAAAGGGGTGGTAAAACACATTCTTTCGAAGGCTTGATTGTGTTTGTGGTGTGCACTGTAACATGTGTTCATGCTTCGTTTTTTAAAAAATGCAGCATTTTTCATATATTTGACCTTTATTCTACACTGCTCTGTCCCTCCTTGTAAAAACGGTCTGATGGTTTCCGGATTCTGTGAAGCCAGTCCCTCAAAAATACGCAATGAGCTCAGATTGGTTAGCTGGCCCAGTGTGCTGTGATTCGCTATAACCGCCTAGTGCACGTTTCTCGAAAGCGTCACGCCCCTTACCTCTACAGGTAGCCTCAGGCTACTAGCCTGTGCTTTGGGTACAATAGCGTCAATAAAACCATACCAAGAGCCCGAATCAGACCCAGACAATTTTAGTGAAGATGATCGAGCAGAACCTGTTCAGTCCTCAACAGTAAAGACTGCGGATCTATAGTGATCGCTACTGAATGGCACTGTTACTTTTGTATTTTTAGAACGATTTGCCAAATATCTGTCGCAAGAACGGACACTAAACATTGGCTTTACTATAGTATCCAAATCAAACACAGAACCATGTTTAGCATGCCTGTAGATAAACAATACATAAAAGCTCTAATCAAAGAATAATTTACACTAATGCCAAGTTCGCTGTTGAGATTTTAAACAGTTTGTAACGTTAGGTGTTTGTCGGATAATGTTAAGTATGAATGAGCATTTAGCAAACTGGTTTGCAGAGCCAAACAGCGCTGTCATGTTTACTTCCTTGCTACAACGTAGGCTACAATTAACAACACGAACTATTACAGAAAACAACATAGACGAAAAATAAATCACACTTACAGGTTGTAGCCCGTAAACAGCTTCTGTTTATAAATCCATCTTGATTGAACTTGCGAAGATTGTGGAAGCTTTCCTCCGCGAGATGTGCAGTGGTAGCCGCGCGCCCGCCTGTCTCGCGCAGCTGAACCGTGGCTCGTGTATTGCAAATACAGACGAATATTGTCCATTATGTCACATTTTACGATCTTCTCCTCCGACCGCTGTCTGTCTCGTGCTTTGATTTATGATGGGCAGCATATATCCGATGCAAATGCGATCGTGTTCCCCTCATGTCTCTTACACACATGCATATAACGTTGTATGTTAAACGCACTGCAACGCACCCCCGTCCCTAGGAAGGCTGAACAAAGTGGACCTGCACTCCAGATGAAAATAACAGCGCTTTGTCGGCATTGGCAACTGCACTCCAGCCTACTAACTATACCACAACAACGCTTCCCTGCTGCGATACAAAATGGCCTCGCCCCCCTTATTTCATATTCTCGGAGGAGGGGTTTATGTAAATATTGGGGCTGGTGATGTCAGCAACCCTGGAGGAATGTGTTGTAGTCCCTAGCGGCCGTTTGCTGTAGTCCTTAGAAATCGATTTCTTTAAAAGCAAATATCTCCGTTTGCTTTAAACTTTGAACGTTGTAACTTTGCAGATGTTGTTTATGCTCAAACAGCAACATTACACACTAGCTAAAGTTAGAAAAGTGAAATCGTGGTTTACCACCCCTTTAAACTGTAAATTACCTTACACTGTATAGTGAAAATGTTGCTGTAAAACAGTACAGATTATCGTTTTGAAGTAAAATGTATGAATTATCTTATTATATACTTTTACAATAAGTAAGAAAAAATTCCCAGAAGTCCCTATTATGATTATCTTTTATTAAAAATAACAAAAATATGATTATTTCTGGTATCAATCATCCATGTGTTTAATGTTCCATTTCATGTTGTGCATTACTACTTACACTTATTTTCTGCCTTGAGACATGACATTTGAGCGTAAAAATAACATGATTTAGTTAAATACAGTACATAAAAATATGGTGGGGATGCAGTGTAATAAAAACATGAGAGCACAGTGTAATAAAATACATGCCTCAAAATAAATCAGAATAAATAAGCTCAATAAAAAAAACTGAATCAATAACGCCAACAAATACATAAAGATTGATTATTCAATAAAACAGCATAGACCTAATAACCTAATATAATGGAACAAAAGCAATGGCAATAATTTTCGCTTCTATTTAACTGTTTAAAAATCGTCCAATTACCAATGGTCAGAACGCTTCAGAGGTGGCAAACATTGAATCTCTATACTGGTAATTGCTACACGTCTTTCGATCAAGCAGGTTAAAAGTATCCTTACCAACTATTTTCAAGTAGTAGTCTGATATTATACTAAAAGAAACTTAATAATGTATAAATCAGGACGTGTGTGTTTCAGCACCATGGTCAGCGCCTCTGTATTTTACACGCCCGATTATAAACAAAGCAGCATCCATGAGTAACTGCCATCGTGTCATTGGAGATTAACCTCGTTTCACCGCTTAGAGCTCCGCTATAGACACATTCACAGGCGGTGTAGTCAAAAGAGGCCATTGCTTATCTAAAAACAGTTATTAACAGTTATTATTCTCTTGCAAAAAAAAGCATGTTATTGAAATGTAGACATTCACTTGATAGCGATCTCACACCGCCCCTCCCGTGAAGCACAATCAGCTGATACTAAAACAAAATGTTTCTTTTCTCGTTTTTTTTTTTTAAACAAACCAATCACTGACGAGTCAACATCGTTTTTAAATATTAAAAAAAAAAAAAGTTAATTGCGATAACATCGAGGTTATCCCAAGAGAGTGGCTTAAAAATAACATTATTTTAATCGTCCCTGCTCGCTTTTAAACCAGAAAAAGACAATATTAAAGAATGGGTTCTGCTTGTTTTTACACCAATTTTTTTGCACCTGTGAACTGTTCATTTATGATGTTGAAATATGATTCTGATTTGGGCTGAATGGGGTCTAGTGTACATCCTGACCTAGTGTCCTGGTTTAGTCAACACTTACCTTCCAGGCTGCTGCCGCTGTCCAGCTGTGCCGATGCTGATGTGCGGTGCTGCGGCTCACAGCCGCGCGATACGGTGGCGTAGTCCAAAGGCAGGTGGAACCCAAGCAGGATGCATTTCCGTTTGCGTATCATATAATGCTCATTATACATGAACGATGATTTATCATAGCTCAAAGCAGCACTGAAGGCGAACAAATCATAATTGTAAGAATTAAGGTCGTCGTAGGGAGGGATACTTCACTGATGCTGCAAAAGGGACGTACGCTCGTGTAGTAACGCAGGGGTTAAATTATTCAGACGCTGCCTCCACGTGATAAGAGAGCAAATTCATTATTTATTATCGTCGTCTACGTCAATGACGTTATGATATCATTGCGTGAGAACATCGAGCCCTTTTTTGCGACAGGCAAAACTAATGATCCGTCATCATTCCTCCATCAAAAGCATGAGGGTAAGGAAACAGGAAGCACGCTCGCTGCATCCATTGAAAAGAGGCAAAATCCGGGAGATGAAGAGTGACGTAGCTGGTGAACATGCGTGTGTCAGATTTAACAAAGAACATAAATTTACTATGGAGGCCTATTGTCTGCTACAAATTAAAGTTGCTCTGAAATCTGGCTTACTACTTATTCCTAAACCAAAAGTGTTGTTTGTTACAACATACCTAATAACCAAACTAATAGATAAAGTGAAAAAAAAATCATTAAATGGTAAACAATTACGAAATATATAAAAATATACCCTACAATTGCACCCAAAAAAAGCCAATCAGAATCCATCCTGCTTTAAAGAGCTCCAGCATCTGAACGGGCCTTTATTGATATGTTGAAATATGAGTGCATCTTTTGTCCACACTACCTCTGTCTATTGTTTATTAGTTTCATTCTCTATTAATAACAAGGAGTTCAGTTTGCATGCATGAGTCATGCAGTCTTACACCTCGAGTAATATTCAGTGGCTGGGGAACATTGCCTAATCTCAGTAACAGACATGAGCTCTCTTTGTGCAAGATTTTAAACACACAGCCTCAGCTGAATGTGATGGGTCACAGTTTCAGATCTTACTTTTTCCTGAGGACCCTTACCTTGACTTGGTGTCTCTTCCGAGATCTCAGTCTCTGGCCCCATCTCTCTGTCCTGACTGTCACATGTCATAAGGGTTGAGGGCATCTCAGAATTGTTTTGTGCGAAGCATACACATACACAATATTGCTTTCAATAGGTAAGTATTGGGACACCTCTCCAAATAATTGAATTCAGGTGTTCCCGTCACTTCCATGGCCACAGGTGTATAAAATCAAGCATCTAGGCATGCAGACGCTTCTACAAACATTTGTGAAAGAATGGGTCGCTCTCAGGAGCTCAGTGAATTCAAGCGGGGTAGGTTGTCACCTGTGCAATAAATCCATTTGTGAAATTTCCTCACTACTAAATATTCCATGGTCAGCTGTTAGTGGTATTAAAACAAAGTAGAAGCAATTGGGAACAACAGCAACTCAGCCACAAAGTGGTAGGCCACATAAGAGTGGGGTCAGCGCATGCTGAGGTGCGCAGAAGTCGCCAACTTTCTGGAGAGTCAATCACTACAGACCTCCAAACTTTGTGTGGCCTTCAGGTTAGCTCAAGAACAGTGTGAGAGAGCTTCGTGCAATGGGTTTCCATGGCCGAGAAGCTGCATCCAAACCTTATGTCACCAAATTCAATGCAAAGCGTCGGATGCAGTGGTGTAAAGCACACCGCCACTGGACGCTAGAGCAGTGGAGACATGTTCTCTGAAGTGATGAATCGCAATTCTCTGTCTGTCAATCCGATGGACGAGTCTGGGTTTGGTGGTTGCCAGGAGAATGGTACTTGCCTGACTGCATTGTGCCAAGTGTAAAGTTTGGTGGAGGGGGGATTATGGTGTGGGATTGTTTTTCAGGGGTTGGGCTTTGCCCCTTAGTTCCAGTGAAAGGAACTCTTAATGCTTCAGCATACCAAGACATTTTAGACAATTTAATGCTCCCAACTTTGTGGGAACAGTTTGGGGATGGCCCCTTCCTGTTCCAACATGTGCACCAGTGCACAAAGGAAGGTCCATAAAGACATGGATGAGCGAGTTTGGTGTGGAGGAACTTGACTGGCCTGCACAGAGTCCTGACCTCGACAGGATAGAACACCTTTGGGATGTTATAGTTGAAAAAGGTGGGCCAACTCCATATTAAACCCTACGGATTAAGAATGGGATGTCATTAGTTCATATGCATGTAAAGGCAGTCGTCCCAAAACTTAGAGAGATCGTTGTACAACAAGTTTATGAAAATCATAATCAGATCATCAGATGCATTGACAGAAAATATCCTCCCTCCTTCCATCTCTCTTTTTGCCTGTCACAGCCTCTTCTCACATGAGTGTTAATTTCACAAAATCAATAACATCCAAATAAACTGTCATTTTCTGTGCTGCCAAACCATATTCAGTTATAAAGTCATGACAGTTCCCAAGCTCTGTCAGATGCTTCAGAGTTTCATTAGGAGGAAATCGGAACTGAGCATTATGGTCTGGCTGCTAATTGGCAGCGTTCAGATGTCACCCGTGGTCCTGCTTCTCTTTGAGGTGCAGACGCGCATCAGGAGCGAGACCCTGTAGCCTGCTCATTATCATTAGCGGGCAGCCCTGATTGCTCGGATGGTGCCATGCACACCTGCACCAGTGGATGTGAATGCCAAGCCTCCTGTGATGAAGAACAAGACGAACCCTTACTATGCATGCAAGCGGGGGATAGGCCAATCAGGAGAAATGGCCGACCTTTCAAAAGGGTGATGAAGCCATGAGGAGAGCGCAGATTCTTTAGCCAAAAGTAGGATGGTCATTTCTGAGAGAAACCCCAATGGAAACTTTGCTTGCATGTCTAAAGAAGTTGTGTTTCTATTGACTTGATTTCTGCAGTATTTGGTTTGTTTGATCTTTTACAAGTATAAAATACTGTCAGCTACGAAAATTATAAATTTCAGTATGAAAAATGGATATTCATTTTAAGATCTGCTTACATTTAACAGTGTTATTAAATTATATTACTAATTTAAAAATTGATAATAATTTTATTTTTAGACAATGGCAAAGATAATGTAGATGTAAAAACAGGCAAAATGACAATGCATGTACAATTAAATATTCAATATTATATATACTGTATATACACACACACACACACGCACAACATTGATTAATACCGCTAAATTATATAAAAGTTATATCTCAGATAAAATTACAGATATTGTGCCATATATTGCACATCTTTATTTATTTTCTTTCACACAGGACAGACTCGGTGGACAGTTATAAAGAGCTCTTTTGCATTTCCAAAGAATCTCTGTGCACACTATTGGTACACTGTCTGCGGCATAGAGTTCAGTTCTCCGAGAACTGGGTTTTCTTACAGTAAATAAGATTACATCCACAGATGGACTGTGTTTTCAGTAACATGGAATGGGACATAATGGTACACCACAGACTCCACAATCCACCCACTAGCCTGTCTCTGTGAAATCCATTACAATACAATAAAATGTTCCTGATGGTTTCATGCCGCATTCCCACTTGTACATTCTTCTGCACTCTGGAAATCGCAGCAGACTTATGTAGTTCTTGCTGGTTACCACTGCGTATCAGCCAGGAATCTGCTATTGCGTTGATTAACGAAACTACAAATTTATCCACCTCAACTTCTAGACACCAACTCTGAGTGGTTACATTACAAATACGACTTCTGTCATGAGGAGCTTCAGGGAGACAGCAGAAGCTGTCTAGGAGCCTAGGAGTGGAACAAAAAGATTAAAAAAGAAGCCAAAATCAACTCATTAAAGGGATAGTTCACCCAAAAATTTGAATTACCCCATTATTTACTCACCCTCAAGCCATCCTAGGTGTATATGACTTTCTTCTTTCAGATGGATACAAGCTGAAATATATTAAAACATGTCCTGGCTCTTCCAAGCTTCATAATGGCAGTGAATGGGAGACCAAAAAAAGCATCCATCCATCATAAAAGTAATCCACACGGCTCCGGGGGGTTAATAAAGGCCTTTTGAAGTGAAGCGATGTGCTTGAAAAAGAAAAAATATCCATATTTAAAACTTCATAAACTAAAATAACTAGCTTCCGACAGATCGCCATACATATCGATTTACGGCGAAAGAGTAACCACTGACCTGACGCGTGACATATTGCTGAACATGGAAGCGCAGCGGATAGAGCAAAACAAAACGCCGGTCACAAATTATATGTTTAAAACGAGAATTTTTAAAGAGAAATGTCGGAAGATTTCGATATGTAAGAGAAGAGGAGCTTGAGTTTGTTGAACGGCGAAGGCGTCAAAGCTTACGCTACTCCTACATCCCACGTCATGCATCGCATCAGGGGTTAGGCTACTCTTTTGGCGAAAGCCGACTTGCGTAAGCCATCTGCCAGAAGCTAGTTATTTTAGTCATAAAGTTTTAAATATGGATATTTCTCATACAAAAACTCATCGCTTCGCTTCAGAAGGCCTTTATTAATCCACTGGAGTCGTATGGATTACTTTTATGATGGATGCACTTTTTTGAACTTCAAAATCAGGAACCCCATTCACACCCATTATAAAGCTTGGAAGAGCAATTATATGTTTTAATATAACTCCGATTGTGTTCATCTGAAAGAAGATACACCTAGGATGGCTTGAGGGTGAGGGATAATTACAATTTTTGGGTGAAATGAAAGCTCTATCATAAAGTTCTGCCAGGAAGATTCAATGTTACGTCACTTATCACATTCAGTCCTAACCATGTCCTAATTCTCAGAGTATAAAAGATGGTCACTTACACATGTCTGAGTTCACAGATCCTGGATTTACCACCATGGCCCCTGCCTATCCGAGACGGGAGCTACGGACGGGGCCTACGCCAAAGAAACTCTAAATATTATACTTGCTGGTCTGTTAATAAATGTGTTCATTGTACTTCATCTGGCCTCCTGAGCCTTTCTGGTAGAACTATCCCTTTAATGATATATAAGCAATACAAAATATGTACTTTTGGAGTGAACAACAGTTGCAAACACTTTTAAGCACTGTTGCTTTAACAGATTTCCTTCTACATTTATCTGTCTTTATGAAGCCAGTGTCACTGAGGATATCTCTATGGAGAAGAGCCTTGCGCTGTCTCTCTTGGTGTCAAGAGGGAGTTCGACAAGTCTGCTGTGATTGGATCTTTTTTCTTTTTTCCCCCCTCAGTCATCCAGTGGGAGGGCCAAGCTCCTATCAGTAAAGCAGGGCACCATCTGGCACTAAAGTCATCCAGACTGAAGTGGGATGGGGGCTCATAAGGAGGGCTAATTAATGGAAACACTGTAATTGGCAGGATAGTCAGAAAGGCAATGATACCTCCCATTCTTTGATCGAAACAAATCAGCCTTGCATTCATGCACTTACAGCGCATTACTAAAATAAGATTCAAATGTAATTTAGACAGTAGATAGTAGATTTACTAGCATCTGATGTTTCAGGTCTTTTTTCTTTAATACCTAAAGTGCAGATTGTAAGAAAATGCTTTGAGCTGGATGAGCAGAAAATTGATTCAAAGAGGCAGCTTTTATG
The DNA here is from genome assembly GCA_023566225.1 of Romanogobio albipinnatus. Taxonomy (NCBI): domain Eukaryota; kingdom Metazoa; phylum Chordata; class Actinopteri; order Cypriniformes; family Gobionidae; genus Romanogobio; species Romanogobio albipinnatus. The sequence goes on from CM042244.1 coordinate 10,624,169, forward strand.
AGGGAAGTGGCTTTCGAAAGTGGAAATGTTTTGATGAAGGCGTTTAATTGTGCATGGCTGATTACTGTTGACACACTGAAAGCCTCTAGGTCTACTTATGTGGCAGAATCATTACCAAAATGTAAACTTGCACAAAGAGCACTTTATGCTACGAAATGAATGTAAACAATTGAAATTACACAGAGGAAATTGTTCTCTCAACCAAATCATCAGAAATGTAAATAAACACACCCAATCACATCCACACTAGCGTAACACATTTTTATGCTTAAAATAAAAATGTTAAACCCTTTGCAGCTATAACAACTTCAACTCTTCTGGGAAGGCTTTCCACAAGGTTTAGGAGTGTGTTTATGGGAATTTTTGACCATTCTTCTAGAAGCGCATTTGTGAGGTCAGGCACTGATGTTGGACGAGAAGGCCTGGCTCTCAGTCTCCGCTCTAATTCATCCCAAAGGTGTTCTATCGGGTCGAGGTCAGGACTCTGTGCAGGCCAGTCAAGTTCCTCCACACCAAACTCGCTCATCCATGTCTTTATGGACCTTGCTTTGTGTACTAGTGCACAGTCATGTTGAAACAGGAATGGGCCATCCCCAAACTGTTCCCACAAAGTTAGGAGCATGAAATTGTCTAAAATGTCTTGGTATGCTGAAGCATTAGGAGTTCCTTTCACTGGAACTAAGGGGCAAAGCCCAACCCCCGTAAAACAACTCCACACCATAATCCCCCTCCACCAAACTTTACACTTGGCACAATGCAGTCAGGCAAGTATCGTTCTCCTGCAACTGCCAGACTCATCCATCGGATTGCCAGACAGAGAAGCATGATTCGTCACTCCATGAGAACACATCACTGCTCTAGCGTCCAGTGGTGGTGTGCTTTACTCCACTGCATCCAACGTTTGTATTGCACTTGGTGATGTAAGGCTTGGATGCAGCTGCTCTGCCATGGAAACCCATTCCATGAAGCTCTCTCACACTGTTCTTAAGCTAATCTGAAGGCCACACAAAGTTTGGAGGTCTGTAGCTACTGACTGCAGAAAGTTGGCGACTGCTGCACACTGTGCACCTCAGCATGAACTGACCCCGCTCTTATGTGGCCCCGCTCTTTAAGTTGCTGTTGTTCCCAATTGCTTCCACTTCGTTATAATACCACTAACAGCTGACCATGGAATATTTAGTAGTGAGGAAATTTAACGAATGGATTTATTGCACAGATGGCAACCTATCACGGTACCACACTTGAATTCACTGAGCTCCTGAGAGCGACCCATTCTTTCACAAATATTTGTAGAAGTGTCTGCATGCTAAATTGGGAGACCTTAAACCTCCTTTAAAATCCATTAAATAAATTGACATTCACTGGTACAATTTTAAGGTTTTAAGGTAAATGTTCTGAATGATATGTTTATTTTCCTTTTTTATTAGTCTTGCATGCCTTGGTGTCATTATGAAAGATGTTGCAGGCCTTTTGTTTGGCTGACTCAGATGAAATAGAATGATATAGAGAATATTACCCATGATGCCTGCCAAAACAGGATCAGACTTCAAAGCCAGTAGACAGAGAAGCACATGAAGCAAAGATGATCCTTTATATCTTTATTGCTCACCCTTTCTCCCCTATTTTAACTTTATTTAATTGCTTTCAATTCTGTGGTAAATCCTGATGATCTCAATGCGGTTTCCATAGTAACGCCAGCTGCAGTGCATGAATGGCATTGTAGTTGCTGTGGGAACAGAAGTCGACTCACCTCAAAAAGAGATAGTGATTATATGCATGAAACTTCTATTAGAACTTACTGAGGGCACATATGTGCACACACACACACACACACACACACACACTGAAAGAATCGTACTCTGTAGATCCCGTATATAGTTATATCATGCAAAATGATCCCTGTTGTGAAAGCACTGGCCAGTGGATTGTGCACAACAGACAATATGCAGTAACATTTAAAAACACATTTGGTATAGAAGCAAAATTCCCTGTAATTGAGAGTGTAGGTGTAAAAAGTATCTTGTGTAGTAAAATCCTGTTTACACCTACACAGCTGTCCAAGCAGATTTCCTTTTGGGCTCTGGCCAGGTCTGATTCCCTCCTACAGGCCCATTCATCTGCCGTCCACATGGCATAACCATCCCATTACTTCCAAATCAACTGGGCTGAACGCTCCATTATGCTAGTGTCTAAATCCCCAATACAACCAATCCAAACCACCAAGCAAGTTTCTCCTACTCTTAAATAATGCAATACCTATTAAGAATTAATTTAGCCAGACCTCATTTGTCAGACTTTTGCATTTAATATTCACAATATTATGGTTGTGAAGATTTACTGTGTAATTAAAGATGGCAGTCTTTGAGGGATTGGCGACATGGAAAACCTCTTACTATATAACTCATGCCATACACAGTATTACTCAATCATCTTTGCGGGAGGACAATGTGAATTATAATGCTCTGCGCTCTAGATTACTATTCACTGCTACTCTTTTATATATGAAATATTACTGAGTGAGGTTGTAAATTGCAATTTTCTATCTTTTATCCTCTCTATTACACATTGTTGCAGCAATTAAAATAGTTCAGTTTTGTTTTTAATGTCAAAGTAGTTATATTTCGTTTCGTTTCTTTATTAAGTTAATTTAGAAAACTGTTTGAAGCATTTTTTTGTTTGCTAAATTAAAGTTTTAGTTTTTTAAAGTAACGACCAAGTGGCCGACAGTGAGTTAAACGCATGTTTGATCAATTTGACCTCTCAAATCAACACTGGACTTGTCTTGCTTATAATAAAATTCATAAATATACACTCACCTAAAGGATTATTAGGAACACCTGTTCAATTTCTCATTAATGCAATTATCTAATCAACCAATCACATGGCAGTTGCTTCAATGCATTTAGGGGTGTGGTCCTGGTCAAGACAATCGTCGACAACCACTCGTTACAAACGTGAAAGATGTGAAAATTGGCCCGAAGCCCGGCCCTATAGGGAAGTAAAAAAGTCGGGCAAAAATGCAGGGCTCTACAACACAGGACAAAAATGTTGTCGTCTGAGAGAGCAGAAAGTGACTAGCGCTCTGTTGAGAAGTTTGTCCGTTTAGGGTTACTGTAGAAACATGACGGCGAAAAATGGCGATTTCACCGGAAGTGGTGTGTGGAGATAGAAATGGCTCATTCTAAGGTAATAAAAACATAACGGTACATTATGTTAGGTATTTTACTCCACTGGAAACTTAGTTATATATATTATATTGCATTTCTGTCAACAGATCCTCATAAATACTACACACTGAACCTTTAAACTAAAAATAAGAAAGTATACTTTCAGTCTACTTTTTGAAATATGCTTGACTTATACTGACAGAAAGGTCTAAGTATATTTGGACTACATGTACTCAATCATTTGATTGAGATAAAATCAAGTATTCTAAGTAGTGTTGTAGTACTCGAGACCGGTCTTGGTCTCGAGACCGGTCTTAAGACCATTTTTTGATGGTCTTGGTCTTGTCTCGGTCTCGACTGCATTTCTCCTCGGTCTTGTCTTGGTCTCGGACTTAAAGGACTCGGGATTTTATCTCAAGACCAGTCAAGACCACAACTGCAAGGATATCACTACATTTCCGGTGCATTGTCTGATTTAATATCATTAATGTGATTTGATGTAAAACTTACAGCTTACTTCTTTGTAATGTGATTTATTTTGTTACTATGCTGCCGGGTTCAAAATCAATGCAGAATTGTCTCAGAAATGTGCAAAAATTTATATAAATGGCCACAAAATTCTGAGATTGTTTTTTTATATAACATAGAATAGAATTAAGCAATATCGCAATAGCAAGAGAGCTGTTTTCATGAATATATTAGCATGATTGCAAATTATATTGATTTATACAAACATTCTATAAACAAGAAGTTAATATTAAATTACATTTTAAACTGTGTCTTTGCTAATTCGGCAGCGTTTGGTTATTAAAAGAATCGGTTGCTTTGAACAAATCGGTTGAATAAAGGATTCTGTGACGGTTAAATAATGTTAATGTTTTAATGTTAAATTAATCTGAACATTATTTATGCAGGTGTAATCGTATCAATTCAGATGCAACTTCTGTGCCATGAATTTTATTGGTAGTGATTTGATTGGTAACAGCGCTATAGTGTCTTACTATTCTAATTGTATTTAATTACCGTATTCAATATAAGTCATTTCTCAGACACTAGATATGGATCTTTTAGATGAATTTAAGGAGTGCTGGTCTGGTCTGGTCTTAGTCTTGACTCGGTCTCGCCCTGTCTTGGTCTTGGTCTTGTCTTGGTCTCAACACCACAAAGTCTTGGTCTTGTCTTGGTCTCGGCACACGCTGGTCTTGGTCTCGACTTGGTCTCGGTTTAGGTGGTCTTGACTACAACACTAATTCTAAGTATACATGGCTTGTAGTTGTGTTTTCTCTTTTTATTGCGTAGCCTATTAAAGTCCTCATGAAATCAAAATCGATCGTATTTACTTTGTTAGCACACATTACAGGTCTTAGGGTGAACAATTGATCCGTGCAAGTTAATACACAGAAAAAAAAATGGTTTGCCGTGGTAATCTTTAATCAAAATCTGAAAAGTAACTTCAGGTCTGGAATGGCGTTCCCTTTCCGATAACGGCAGTTTGACGGTCACTCCCCTCCAACCGTTAGTCTGCTATGAGCGAGAGATGGAGAGGAGGAGCGCTGAAGTAAAACCCTGCTCTCTATTCAATATTCCGTTTCACTTGGAAATACGTCATAGCACTGAAATAAAATCAGTTGCAACTTCCGGTTCACTGGGACTTTAAATACTTTCTTATAAACTTACATTGTTCGAAAATATTGATTTCTAAAGACAACATGTTCCTAATTCTGAGTATCTGAATTTGATCATCCACCAAAGGAATTTACTTACATTCTACTTGACTTTTTTCCCCGCCACTGATTGAATTTTCTGGCTATCCGTGTTTTCACTGTTATATGGTAAGTTATACACTTTTACGCATCTTCTGAAAGAGTACAGGATCTCTGGATCAAAAGACAGGTGAAGAAGAAGCAGAAACATCTGATAGAAGATTGCTTACGCAAATGTAAAATAGCGCGATCATTAAACATTAAACAGCATATAAATCACAACTGCCAAACATTACAGAATTAAATGTTGAACCCATGAAAAGAAAACGACTGTGAAGCTTTGAGGGTGTTGATGGACGCAGATCTACACACAAAAAAAAAAGGTTCCATATGGCACCAAAAATGGTTCTTCGTCGTAATCATATGAGGAACCACTTTTGGTGCTATATAGTACCATATCTTAACATGTTCTGTATATGGTAGCAGCACTGATGCCAGTGACTACTTTTTTCCAGTAACGAGTAATCTAACGTGTTACTTTTCCAAACCAGTAATCAGATTAAAGTAATTTATCCAAATCACTGTGAGTTACTATTTTAGTCATTTTCCTTAGTAAAAATATAATATTTTTGCTTTCTTCTTGCGTCTCGGGGAGAGTATTTATATTAAGTGAAGTCAAGAAAGCCTAAGAAAGATAAATGTCTTTATTAAATTTTTTATTAAAACATGTTTGTTTTTTTTCAGGAAATATTTTTTTATTTCAACTTAAAATGCCAGGAGATACATTGCTGACGTTACTGTTAAAAATGCACTTCCAATAAAGTGAGTGTTAGCAAAAACGGTTATCATTTCTATGTTGAGGCGGCAGGGGTGTTGTCGGAAACTGCTGAATGTAACTAATAAAGTAACTTGTAATCTAACTTAGTTACTTTTAAAATCAAGTAATCTGTAAAGTAACTAAGTTACTTTTTAAAGGAGTAATCAGTAATCAGATTACTTTTTCAAAGTAACTGTGGCAACACTGGGAAGCAGTGCTATATAGCACCTTAGTCAAAGAACCGCTGAAGAACCACTGAAGCATCAAAATTGGAGCTATATAGCACTTAAAAAGGTTATCCTATGATTACAAGCCAAGAACCATTTCTGGTGCCATATAGAACCTTTTTTTTTTAGAGTGTACTGCATATATTGCCCTGTCCAAATACCCACACTTGCGGTCTTGGCCACTTGATAGTGCGTGCACGCGACAGGAAGTAAGTGCGCAAGACTGTCCCATGTCTTAAAAATGCCAAAGGGCACTGCCCTAAATGCACCGCTTCGGAGCAGTATTCGAAGCTAGGCGTATCCCATGCATTATGTTTAGAAACTCACGTGCTCTGAAATTGCGAGATGTCGAGGAAAACATTCCACTGTAAGTTAAATGAATTACATATATTGCATTTTGCATTGCATTGCATTTATATTTGGTTGTAAAATATAAAGTGTTGCACATTTTATTGGTGCAAAGATAAGTAGGAAATGTGTATTTTGTGTAACATTTGCAACTGGTTTTTATCACTTAATTAGAAGTAACACAATTTTAAAAGTGTCTTCTGTTTGTTACATAGCGACTACTGAACAAGTAAAAAAAAAAAAAACACTGTAAGTGTGTCTCGTTGGGCAATCAAAAGTTCTATACACACTTGCAGTCTTCTACTTGAACACTTGGGCCAACTACAGGAACTACGTCATGCAAGTAGACAAGTGGACAAGTGCAAAGACCGCACATGTGTGTATTGGGATAAGGCAATTGTTTTGATCATCTTTCTAAATCCGATCCGGACGTAGCCTTATCACAAAAATGTAATTTTCTAAGCTTTTTGCTCAAAATGTTGCTTTTTTTTATGAAACTCACATTCAAGTGTTGATAAAGAATTATGCATGGAGCTAGAATAAAGTGTTTTTAAAATGGAAAGAGTTAAAGTGCAGTTATAGTACAAAAAGTATCAAAAAGGAATACCTAAATAGGAACATAGTATACTTAAAGTGCCAAAATAATATAAACAGTAAACTATAAGTATAATGTTATAGGTTCACTTAAAGAAAACTTACAAGTGGCAATATACAACTACTAAACTAGTAGTTTACAGAGAGTACACTTCAGTACACGCTGTCCTGTGACTAAAGTAAAGTCACTAAAGTAGCTTAGAAACTCAACTCAAGGCTTGAATACCTTTGAAGTACAAACCACAGCTTCATAATGAATACAGACGGTATGAGTAATTCACACACACAATCTCTCTCTCTTTAATGCATTCAAATAAATGTAATGTAGGCCTACTGTGCTAATTTATCTGTAGCCTATCTTATGTTAAACAAGCAGAAATCTGCCCCATAGACAATAACTGCTGCATTGGTAGCCTAATGGTAAATGCTGCAGGTGTAGAAATCTACATAAAATATATTTACTTTGATGTCAGGGCTAGATTACAGCATGAAACCTGTTGTGCATTAATAAATTAAATTGTTTATTATGCATATTATGCATTATTTGTTTTGGTTGTTTAAAAACATGCAAAAAAAAGTATCCGATTAATCGATCGATTGAGTGCTAGATTAATCGATTACAAAAAGAATCGATAGCTGCAGCCCTAGATATAAGTATACTTACTAGTACTTGAACATTACTTCATAAAATCAACTTGAAGTATACTTTTTTTTTTCCTCGTAAGGGATAACATCCACATGCAAACTACAGTTCAGGACATTCAAATAAAACATCTTACCCAAATAAAAAAATACTAAAATATGATACTAAAAACCTTTAGAAAGATAATAATAACCTATTCAAAAAGAAAAGAAAAGTGTTTAAAGTATGGGTTGATCATTTCTGTTTTTGGACTGCTATCATATTGGAACAGAGAGAACAGAGTAACAACAAAAACATCAGCACCTGCCGTCTATAAACACTGCACTGGTCAAACAGGAAATTAAACTAGCTAAGTAAACTCAGGTAATGTTAACACCAGCTCTCACAGCAACACACAGATCCAACAGTGAATTGAACACTAAATAATACTCCCAAAGTTATTATACACTAAGCAAAGATTCACAGATTCTGCCTTTTTTTAATGGGTCTATTATTTCAACCATTTGGCAAAGCACAGGTCAGATAGAGCATTATGTGCTTTGAGAATAATCTCAATGCTGTCCTTGAATGAGCTCCAAACATGTTGCCAATTATATCTGGTATCAAAGGTCACTGGCACACGGGGTAAAACAAAAAAATAGAAAGAGAGAGAGAAAAACAGACAGAGAATATGACACAACACTGCCTGAGCTGCAAATCATTATTTTACCAGAGCATTTTTGCCATGTTGGTGTCATGAATAATGAGTCTGAGGAAGCGTGTTGGTCTGCAGGAGAGTATGGCCAGCTGTCTGTTAACCACTGCCTCTATTAGATTATATAAATAGTCAGTTCACAAGAGACAAAGAGGGATTTAAAAGAAAAGGGAGAGGATAGAGAAGGGAAAGAGAGATTTCCATAGGGTCTTGCTAACAAGACCATTGTCCATTATTAATCCCTTATTGTGAAGTTTACAAGGGTCGTTTTCTTTAGCCTAACAGAGTAAACAATTCAACTGAAGGAGACAATGTATGTTTAATGACACATATGAGCAGAAATAAACATAACCCTAAAGAGGAAGATAAATCCTGCCTGCTATGACTAACATTATGTTTACACAGCGATTTTCAATGTTCAACATTTCATTTATAATGTGGATTACCGCCTGTGTGAAACACAATCTCATATTAGAGCTGTTAATAATTGGACACATATGGAAACACTTTCAATTTCAGCTCAAACATAATCTGTCTTGCATCAAACATGATTAATTGAATATTTAGGCTGACCTCTGCACCATCAACTTTGCTCAGGGCTTGTCATCTGCTCGTCACAAACATTTTCCATGACTATGCCGCTATTGTGCCTTTCATTGCTTTCGCAATAAAACCCACAGCCACCGAGGCTCTTTAAATGGCTGGGTCTCTTCAGGTTGTCCAAGCCCATCCTCTTGTGAGCCGTGACCACCTGCAATCTGAATCTGCTTTATTCCATTTCTGCACCATATGTTTGTGTTAGCACAGCTGGCTTTCTATGGCTAGGGATGTGCACGTCTTCTTCAAGTTGGGTCAAACTCCTGAACCTCCAGCTGTATCTGAACTCCACAGTGCCCATCAGCTACTGTCCTCATGTTACTACCGCCTCATCCTCAGGCCTGAAACAACCTGATATGTGACTTTTCGTATCAAAACAACATGTTGTTGTTTTTTAGGGAACAAGGGATCCCTTTGTAACTGCACACCATCTGGGCCTAAATAGCTGCATATTCTGATAATATAAAAACAATTGCAATCACAAATATTTCATGATATTATAGTAAAGACTATAATAAGACTATACATTGGACATCAAATGACAACCCGAAACAAACTTTATGATGTATACACTGTACATTTTCTTTTTTAGAAAAAGTTGATATTAAGAGCACTTAGTATGATGAGCAACTTAACATATTATTAAACAGCAAGAATTTATAATGGTGATGGTTCGACTATAACTGGCGGCTGCCATGGGGACTTATGATTTAAAAAATATTTTTTATAATATTCAGAATAATAGATGTTTTAGCTCTGTGTAGTGTTTTCGAGTATTTTGTTGTAAAAGTTGTGTTTCAAGCCACCGTTAGAGCGATTAGTGTTCTTCTTGGTGAGGTTTCTTCCATATTTCTATAAATTAAAACAGGCATACAACTATATAACCTTTTCAGATTGCTCAAACTGATACACTAGTTAGTTAATGTTTGATGAACTTTAAGTTGGTACAATTTTCCCATAAATTGAATATACTACAAAAAAATGAATGAAGCATTTTGCCTCAAGTTTTTAGTTTTCTTAACTTTTTATTATGAAAAAAAAAAAAAAAAAAAAGGGAGAACCGCAATGTACCAGCCTGGAATGCATGGAACAAATACTGGATTTATTAATATTAGCTATTTTACTAAATGATACATCCATTTCCTGCTAAATATGGTCAAATTGGATTGACTTCCAACAAAACACTTCCTCCTTTATTTATTTATTTATAGAAGTTTTTTGCATTTAGCATTGTTTTTCGCTGCTTTTCCAGCAAGCAATAGCCGTCATTTCCCTGTTTCGGTTATAGTCCGGCTATGAGTAACACACTTCTAGTCAACAGTGAACGTTTTTGGATTCATTTCTTTGAAATTGATGATTAGTCTATTCTTGGGCAATGGTTAGACGTCTATTAAATTTGACAGTCCAAATTTTGCCTCGTTTTAGCCTAGACGGCAGGGCTGTGTTTGGACGGCTATTAGACATCTTCTAAACCAGCGGTCTCCAAACTCGGTCTTGGAGGGCCACTGTCCTGCAGAGTTTACTTCCAACCCCAAATAAACACACCTGAACTAGTTGAACTAGGCCCAAGTAAGACACTGATTAGCTGGTTCAGGTGTGTTTAATTGGGGTTGGAGCTAAATTCTGCAGGACCACCCCTATTCTAAACGCAAAATTGATTGCTTGTTTTTCTGCAATCCAAATCAGAAAATTTCTCTTTGGCTACATAGTGACATGGCATTTAGAGCATAAGCCCCATTTCCACCAAAATTACCTGGAACAGTTTGTACTTTTTTTTACAGGAATCCCCCCCCCCTGAACGTTCCTGAACGTTGAAAAAGTACTACCTCGCGAGCAGGGCCGTTTGAAGGGGGAAATATTTACCCGGAACTTCATTTAGACCCTGGTTCCTGCGGTCGGAACACACCGAGTACCACCCCAAAGTTCCTAGTTCCTGGGGAAAGTTCCTGCGGTGGAAATGCGGCAGTAGTTAATTGGGTCAAAACTTCCAAGCAACTGCCCTTGAGATGAATGGAAATGCTTGCAGATAGCTGTTTTCAGGTACCTCCTTGCATAGATCTTATGCGTCTTATATGTTAGTTGTTCATAATGGAGCCTGATGCCAGACGGCGAGACTCACAATCCAAGATTGATGTCTCAGCGCCGGCTGGAGGGAGATGTGATATTTCCTTGCCTTGTTCAGGAGACGAAATGAAAATAAACACCATTGGGAGGTTAATAATGTGGAACAGTGCTGATAATCACAGGAAAAGGAACTGAGTATCAGTTTTTCTGATTGAAATGTGAGAAAAAAAGAATATAGTGCAAACAGAACCATGAGAATAGAAGATCATAGAGGTTGTGAACGTGTCAGAAGAAGGGAAAAAAACAAGCTGGCATACCATTAGGAAAAAATTGTTGCTTTGGCTATCTCAATTTTTCCTCTTACAGTTTTTCTCAATTGCTAAAACACTAAACCCTATTGTCTGAACCAAATGCACAGTTGCCTGAACCCACTGATTGAATCAATCACTCTTTTGGCAAAACCATAAGCACTTTTCACCTGTTTAGACACAACTTGCCAACACATTTTCATTGTGATGCACCCGTGCTGCATAATGGTGAGCACAGGTGACAAAAGTCAAACACAATTAAAGCACAGATGTCACCACTTGAACACAACAACTCAAAATTGATCACACTTGTGGCTAATGATGTGAGGGAACATATACAGTAAGCCAGTTCAGAGAGCACTGGTTTGTGAGGCCCTACAATGGATAGAAATCTGAGAGGAAGAGTTTGTGTGAGAGGAGGTCAAGGTGGTCGAGGTGGTCAGCGAAGACAAAAAACAGTAATATCTGATGAAATCAGAGCTACTGTGATTGACCATGTTCTTGTCCATGGTATGAGCATGAGGGAGGCTGGACAAAGGGTACAACCAAACATCAGTAGATTCACTGTGTCCACCATAATCCGAAGATTTAGAGAAGAGAACAGGTAATTACCTTTTTTTGACATTATAGTACAGTATGCAAATGTTGACAGCAATTACTGTATGACATACTATATACTGTACCACAGTATACTGTAAGTAAATATATGTTTCAGTACATCACTGTACCAATATACTGTAGTATTGTAATGGCGGGTTGGTCTAACTGTTTGTAGGCCTAGTATTCCATGTATATTTTTGTACTTTATTTTTACATGGGCTTACTGTACACAAGTGGCAAACGCATAAGATTTCTGTTTTGTATTTTTGTACAAGTGCTAAATGCACAGGTTTTTTTTGTTTTGCAACATGCATTTAGCCTGCAGTGAACAATAAACATTTATTTCTCCAGATTCATGTCCTGAGCATTGTGTTTTCTATTTTTCTACGTAGTGTTTAGTGACTGTTCAGTAGTGTTTTTAATTTTGATTGACTCGGGGCACGATTTGACAACATAGTTCAGTTTTGAGCACAGATTGAACTGTTTTGAGGTGAAAGTTTGGTTTTGCAAGAAGAGTCTGAGGTTTTGTGAATCTAGCTTGAAAATTGGGTTTTGTGTTCACAGTTTAGAGAAAAGGAGAGCAGCTTTCAAGAAATGTGTCTTAGCAATCGAGAAAAACTGTAAAAAAACTCCTTACTGGGAGTTGTTTTAAACTAGACATATTTAGTGAGTGGTTATCTTATCACACCAGCACCATGACAGCAGGGAGAAACAATGGCAAATGCAAACAATAAACTGCAGCTATCCATATATAACCATGCACAGTTATGATAGCGAAATTAAGAGTATTTTCTTATCTTTTGTTGCTGATGTCAAAGGCATCTAATGACATCCTTGAAAACACAAGAAATTACCCAGAAAACAATAAATAATTACTTTGTAAAAACTTTGTTCGGGTTGCCATTTAATGTCCAATATTAAATCTGGGTCTTGAGGCGCTGGCTTAAAATGTCAAAAGCAGCCAGTAAAGCTACAGAAGCTTACAAGAACTAAAATAAAATAAATGTAAAAGCTGATAACAGATATCAGAAGAAAAAAATGTGTCTGCCTTTTGTGGAATAAACACAAGATTAGAGCCATCCATATGACACTCATTCATCACAGCAAACAATAGGCACACTGACGACAGTAAATTGAGCAATGATGGACCATTTGTAAAACTGTACAAAGAATCCTCCAAACGCAGCGAACATATCTTCAGACATGCGTGAGCTACGTTACATAACGGCTGACTTCTTGCACTGTCAGAGGCTTTGTTGGAGACATGTGGACCTCTTTAGCCCTTATCATGAATTGCTCATTGTTTGAATAAATCATACAGCCCTTGTCATCGTCCTGATGAAGGGAGTAGATCTAGAGCAAGGCCAGCACAAAGGGCTGTAATGTCAGCATGAGAGGACGGGAGGATGGGAACAAGGCCGTGGAGGCTGGAGAGAGGGATGAAAACATAGCAGGCTGCCAGAGAGTGTGTTACAGTGTGATGAAGAGACCCGGCTCCAAAAACATCTGCTTGTTATTGAGGCCTTGAAATTGAGTCTACGCCATTGTTTTATTCCTTAAAAAGAACTGAAGGCGCAAAAAGCCTTGATCGCAATGAAAAGGGGGGACACAATGTTTCATTAAATAAACACACTGTTGCAGATGAAGGAATGCCACAAGTTCAAAAATGACTGGTATTATTATTCTTGGGAAATGTTGTCCTCACAACATAGGGAATACCAGAACAGATCAAAACACTCACAGAATCCATGGATGGCAGGCTTTTGAGTGTTACAGTTAGAAAAAGACTTCCCTCACAGAAACCATTTTGCATATTAAGACATTAAGATTTCAGGTTTTTCTATTCATGTGGAGACAATTGGTGCCCACAATGTAGGCAAAACTTGACCCACGCTAAAACACACGGCTCAATTTTTTTTCTGCTTCCCAAGTTTAAATCATGCACTATCCTGTGCAGCCACAGCAGGCATGTTTTACTGTAAATTTAACTAGACCTTTTTTTACATTAAACTCACTGCACCAAAATTCTCTCACACTGGCCCCAGGCAAGCAGGCCATCCTTATTGTTTAACCCTGACACACACATATACGCACACACAGGCAAACAGCTGATAGCAAATTCTTACAGAGAACATAGAGTCCTCTCTGTTAAACATATTGCGAGAGTTAGTCACCTCTTAATCTCCATGCAGGTGGTCAAGTCCACTTGTGTGGAAACAGATGACTTTTTCGTTCTTTATTTATCATCCAGAAATACAGAAGGCTGACCACAGACAAAGACGACAGCCCCAGCGATTTGAGCAAATTTTTGCACTCTTCAGAGATCCACAGAAGACTCAAATAGAAATCTCACATCTGCATATTGAAAAGTAACAATAGTCTGCATTGTCTAGAAATCAGCATGTAGGCGTGCCTCGTTTAGGACACATTAGCGTCACATTTGACAAAGTAAACATGTCCATTCTTCTATCATGCATTATCAGAGATCACATTACAAACATCTCGTCCCAGCGTTCTGGAGGATTGACTGAAAACACTGCACTGAAGGCACGATCCAGTCAGAATGAGACCACAGGTATAAACTACCACACGTAATGTGGTTTCTTACCACATTTAGAAGAATATTATTCATATACTTATGGAACATCATGTACCAATTTCTGAGCATGTGAACAGGTGTTGACAGTGTTGGACTCATAGAATGTGCCATAAGTAAGATAAATGAGCCCTCTACCTCCATTTACCCAAATGCTCTTTTGTTCTTTAAGCTCTCTGATGTATGAGGCACTTCATCTCTTTTCTCCAGCCGCACATCATTTGCTACAGACAGTGAGAGAGAGAGAGAGAGAGAGAGAGAGAGAGAGAGAGAGAGAGAGAGAGAGAGAGAGAGAGAGAGAGAGAGAGAGAGAGAGAGAGAGAGAGAGAGAGAGAGAGAGAGAGAGACTGTGGTTTCAAAATGGCGGAAAGGTGCTGTCAGTTGAACATGCAAAAACAGAAGAGATTTTTGAAAAGTTTAATGACAGTGAAGCTGTTACAAACAATAATGTACAGCATACAAAATAATAATTAAACATAGTTAAATGGGTCAATGACAAATAAGAAAAATAATCGTTTTTTAAAGATAAAAATTGGTTTTATATTAAAAAATATTAGTTTTACAGCTTTTAAAGGCCCCGTTCTTCGTGATCCCATTGTTCAAACTTTAGTTAGTGTGTAATGTTGCTGTTAGAGCATAAATAATACCTGTAAAATTATAAAGCTCAAAGTTCAATGCCAAGCGAGATATTTTATTTAACAGAAGTTCCCTTTCAAAGCCTACAGCAAACGGCTGGCTTGGACTACATCCTGGTACTTCCTTCATAAATGACGTCAGTAGAACAGACTAACCTTCGCCCACAAGAATACGCAAAAAAGGGGGCGTGGTCTTGTTGCTGTCCCACGTGGAGAAGAGGACTTGTCGCGTGGAGAAAAGGAATTGTTGCGTTTCAGTGTGTTTGTCGCCATGTCGTCGAGATGCTGTTATTTTCATCCCGGAGTAAAATCACCTTTGTTTGGCTTTCCCAGGGACGCTGTAGAGATCATTAAGCGCATACATCTCCCGTTAAGAGGCGTGACCTTTCCACGTGTGCTAAGCTGCTGTCGAATCACAACACAGGAACCGGGCCACGTTCGCTAAGCTGCGGTCAAATCACAACACAGGAACCGCTGGCACAATCAGGACTCGTTACGTATTTCTGAAGGAGGGACTTCATAGAACAAGGAACATCAGCCGTTTTTAGGACAGTAAAAACAGCGGTATACAGATAAGTAAATTGTGTTAAAAATACTGTTTTTTTTTTACACGCGAAACATGAACACATGTTATATTGCACATTGTAAACACAATCAAAGCTTCAAAAACACACGAAGAACGGGACCTTTAAGACAGCATTAATTCATTATTAAACAAGATTTCTGATCTTACCACCCAGAAAATGTCAGGTGGTGTGACCATATATTAATTTAAAATAATATACATATACAATATACATATGAATCATTGTAAAATGCATATCACATGGTAAATTCCCTTTCCCTTTTCTATGCATTGCCCTTTTAGTCCAATTCATATAAACAGACACTTTTCTATGTGTTCAGAACACAATTTTCCATAAGGAGTTTTTATGTTTTTTCTTGTTTTTTTTATTATTATTATTTGTATACATTATATAATGGTTTACATTTATATTTCTTACTTCATTTTGCAATTGCAGTGGGAATTGATACTTTTAAATGTAAATTTGCTGGTCGCACCACCTGACATTTTAGGTATTTGAAACACCACAACTCAAAAAGTCAATTGAATTTCAAAAAAAATTAAAAGAGTATCTTATAAAGGAAAAATTGTAGATCAATTTGATATGTGACATGTATTTATTTTTATTTTTTTAGGAAAATAATGAATTCGGACACAAAAAATACATGTTATGTCATTGACCCAAATCCATTGAAACTATTTAATAGTACAATATAATTTTAAATACATAAATATCATATATACTGTACATATAAATATAACATGTTTGGAATTTTGCATGTTTTTGACAGAAGTTTCTTATGCTCACCAAGGCTGCATTTATTTGACCAAAATACAGTGTAAAACAAAACTAAACAAAAAGAAAACAAATATTATTACAACCATAATATATTTATCTGATGGCAAAGCTGAATTTTCAGCATCATTACTCCAGTCTTCAGTGTCACATGATCGTTCAGAAATCATTCTAATATACTGATTTGCTGTGCAAGAAACATTTCTTATTATGTTATGTTTCTTATTATTCTTATAATGTTGAAAGCAGTTGTGCTGCTTAATATTATTTTTGTGGAAACCTTGATATATTTTTTTCAGGATTATTTGATGAATAGAATGTTTATTTGAACAGCATTTATTTGAAATACAATAATTATAACTGTCCTTACTGTCACTTTTGATCAATTTAGTCCATCATTGCTGGTATGTTTTGTATTTTAAATTATTTATTTAGAACTGTATTTACACAAAGCGTTTTGAACTTTTTCAACTCAATGTTATATATCCTTAAAAACTGTTTAGGAATGAATATCACTTTGTTTGGCTTGGCTGTAAATCTGCAAATAAAATAAAAAAAACCGATGAGATGTTCTATATATTGTTGGAAAACCAGCTGCTAAAAAATCTCATTCTCAAAAAAAAAACTTCTGTCACTCTACTAAATGTGGCTAATTTATCTGTGACACTACTTTTAAATAATTACTCCTCAATGGAGTGTTGTTTGTTTACAATCTCAGAGATTGACATGTTCATAATTACACATAATTCTGTGATTAAATCTTGTAAACAGACCATCAGTGAAAATGACACGATCAAGGGTTGAATGACTCTTCATGACCAATCGCTTCATGTACCCCCAAGTTGTAAGTCGCTTTGGATAAAAGCGTCTGCTAAATGCATAAATGTAAATGAATGAATGTGAGTCATTGTACATTCACCAGAGCTCCACACCCTTCTGCTGAGGAAAAAAATAACTCATGTACTGCACTTGATCTATGTGACAATAAATGTGCACTGACATGAAGTTACCTAGACAGATCTGAATGTCCATGCAGGCCATGGTGGGGTGGAGCGGGAGTGTACCGCCTATGAGAACGACATCTATGCTGGGAAAATTAGTGGGAGAAATGTGGCTACACACCAGGAAAAACACTCCCCTACTACTGAACATGAGAATAACAGACTATACAAAACAATTGAGTGTCTGTGTACATCACAATCTCAAGCAAGGGTGAACTAGACAGACAGACAGACAGAGAATCAGACTATATAGATATAGATAGATAGATAGATAGATAGACAGACAGACAGACAGACAGACAGACAGACAGACAGACAGACAGACAGACAGACAGACAGACAGACAGACAGACAGACAGACAGACAGACAGACAGACAGACAGACAGACAGACAGACAGACAGACAGACAGACAGACAGACAGACAGATAGATAGATAGATAGATAGATAGATAGATAGATAGATAGATAGATAGATAGATAGATAGATAGATAGATAGATAGATAGATAGATAGATAGATAGATAGATAGATAGATAGATAGATAGATAGATAGATAGATATGTCTAAGTCTAAGTCTATTCTATGCCATTGCATTTAAAACTATCTTGTAATATCTTAGTACTATCTTGTTATTGTTCATGCACCTGCACACATTTGGTCATTTTCCTCTCCTTAGACTCATCTAATGTTTTGTAACAATCACCCACACAAAATGAGGGAGTACAATAAGAGATTATTTTAGAATTAATTGATTCAGGATGGTGAATAGTGTCTAAAACAGCTCCAGTTATGCAAAAAACACAATTGAAACCTACAATTTATGTCCATATAGGCACTGTGCTAATGCCAGCCTGCCAGTCCCGACAGACAGACAGACAGACAGACAGACAGACAGACAGACAGACAGACAGACAGACAGACAGACAGACAGACAGACAGACAGACAGACAGACAGACAGACAGACAGACAGACAGACAGACAGACAGACAGACAGACAGACAGACAGACAGACAGACAGACAGACAGACAGACAGACAGACAGACAGACAGACAGACAGACAGACAGACAGATAGATAGATAGATAGATAGATAGATAGATAGATAGATAGATAGATAGATAGATAGATAGATAGATAGATAGATAGATAGATAGATAGATAGATAGATAGATAGATAGATAGATAGATATGTCTAAGTCTAAGTCTATTCTATGCCATTGTATTTAAAACTATCTTGTAATATCTTAGTACTATCTTGTTATTGTTCATGCACCTGCACACATTTGGTCATTTTCCTCTCCTTAGACTCATCTAATGTTTTGTAACAATCACCCACACAAAATGAGGGAGTACAATAAGAGATTATTTTAGAATTAATTGATTCAGGATGGTGAATAGTGTCTAAAACAGCTCCAGTTATGCAAAAAACACAATTGAAACCTACAATTTATGTCCATATAGGCACTGTGCTAATGCCAGCCTGCCAGTCCCGATAGACAGACAGACAGACAGACAGACAGACAGACAGACAGACAGACAGACAGACAGACAGACAGACAGACAGACAGACAGACAGACAGACAGACAGACAGACAGACAGACAGACAGACAGACAGACAGACAGACAGACAGACAGACAGACAGACAGACAGACAGACAGACAGACAGACAGACAGACAGACAGACAGACAGATAGATAGATAGATAGATAGATAGATAGATAGATAGATAGATAGATAGATAGATAGATAGATAGATAGATAGATAGATAGATAGATAGATAGATAGATAGATAGATAGATAGATAGATAGATAGATATGTCTAAGTCTAAGTCTATTCTATGCCATTGTATTTAAAACTATCTTGTAATATCTTAGTACTATCTTGTTATTGTTCATGCACCTGCACACATTTGGTCATTTTCCTCTCCTTAGACTCATCTAATGTTTTGTAACAATCACCCACACAAAATGAGGGAGTACAATAAGAGATTATTTTAGAATGAATTGATTCAGGATGTTGAATAGTGTCTCAAACAGCTCCAGTTATGCAAAAGTCTATAAACACAATTGAAACCTACAATTTATGTCCATTTAGGCACTGTGCTAATGCCAGCCTGCCAGTCCCGGCACAGCCTGAGAACAGTTTGTGGTCTGCAGAAATTGCTTATGGCAGACCGTGTGCATTCAGCACTCTACGGCCAGGACACAACCTTTCAGGATAGACAGGGCACATCCTGCCCAGAAGGCGGCAAAGATTAGGAATATAACTGGACAGATTTATCGATTTCAAAAAAATATCTGTTATCATTCTGGTGTGGTGATTTGATCTCTGCTCTTATCTCTATCATATTTTGGATTAACACTGATTACATTTGTAAATGGTCATAAGAGTAAAATGTCTGATCTTACAGGCTGCAGAAATGAACAGCCCCCCAAATGAGTAATTTAAATAAAAAAGAGATGATGATAAATCTACTCTGTCTTTTAAGAGATACTAAACAAAGCCTGTTAAAATATTAAATTGATTTCGCAGTCAAAGATTATTTCCCCCAGGCACACTGTAAGTTGAGCTGTTCATACCTGTGTAAGGTTTTTCCCCATCAGGAGTGAGTGCTCTCAATTAAAAAATGAAAACTTCCACAGGCCCCCCATATGGGTCATATTCATGTCATCCGGCAGATCAGTCACAGAAGAAAAGAAACACTCCACCCTACTGAAAATTGCAAAATATCCATCACATCTCCCATCTTGCACTGGGCCCCTTTATTCAAAGCACAATACTGGCTCTTGAACTTTTCCAGGTGTTGTTTCATGTCATCTTGGAAATGCCTACACAAGCCCTCACTAAGTATAATATTCTAACAAATCGATCAATAATAGTCGTCATACACTTATGTGTAGCAAAAAAAAAAAAAAAAGTTGCATACAATGTGTTTTGGGGGGCCTCAAATATAAATATATATATAATTTTTCATAGGAATAATGTTAAATTATTTTGTCACCCCAACAGATGTAAACATATGCACCTGATGCACTGATGAAAAACTATTTTTCATAAATAAATACTCATATTCTGCTTTGAAATTCACAGTAATTGGTCATGGCCAAACTTCAAAAGATCCTTCTTTATTTTTAAGATTCATCAGCACTCACAACTCAGAGAAATGCACACACAATGGGCCTCATTCATGAAATGTTTGTAAATATATGAGCAAATTCTGAGTAATTTGCGTGTAAAATTGACCTTTACGAAAACTCTCCTCCAGATTCACAAACGCTTTGTATACCACGGATTCAGTAGTTAAATACATAGACATACATAACAGTCCTTCCAGAAAAATGCAGCTTTTTTTGTGATTGTTGCGGGCAAAAATCCTTGATTATGCGGCACGTTTTCTTAAAAAATGCGATGGAAAATGCAGGATATTTATGCAATTTTATGCGATAAAACTTGCAAAAACTGCGGTTTGATGAAAAAGAGAAAAAAAGCGAATATTTTTTATTGAATATTTAAGTTCTCATCTTGTTTTATTGACAACCTTAATAAACACATGGCTCAATTTGGACCGATTTCAAAACAATGCATCATGAAGCTTCGAAGCGTTATGAATCAGTGAGTTGACTCATGATTCGGATCGCGTGTCAAACTGCTGAAATATGTGACTTTGGCGATCCGAACCGCTGAATCGACTCACTGATTCATAACACTTCGAAGCTTCATGATGCTGTGTTTTGAAATCGGTCAACACACCGGGAAACTGCTTTGCTCTTTTGCTGTTATTTTTGCTGGCCAATGGGAGTTGGCGCTCCATCATGGTTTCACCGATATCTATGGTTTCTCCACGGGGTTTGCAGCTTTTCGATGACGTTCGCGTCGGGTAACAGTCTTGTCACAGTCAGCTCGCTCACTCGTAACATTGTGTTTTAATGGTGCATGTACTTTTTAAATAACCATAACTTGCTCAATTTTCTACCGGTTTTCAAACTGTTTGGTTTGTTATAAACGTCAGAGAGTTAGTAGTTATGACACTGCATACTTATGAATAATTATTCATAATTTGTTCAAGCATCCAAAAGTATAGCCACATTACTAACGTTTGTAAGAAACCAAACTATTTGTAAATCCGTCAAGATTTAAGTGAAATAAGAGTATTTGTGTTTGTGCAGATCACATCAAGAACCACAGAGCCCGCCAGAAAGCTTACCTGTGACAAGATGGCCGCCAGTGATGGCGTTAGAGACTCCGCCGTAATACAGCTAGCCTTTATTATGTATATCTATGGTTAAACGTGTGTATATTAATTAGTGGTGGGCATAGATTAATTTTTTTAATCTAGATTAATCTAGATTAATTCCAAAATTAATCTAGATTAAAATGGCTCATTTGAATTCTGCCGAAGGCATTCAGGATTTGTGTGCTCGTAATTGATCATTTGTCTTTTTGTAGTTTGAATAATAAATAACTTCTGTCCCTTTAAGACCTGACGCACGCATGGATCCCAAACACTGTTCCTGTGAGCTGGTTACGACTGTGTTTACGTTAAAACTCACCAAGATGGGCATTGAGACATTTTTGAGTGTATTTGACCATTAATAAGATGGAAAAAGGAGCTCATTTTTGCACTTGTATGTCAGAGGCGGCTTTATTACAGTATGTGTGTGTGCGCTTCAGATGCGAGCGCGAAATCTGCGGGAATTAGTAGAATTAACGTTATGTGCAACCCCGCGTGAAATTCAGACCGGTCACACCAATACTAACAAAAGTCCAGCAGAACACCCGTTCGCAATGTTCAGAGGATTAAACGGACTGAATGAGAGGAGGCGGGTGCGTGTCACTCGCTGTCGGTCGGAGAGTGCAGCTGATATCGATACTGTAGAAAATGAGTATTGTATCGTTTCAGATATTTCAGTATCGATACATAGCGAAATATGGATATTTTTGACAACACTAGTAGGCATACACACAGGTTTGAAGACTCGTTCTCTCGCCCTCTACAGTGCAATTCGGCTAGGTGTACATCCGCGCTAAAATATCAAGGTGAAAGTCATCATAGCTTGCGTAGTATAGACCCAGCTCCCAACCCAACTTTGAGAATAGATTACCGGCGTTATTTTTTTTATCGCCCGATAAGAACGCCGCACGTTAACGCCGATAACGGCCCACCACTAATATTAATGAATTCCAAACATTTGTAAATAGGACGCGCGTGCACGCTCATTCATAATTAGCATAATCCCCACCCATGAGTTACAACTGCAAAATGACGTGGCCAGGAACGCTGTGGAATCTTCTGGAAGCCTTCTTTCTCAGGTTTGGCTCCAGTATTTTGCATAAATGCTAAAGAGACTAATTATATTATAGTGTGTCCATCAAAGTATTTTTAGCCAGCTAAAAAAATGCCATGGTGCTCTTCTGAAAATGGTCAGCTGGTGGTGCATGAAAACGCTTTGCAAGGGCATCGTTTTTCCAGCTGAGATACTTTGATTGCTATGATTATTATACAGAATACCCATGGCAGTAATGTGTTACTATCTCATTTTGAAGAATATTACTGAATGTAAAAAGCAGTATTAACTTCTCCATTATTGTTGTTCAGTCGGTGTACAAGTAGGATGATTGGTCGGTGTAGTATTTGTCCTGCCCCTCCTCCACTGTGATTGGACGGCTTGGTAAAAAGTGACTGTGACGAGCGCTGCCTATTCACCAACATTGAACAGTAAAAAAAAAAAACAAGAAGGGGCAAATCAACTCTTGAAATATTATTCTGGTACATAGTGCATCAAAATGCAATGTCATCAGTTTGCCTAAATTAGAACATAGAACATTCAAATGTTTTACGCACCATTTACACGTGGTAGGGAGCAGGTGTAAATTTCTTTCGTACCAACTAACATTTTGAAAATACGAAAATATTTGTGAATCCAAAAATTTACGTCAGAGCGGCTTTACACACAAATTCGTTCTGCTCATGTTTCATGAATGAGGCCCATTGAAACAAAGGACAAAAAAATGATTGCTGGGACCCAGGAGGTCAACGTTTTCTTTCAGCGCATAAAAAGCCTTGATTTACACTAATAACATACACTTAGGTGATTTGACTGACAGGTTCCCCAAACAACAGAGTGTTACATAATGTGTAAAACCGTGTGTGTGTTTTCTTAGAAAGGAAAATCTCAATTACACACAGTGCCATTTCTCCAGCCCAGGCGCACAGAACACAAAGCCCTAAGTAGATAGAAATCTGGAATATAAGAACGCCGTTCATTTCAAGTGCAAAACAAGCACAGGTTTCACAGCTGGTGCACATTAAAGTGGGACGTGGTGAATCAAAGGGAGGAAAAATGAGAGGGTGGGCACCGGACCATCGTGCACATGGATAAGCGCCTATGCCAACAGAATGTTCCCAAACTAACATTCCTTCTAAAAATACACACCGTGGTGATGGAGCGCCTGAGCGCCGCACACCAGTGGCCAAGGAATCAGTAAGGAATCAGGCGTAAAGCTGAGCTACCGCTGGATAGTCCCGTAAAGGTTTGCTACTTTGATCATTCCATTACAAAGATCATAACACCACTGGAGCAAAACAGCAGTTGAAAGGGTTTGTGTTTCGCGAGAGCAAACTCGATCTATCTCCATCTTCAGGCCTCCAGGAGAAGCGGCTTTGATCTGCCCGCTCTGCATGTTTCAGTAGAAATGACCAGCGGAGAGGGAAAACAGTGGAATCAGGGCATGGGGCCAGAATAAGCAAGTCCGCTGGGGAGATCGGTCAAGATCTTACATATTTATTGCACTTCAGCATTATAGGGCGTCCCAGCCCCTCCTTGCTTGTCTCACAAGTACTGTAGAAAAGCATGTTTAGTAGTAAGGAAGGACACTTCCTGCCAGGCGGCAATAGATATCAACAAATGATGAACATCCCATCCGACATCCGACACACAAACTATTTTAGAAATGTAAGCCATGTTTTAGAGCTCCTTGTTTTCAAAGAGCATACAACAACCAAGATGAACGTTTTTGCAGTGCATACTTCTTGGTGGTTCAGTGACCTTAGGCCATGCAGGCTAGGGGTGGTCAACTCTGGCCCTCGAGATCTGCTTTCCTGCAGAGTTTTGCTCCAACCCTAATCAAACACACCTGAACAAGCTAATCAAGGTCTTCAGGATTTCTAGAAAACTACAGGCATGTGGGTTTGATCAGGGTTGGAGGTAAGCTCTACAGGAAAGTGAATCTCGAGGGCCAGTGATGCCCACCCCTAATTTAGACTGCACTGATGGTCCAGTGAAGCATATTTATGATGCACAGGGGATACAACAGTCTGGGAGAGAGACAGGCTTGTTGTTTAATAAGCAGAAAGAAAGAACAGAAAACAAAACACAAGTAACAATAAAACTGTGTTCCCTGTCATTGTATATTGACCTAGTTTCATAGTGTGTGCCCGTTTTTTTCTTTTTCTCATAGTTTTACCTGCATTTTATTTAGCACACTTTGTTTGCCCTGTGTATTTAAGCCCTTAGTTCCCTTGGTTCTTTGTTCAGTCTCGTTTATGTTGGATGTGGTCGTGTTTTAGTTCTCCTGTGTTTCTCCTACGTGTTAGATTTGTGATTGAAGACGTTGTGCTTGTATTCTCCATCGTTGTGCGCTTCATTACAGCCACACAACTGTTACAGAAAACTGAAATGAGAAATGATTTAAAAGATAAGGTAAAATGGATTTGCAATCTGTCTGATTGCTCTGCATGGAGCAGGGAGATTACTACCTAGAGGACCATACACGCAAGCTTTTAGACCTGGCTTATTTAACACACTACCTGGACTACTGCCTGTGCACATTCTAATATGTGGAACTTAACATCACCAAGGCTAGATTGTCTGGAAATGGTCCTCAAGGGAGCTTAGCCACGTTTATGGAGTGTGTGCAGGTGAACAACGGATCGGTGTTCACCATCTGCCCCACTGAGAAGGACCTCAAAATCCCCACTCCTCCTGCGTCTCCAATGACCCTCCCTCTCCCATCTCCTCTATCAAAGCAAGCAAGTCTCCACCCGGGACTATCGTCCTTACGGCTCCAACAGGCTACCTTATCCTTCCAGCTTCACCTTGGTCAGACATTGCTCTGTCTATGCCACGGACTTCCGGGTCTTAAGCTGCACCGTTCACCCCTTCGGCTCCGCATTGGTCCTCAGTCCCACCTGCTTCGCCTCAGTCCTCTGGCTGCACTTCAGTTGCGGCTCCACCTCGGTCTCCAGATCCAGCAGTGTTGCGTGGTTTCAATGGCTCTTCAGCTCCGCCTGGGTCTAACTTCCATCTGCACCATCTGTCGCCCCCCTGAGTCTATCAGCCAAGTCTCCACCATGGCTCCTCCCTCCTTTGACTCTGCTGTGGGCCTTCATCCTGGCTGTGATGTGGGTCCCTTTAGTCTCGCTTATGTTGGATGTGGTTGTTATTCTCCAGAGTTTCTCCTACGTGTTAGATTTGTGATTTAAAGACTGTGTCCTTGTATTCGCCATCATCGTGTGCTTCATGACAGCCACACAACTGTTACAACAGCAAAAAATAATACAAATTACTGCCACAAAACGGCACATAATACAAAATAAAATGTTACACAAAAAGTACCAAAAAGAATAAACATTTCCTCGAATAGGAGCTGAATGTGATAAGGCATTAATTACAAAATTATAAATTGTGATTTTGTTTGACTTGTATTACCATAGGTTTATAATAACTAATAATAACATAATGTTAAAGATTAGTATTTTTAAGTAACAATATGTGTTTAACAAAATCAAGATCTTTTCAAGCACTCCCTACGGCAGTTCTCCTTAACATAAATACATACAAATACATTTCTTAAGCATGATACACTGATATCCATAAGGAAGGTGAAGACTGTAACTTCTATCATAAAGAATTAGATGGAGGAAATGCAGAGAATAAAGGCAGATTCCATTGGGACATCCTGTTCAAAAGCCTCATTCAAACACATCTGTTCAGAGCAGGACCCCAGGGTCAGGAGGGATTTCACCTCAATTAAAGAACGTTTCTAATTCAATTATGGGATTTCAGCCCTCGATCTCACTCACTCATCTTTCTGTTTTGCTGTTCTGTGTCCACTGCATGAGTCATGAAACCTTCATGAAAGATCAAAAATGAAGAAAGTATGCAACAAAAGATAAAATGAAAGTCTAATTATCGTAAAGCCTTGAGCAGTCTAGGTTTCATATTCCCACACTCCCATGCTTGAAGATGTTTTACAAATACTGATGCAAACGGTCCGATTGTTTTCACACTTGACTGATGTTTATTATTCAGTGTCGACGGTGATGAGGTTCCCAACAACAGCAGGAACAGTAAGAGATGTTTAGTCAGTTCATTCCGCAGCTGTCTGGAATATTCCAGCTGGCCTCTTTTTCCATGACTAAACATTATCTACACCATTAAAATGAAGCACACTGCACTGTAACACTTACTGGGAACTGCTCTTTATTTTGTTTCCATGCTTTAGGAACAATGTCCTGGCTCAAACCTAAAAGAAATGTAGTTGCTCAACACCCTCTCAATTCTCAACCTTTAGCACTTTTTTGTGTGCACAGGCTGCTGCAGTGAGAAGGATATCCTTTATCATTTCAAATGTGTCTGGAAACTTCCAATCACTACAGCATGTGCTGTACTGAGTAGAAAAAGGGGTCGTAGTTCTTTGAAATTAAGCATTTTTGGGCGCTGAAAATATACTACTCATTAATATGAGACTACAGTGTACAGAAATAGTAAGCTTCATAAAAAACATATTACCAGTCACATGAAAAAACACCTCCACAGCCAAACTGCAGACAACATTATTTTCTCCTCTGTTCCAAAACACCTTTCTTAGAAGGAGAAGCATCCATGTGCTCATGTGGAAAAAGTTCTGTATCCCTTTGAATTGCTCTGATATGCCAAGAAGATTCTTTTGATGTAGACATATGCCCATTTGGTTAAATGGTCTCATCCTGGCCCTTATAAAACTCTTCTGCCATGTTTTCACCCTCATGTTGTTCCAAACCAGTATATCGTTCTTTCTTCTGTAAAAAAACAAGAACATTTGAATACTGTGTTAGTCGTTCATTTCCGTGCAAACACAGTGGATGGGGACTAAAGCTGTTAGCTTCAAAAAAGATAAAGGCATAATAAAAACCCCAGGTCCATATGATTTTCAGAGATATTTCACATAAATGTCTTCTTTTATACTCCACAGAAGAATGAAGAAAAGCAGTCATACAGTTTGGAATGACATGAGAGTAAGTAAATGATGACAGAATAACTAGAGTATGGGGCATTGGGGCTAAAGCATATTGACATTTTTTCCAGAAATGTCAGCGCTAACCAAATAAAGTGACCTTAAATAACCACATCTGAAGGTATGTCTGAATTATCAGAGTTAGTGAGGCACTGTTTGTCTGGAATACATTTCTACAAAGCTGTGAGACATACCAATAGAAATACTTTGTTTAAAGTGGCGATGAAATGGAAGTAGCAAAAGATCCTTGTTAAAGGGATAGTCCACCCAAAAATGAAAATTAGCCCATAATTTACTCACCCTCAAGTCATCCTAGGTCTATATGACATTCTTCTTTCAGACGAATAAAATCAAAGTTATATTACAAAAGTCCAGGCTAATCCAAGCATTAGAATTGGATTTATAGTTGCTCTGTTTTTGAAGTCCATAAAAAGTGCATCTGCCCATCAAATAACATCCACGCGGCTCCAGGGTGTTAATAAAGGACTTCTGAAGCAAATCGATGCGTTTGTGTAAGAAAAATATCCATATTTAAAACTTTATCAAGTAAACTTTCGACCGACCGCCTTCCCTGTTCAATTTATGGAAAAATTGTTGAAAGTTCCCCTGCCGATCGAAAGACTAACGCGATACGCTCGTCATGACGTCACGTACGCATCTTGAGTTTCACTTTCAACATTCAACACTTTTCCACGGAAGACCACCAGCCGAAAGTTTACTTGATAAAGTTTTAAATATGGATATTTTTCTTACACAAACGCATCGATTCGCCTCAGAAGGCCTTTATTAACACCCCGGAGCCGCGTGGAGCACGTTATTTGATGGACAGATGCACTTTTTATAGACTTTAAAAACAGAGCAACTATGAATCCAAATCTAATGCTTGGATTAGCCTGGACTTTTGTAATATAACTCCGATTTTATTTGTCTGAAAGAAGAATGTCATATACACCTAGGATGACTTGAGGGTGAGTAAATTATGGGCTAATTTTCATTTTTGGGTGAATTTTTTTTTTAATTGAAATAAACTGTTCACATTTAGAAAATAGATTTCTTGCTGACTTTAATGCTGCCTTCACGTGCTATCGGAAATGTCCTAATTCCCACTTTAGAAGTCGTGATTAAGAGCTTGTTGCATTCAAGTGCTTTGTTATCGGAATGAACAGGAATCATAGAGGACGCCAGGTTTTTTCTTGCCTATTTATTGGAAAAATCTAATTAAAACCAACATCATATGTAGTGTCCCATCATGCACTGACAACCATACACATTCCAGACTATCCATGTCTGCTTTCTGCAGATTCTGTAATTTCAGTCAAATGCAGGTTATTTTCGCTGTGCATAAACATACAATGAATATGCATTACATTAATGACAAGACAAGACGATCTAGCTGTTTTGGGTAAAAACTAATAAATCTGTCACATCAGTTCCCTTTCGTTCAGTCACTAAGACCTAACTTTAATGACTAACGAATGGGGGGTTTCACTTTGAAGCCTATCATCTACGAGCACTTAGAAAAAGCCCAATGGCGTGCCAATGCCATGGGCATGCGGAATTTGCATACGTAACTCCACCTCAGCTTTCCAGTCGGTGTTGGTGTGACGGCGCGTTCCAGTGATCGGCAGTGATCGGCACTGGATCCAGTGATCCTTCGCTGGTCTCCTCTGTCAGGACGCAGCTTCGAGGTTTGCTTCGAGGGGCAGACTTTCAATACGCAGTCCTCCCATTCGGGCAGCTCTGTCCCCTCGTGAGTCTACATAGTCTATCGAGGCAGCCCTTGCGCCACTCAGGCAGCACGGGGTTCGCATCCTGAACTACTTCGATGACTGGCTCATACTGGGTCACTCTTGTAAGCAGGTGTGCGGACACAGAGTCCAAGTGCTCCGGCACTTAGCCTGTCAGGGCCTTCGGGTCGACTGGGAGAAGAGCGACTCTGCCCTGTGCAGAGGATCTCTTTTCTCAGTGTGGTTTCCGACTCGGTCGCCAGGTGCGTGCTGCTTACCAGCGAGCGCGCGCGCAGTCACTGCTGACTTGCCTTTGTTAAGTCGAGAGCAAGAGTGCGGTCCCACTGAAGTTTTTTCAGAGGCTCCTGGGGCATATGGTATTTGCAGCCGCGTTAGCACCGCTCGGATTGCTTTATATGAGACCGCTTCAGCATTGGCTTCGCGATCGAGTCCCGAGATGGGCATGGCGGTTTGGCACGCTCTGGGTACAAGTGACTCGGGTCAACATGTACTAGTCAGGACAGACAAGACGGCCATTGTAGCGTACATCAACCACCAGGGCGATCTACGCTCCCGCCGTATGTCTCAACTCGCCCGCCATCTCGTTCTATGGAGTCAGAAGCACCTGAGGTCCCTTCGTGCTGTCCATATTCCGGGACTCCTGAACCGTGCAGCCGACGAGCGCTCACAGTTTCAGCCACTTCCGGGAGAATGGAGACTCCATCCCCAGTCGGCTCAGCTGATTTGGGAACAGTTCGAGGACGCGCAGATAGATCTGTTTGCCTCCTGCGACGCTTCCCTCTGCAGCCTGTTCTATTCCCTGACCGAGGGCACGCTCGGCACGGATGCACTGGCGCACAGCTGGCTGCGGGGCCTACGCAAATATGCGTTTCCCCCAGTGAGCCTACTCGCACAGCTTTTGTGCAAGATCAGGGAGGTCAAGGAGCAGGTCCTTCTGGTCGCCCATATTGGCACGTCCGGACCTGGTTTCCCGAACTCGTACTCCTTGCGACAGCCCCTCCCTGACCTTTCCTCTGAGACTTCCTTACTCAGAGACGGGGCACCCTATGGCACCCGCGTCCAGATCTGTGGAACCTCCACGTGTGGCTCCTGGATGGGACGCGGCAGGTTTGAGTAGCCTACCACCTGCGGTGGTCGCTACCATCACTTCCGCTAGGGCAGAGTCCACTCGGCATGCCTATGCGTTGAATTGGAACCTCTTCGTCACCTGGTGCTCTTCTCGCCAAGAAGACCCCTGGAAATGCCCGATCGGGTCTGTGCTCTCGTTCCTCCAAGAAGGGTTGGAGCGAAGGCTGTCTCCCTCCACCCTTAAAGTTTATGTGGCCGCAATATCTGCCCACCACGATCTCTTGGAGAACAAAAAGGTAAGTCAGCACGACCTGATCATCAGGTTCCGGAGGGGGGCGAGGAGACTGAATCTCTCTTGGGACCTCTCAGTAGTTTTAGATGCTCTGCAGAGGCCTCCCTTTGAGCCTTTGCAGTCAGTGGATCTTAAATATTTGTCAATGAAGACAGTGATCCTGACTGCATTGGCCTCCGTCAAGAGGGTCGGGGACCTGCAGGCATTTTCGGTTGACGAAGCGTGCCTGGAATTCGGGCCGGCCTACTCTCACATGATCCTGAGACCCCGGCCTGGATATGTGCCCAAGGTTCCCACCACTCCGTTCAAGGACCAGGTGGTGAACCTGCAAGTGCTGCCCATGGAGGGGGCAGACCCAGCCTTGGCATTGCTCTGTCCAGTACGCACTCTCCACGCTTACGTAGACAGGACACAATGTTTCAGGACCTCAGACCAGCTCTTGTCTGTTATGGCGGAGAGCGGAAGGGAAAATCTCTCTCAAAGCAAAGGCTGTCCCACTGGATAGTGGACACCATTGTTTTGGCTTACCAGCAGCAAGGTCGACCATGTCCCCTTGGGGTTTGGGCCCACTCCACTCGGAGTGTGGCCTCCTCTTGGGCTTTAGCACATGGTGCCTCGCTAACAGACATTTGCAGAGCTGCAGGCTGGGCGACACCGTACACATTCGCCTGATTCTATAATCTCCGAGTGGAGCCAGTGTCCGACTATGTACTCGCCCTCCCCCCATAATGCGATATTGCCACGTACTTCCTTTTATACTCACGCGGTGAGGCGGAGTTACGTATGCAAATTCCGCATGCCCATGGCATTGGCACGCCATTGGGCGTTTTCTAAGTGTTCGAAGATGATAGGCTTCTAAGCGAAACCCCCCATTTGTTAGTCACTAAAGTTACGTCTCCGTTCCCTCCTCAGGGAACGAGGGTTACATCTGTAACCGAGACGTTCTCTCCATCACCATATTAAAGTTTATGGCACACCCATCTCGGGAATTTGGGTATCAAAATAATTTCCGAACTTCCCAGTGGTAAACACGACATCAGAGGGCGTTCATGTGCAATATTTACCTAGGAAACTCGTATTTACGATAATTCCGATAGCACCGGAAGGCAGCACATCTAATTTTCACAACTGACCATCTTCACTCAAAGAACCACTAACGTGTAAAATCTGAAACATGTTTGGCTTTAAATTAGCTGGGTATTATATTCTGAATCGTAAAAAAAAAAAAAACATATGACTCACGTTAAACAAGGGTAAAATCTCTATAGTGCCACACTGTGAAGCTTAACTGTTATATGAAAATGATGGAACATTCTGTTACTGTAATCATAAACGACGTATCTGATGACCCGTTAACATGACGCTTCCCGGGCGATTACCTTTCGCTGATAAAGTGATGACGTTCTGTCAAGGCCAAGCAAAAATATCAACCACTCCCACGAGAGTGGCGGCCTTCAACCTGGGTGTACTGTATTCCGGAGCTGTTATTTTCTTAACTCTGCACGACTCGGCTCTTCAAACAAGCACAGAGCATAACATGTGTGGTTGATTTTGCCTCCATGAGGAACATTTAATTCAGTCTGAGTCCAAACAGAGTCCGAAAGGCAGTCCTAACTAGTTTAAGTAGAAAAATAGTCTTACATACCACATTAAGCAGTCTTACGCAAGATGTCCTTAGAAAGCTACAGGCTATTCCTCACCTGGATTTCGCAGCACTGCCAAATGTAAGAATTACTGATATAGTTTAAACGTGGACCCTCTTCAAAGAGATTAGAGGTTTTACTTGAGAAAATGTTGAAATATTCAATGTTTAATCTCTCTTGAGGGGTTTTTATTTATTTATTCTTCTCTGTTCAGATGGAGAATTACTCCAAGCTATTCACAGGAGATGCTCAACCCTGTCAGCCCTTTCTATCATTCTGTAAACATGAAAATCATAAAATTATGAAAGAAAAACACATCTCATGGAGAAAAACTCCTCCTAGCCAATATAAAGTCTCAGAGATAGTCTTCACATGAGCGTTTGATGAAAGTGGCCTTGTTGAACTACAAGCTTTTATCTCTTACTACGCGCAAATCTGTCCTCCCCACGTCAAAGCGGCTTCTAAACGTAGGAGTTGTGCTGCTGTAGTGTTTTCACTTTGACTCAGTCTTGTTGTTGACCTTTTTTGCAAACAGCAGCCCAAACCACTTCATGTGAGTAAACCACAGCTTTATACTATCACTCTATAGGGATCATTCCAAGCAGTAGCCTGGGAAAGCAATGGTAGAAATGTGTTTTATAAATCCAGGATTAGTAAAAGATGAGACCTCTCACACCAAAATCAATCTGTGATATTTGGAGCAAATGCTTCTCAGCAGCTGATGGTTTTCAGCTTGTCTATCAGACACAAAATATCACAGGGCTCTGTGTAAAACCTGAAATTGGGGAAATCATGGCTTATTATTGCTCTCCAGGGGCCTCAATGATCAAATGTTGCGTAGAAACCGCCCTACATTTGATCTTACAAACATTTCTCAAATGTGCGTACTTGTGATTCAGAGAAAAAGAAAAAAAAACATGCGTACACCTTTCTCCCAGAAGTGAAATTTATAAATCGCAAATTATCTTGTAAAATGGTCTTGTAAACGCCACCTAATTAATGTCATTAACATATAAAAGTGTACCAGTCAACATTCACATCCTTTACTTGAGAATGGCGAGCAGCAAGAATTGCTTAGATTTCAAAATACCTGCAACGTTGTCGTGGATTTTAACGTACGCACACTCTAAGGTTATGTTAACACGACAACGATGTAAAAAACAGATGACAACATTGTCAAATTCCGTTCACACGGATCTGCAAGAATGACTAAAAAGGCTGTATTATGCATGCCAGGCCAGTAGTTGGCAATGTAATTTTGTCAAGAAACACCC
Source organism: Romanogobio albipinnatus (assembly GCA_023566225.1). Taxonomy (NCBI): domain Eukaryota; kingdom Metazoa; phylum Chordata; class Actinopteri; order Cypriniformes; family Gobionidae; genus Romanogobio; species Romanogobio albipinnatus. Next base: position 10,657,831 of record CM042244.1, read on the forward strand.
CTCAAACACATAATACCAAAGCCTATAGATATAAAGACGTTTCACTCCTATTAGTTATGAATGGAAGAAACTGTAACGCGCAATATAGTGGAATACCTCCCACTTTCTAAGTAAAAGAGCTGATTGAAAAAAGTCTTTGCGTCACTGCAGCTGCCATTAGAAGCTCCGGTTCCCATATAAACCTGAGAATCATGCTTATATAGCACTAAAAGTGGTTCTTTGGCTCGTAATCATAGGGAAACCTAGCCTGACGTCGTCATACTCAATTCTAGTCAGAATTTGAGTCTGATACTGCTCCGTTGGGCTGTGATTATGGGGCGTGTTTAAACCGAACCAGGAAAGACCTCAATTGGATAGACCTACAACCAATCAGAGCAACGGAGCGACGCATAACGTTAGTTGTCAAATGTCAACAGAACTCAACTGCACTGTGTTGCCAAGTCCGCGGGTTGAAGCGACCCCAATTATGTGATATACAGACCCAGGAATGCGAAATTTAGCAGGCAGTCCAGCCAAAATAACACATATTTTTTTAGTTTTGAGTTGCAATTTGGCGAGTTTTGCTGTAAAAACTTGGCAACCCTGTCTGTGCGCGCTGGAATAAGTCACGTTAGAAGAAGAAGATGAGTGTAAACGATCTTTGCCGGTGTTGTAAAAAAGAATTTAAGGATACACAGAGTACTTACCAACACGATCATCATTTCTGAGAGAAATAGTAAAGGTGAATGCATATACGAACAAGTTCTCCATTTAGGATTAGAACAAATTCAACCCAAGCGCCTTTGATGACGTGGATGATTATGTTACTGTTCATCATCTGTCCATCATCGTCTAAAGCCCGCCCTGACAATTTCATTGGTCCGAACAGTTTCTGTTCGGGCATAATTACTTCTCTATGGATCAAGTCCAGACCGAACTGCCCGTGCAAAAAATTTTGTGGGCGGGGCTAAGTTCGTCTGGCATCCAGGCTAAGGGAAACCACTTTAAGTGTTGTATAGCACCACATCTTGGTGCTTCAGTGGTTCTTCAGCGGTTCTTTGGGATGACTGATGTGCTATATAGCACCGCTACCATAAACAGAACCTGTTAAGATATGGAGCTATATAGCACCAAAAGGGGTTCCCCTATGATTACGAGCCAAGAACCACTTTTAGTGCCATATAGCACCATTTTGTTTTTTGGAGTGTATGGATTGCACGTGCATTGGCTCGTCTAGCCTGAAAATAAGCTATTTAACACTATTTTAGCATAAGAAACAACATTTATGGGCCAGTTCATGTCAGAATTTGTTGCTGATTTAAAATATGATTAAATATTATTAGTGAGTTTGCCAAGCAGTTTTTGAGATTTCAGGATTCCCCCATTCAAATAGATGAGACTTGCAAATATGGCGTTGAGTAAAAAGACTTTCCTTGAAAGGGACTTTGGTAATATGCATGTGTGAACATGTATAATATGCATGCGCATGACATCACCGTTTTCACAAATTCATATATTTGTTGTTTATATGATGACATTGTTTTCAAAACCTTGCACTTTGAAACCAGTTTTCGAAAGCTTGCATTTTCAGGCCTCCAAAACGCAGTTGTCATGTAAATAAAAGTTTTCAGTTTTCAGTTGTCCAGTAAACATACACTAAGTTCAAATCTGTGCATACGCACGTTTTATAAATGAGCTGTTTATGGCATATTTAGTTGAATGAACAGACAAAATACTAATTATTTTAGTGTCGTTTGTCTAAAATGAGAAGCTTCAGATTAAGGAGGTTGTGTGCTAGAGTGATGATACCCAAACCAGCACTCAAAGCCTCCTTTAGGCTATTAGAGAAATTCTGTCATCTGTTTTCAATACAGACAAGCTTCCATCACCCCCTTCTGTCTATACTTCTCTCTTCCCCCTGAAGCCATGCTTATTGATTCACTGGAGAACACAGAGCCATATGTGCTTGAAGGCCATCTTATGAAAGCATACCAGTGCTTCTAAAATACTGCTTCCAGTCACAGAGAATAAAAAGTAAAACCATATTTACAGATGCACCAATATTAAAATTTGTGATTCAGGCAATAATTATTTTCTAATTATGAAAAATAGCCAGTATATTACTTTGTCTAAATTAATTTTAATTTTTTTTTAATAAAACACAATAAATGTCACCAGTCATTTCAAATGCTACAAGTGAATTTGGGCATAAAAGCAATAGAATGTATATGGTGAATTGTGGATTTTCGTTCTGAGATTAACTAAAGATTACATTTAAGTGTTTTTAAAGATTAACTTTTAAATGAGCTTAAGATGATGGCAAAGGTAATCCAACTGTCCAATTGAGCATGTGCAATTAAGTATCTAATATTGGCCGATATTTTTTAAGTATCTTTTTTAAACGTGAAGTGAATAACACTGATTATCTTCATTACGGCACCTGTTAGTGGGTGGGGTATATTAGGCAGCAAGTGAACATTTTGTCCTCCACGTCGATGTGTTAGAAGCAGGAAAAATGAGCAAGCGTAAGGATTTGAGCGAGTTTGACAAGGGCCAAATTGTTATGGTTAGACGACTGGGTCAGAGTATCTCCTGGTCTTCCTGGTCTGCAGTGGTCAGCATCTATCAAAAGTGCTCCAAAAAAGGAACAGTGGTGAACTGGCAACAGGGTCATGCGCGGCCAAGGCTCATTGATGCACTTTCTTTTACATCACGTGGATGGCCGGGTGTGTGTGTGTCGCTTACCTGGGGAACACACAGCACCAGGATGCACCATGGGAAGAAGGCAAGCCGGCGGAGGCAGTGTGATGCTTTGGGCAACCTTGGGTCCTGCCATCCATGTGGATGTTACTTTGACTTGTACCACCTTCCTTGTTGCAGACCATGTACACCCTTTCATGGAAACGGTGTTCCCTGGTGGCTGTGGCCTCTTTCAGCAAATTAATATGGGTTTGAGGAGCACAACGAGTTTGAGGTGTTGATTTGGCCTCCAAATTCCTCAGATCTCAATCCAATCGAGCATCTGTGGGATGTGCTGAACAAATAAGTCCGATCTATGGAGGCCCCACCCCGCAACTTACAGGAATTAAAGGATTTGCTGCTAACATCTTGGTGCCAGATACCACAGCACACCTTCAGGGGTCAAGTGGAGTCCATGCCTCGACGTGTCAGGGCTGTTTTGACAGCAAAAGGGGGACCAACCCAATGTTAGGATGTAATGCCTGATCGGTGTGTATCTCTTTCAAACACAGAAATTGTGTAATGCCAGTACCAGACTAATGGACCTTTGCTGTAAATGTAGAGTTATGAAAAATAGTCCAGAAATTAAGCACAAAAAGTATTACTTAGTATACTGTATTAGAAAAAAATTAATTATGATAACAGTAGGGGAAAACCCACAGGGCTTTGAGGATGTTAATCAAAAGCAGAGAGTAGGTCAGTTACATACGATCGTATCATTTGGAAAACTCAGAGCGAGACCAGACCGTGCCTCCTCAGGAAATGCCTGGAAGCTTCTTCAAACAGGAGCTGCACTAGAGTTCACGAGGATCACACTGTACTACTGTTGAATGTACAGCTGAAGATCCAGTCTGAGCCGCTCTCAGCCCATGAAATCATTCTCTCCAGAACATCCTGACAAATAAAGCCTCTCGCCATCTGAAATGTTTATACACCTGCACAGACAGCAGAGAGAAGAAAAAGGACTTTAAATTGGCTTAAGAATGTCTTGAAGATACAACTCAATGTAACGCTGATTTGATTAAGCCCTTCACATAAGTGTTGTATTTAAAAGAAAAAATGTTCTCAGTGTGTTAAAAATTACACGTGCTTGGTCGGGAGGGCAGCATATATCAAACTGTAGGCTAGTAAAACTGTATTTTAACATACTGCAAGAAACAAAGAAGCACTCGTTTTCCTATCATTTGAAAAAATATCTTAAGATGTCAGCTGTCACTTTGCAATGGACTTCTGGACTTCTCTGCTTCAACTCTCTTCCCAACTAAATTAAGAACACCGTTTCTCTATCTGAATACCTCGGGTGGAGTGTAAATGTTTTGCTATTCCCATTTTCCCTACCAAATATAGATTCAACAATCATACAGCGAGAAGAGAAGGAACATTTGTGTTAAACCTGATGATCATGTTCTCCAGCATGATTTGACGTAATCATACATGTTCAATGGAAGAAGAACATCTGACCGACTGTACAAAGGATTTCACATTGTAAATGTCACAAACAAATTTGAATAATGAAAGACCAGTATAATCCTTGTTTTTATTTTACGTCATTTTACGCCATGAAAATCTTTTCCACATTTAAATGAAAAATATATTTTTTTTTTTTCAAATTTATGACCTCAGACTTTTGCCCCCCACATATATATAAAAAAAACAACCTTGTTTTTAGCTGTCAAGTTTATCATCTGGTGCTTCACCTTCCATGCTTCCTGGTAGCGCACTTCAAAGGGAGTCTAATGAGGAGGTGAGGGAAGTGTCAAGTCTGTTATGAGCCCAGAGGACACGCACTGGCACACATACACACACTGTCCAGATAAAAGAACAACAACCCAAGCAAACCAAGTGGCCTCTGCCTTTAAATAGCACTATCAGATCTGTAACAAATCTATCCACTCATCCTCCCATTTCCCACATATTTTCTATTTTAAGAACTTGATACTGCTCTTGATTTTAAGACAGACTGGCCAACCAGGGGTGAATACCAAAGTGGGTCAGAATGGAAATCAGCAGATACCAGATAAACATTTCTAATAGTGTTGTCAAAAGTACGGACCGTGATACCAAGTCGGTACTGAAATTTAAAAAATGTGACGTTTTGAGCGCTATTGAGCTGGAATTGTAAACACCTCTGGCTGGTCATTGTGCTCACGCACTCATTGGATGTGTCTGTGATTGGCTACAATGATCAACGCACGGGAGCTTGAAAAGCACATGGAAGTGTTGGAAAGTGTTTGAATGCGGGAGCGTTTGAAAGCACAAGCAGGCGTCGACCAGCGGACCGATGGGCTGATAGGCACCTGCATTCAAACGCTCCTGTGTGTTTCTGTGTAATCACTCTGTGAAAAGCGTATGGGTAAAAGTGTTTTTGAAGCGTTGGTCATTGTAGCCAATCACAGACATATTTGATGAGCGTGTGCACAATGGGCAATCAGAGGTGTTTACGATTCTGCTCAACAGCGCTCAAAGCATCACATTTTTTTAATTTCAGTACCCACTTGGTATCGAGGTTGGTACTTTTGACAACACTAATTTCTTGTTTTAATATTCTAATGAGATCACAGTTTTATTTTCTCATACACAAATTTACTTAGACTCATCTAGATCTGAAAGCCAGTGTGTCCCAACCATAGACTGTGAAAAAAATATGGACAACGCCTCTTCACTACCTTCCACTGAAGAAAAGTGAAGCCGCCAATGTCCGAATATTTGGGACCGAGTCAGCGCAGTAGTGACCTCGGGACCGGAGTCTGCGCAGTAGAGAGCAGGAAGTAGAGCCCCGATATCAAAAGCCCGCCCACACTCTCACAGATGCAAAACAATTCATTATCTTGGTCAGTGCTTTAAGTGGGCCGGTACGCGCCGGTACTCAGTACCGCCACTTCCAAATATAGCTCTTGAGCGTACCGCCACCTCTCCGTGCGTCCAGAACGTGCTTTTAGCGTACCGGTACGCTCATTTGCGAGCAGAGACTACATTACCCATACACCCTTGAGTTTTACAAGTGAAAAGCGCATGCGTCGCTTTTGCCGCTGTCAGTGTCAACAACTCAAAGTGGTCCGGAGAGGGTGTGTGAAACGCCACGTGAGACTGGGTTGGAAACGCGCAACCATAGCTGCTCGTTTAAAATCTATGGTAAAAATCCCCGGACGAGGACGAGAGTGGCACCACTTCTACCGATGACAACAGCCGCATGTTGTAGCTGGGTCGTTCCTGTTATACAGTGACTTTTCTGTCTTTATGATTTACTTACTCATATTTTCTATAAAATGAGTCACATAAGAAAAGGCTTAAATTATAAATGTAGGTCTTCTTTATCACTTAAACAGATATAATAGGTATTAAAAATACTATTTTGTATTTTGCACACCTTTTTATTGATATATGCATTCAATTTTATCATGTCCTCAGTGCAAAGTAATCAACTAGCCTATACAACTACACAACAACTATAAACCATGAAATGATGAAATATTCAAAATATTTTTAGATTATGTTATAGAATAGGCTAAACTACCTCTAGTTATACATATAAATCATGTGAAACGATACTCGGTTACTTAACGTAACCTCGGTTCTCTCTAGAAGAGGGAACGAGTATTGCGTAAGTTCCTTACACTACGGGAAAGTATTCTTTCTTCGAGATTTCTGAAAAACCCAAAATTATCCTTAATTTTGTAACATTGTCAACGCAGTGCGGCAGCCTGGCAGACCATAGCAGGCTATTCCAGCGTGCTATTGGCTGCTCTGCTGGCAACTGCAGCAGCCTATCGGTGAGCCCGCGTGACGTGGCGACCAATGAGCTGGCTTCATTTGCCTACAGGTGGGGCGTGGCCACGTGTATATAAGCAGGGCTCACGGGCTGCATATTCGGTTTTCGTAGTTCTGAAGCGTAAAAGCCCGCGGGGCGCACGGCAAGGAACGCAATACTCGTTCCCTCTTCTAGAGAGAACCGAGGTTACGTTAAGTAACCGAGTATCGTTCTCTTACGAGAGGTTCTCTCGTATTGCGTAAGTTCCTTACGCTACGGGAACATATTGTCAACGCCGTGCGCGCCTCGCGTACAGCATATGTATCCCAGGGAACCGGGGACCATAACACTGCTCGGGCAGGGTGGCCGGTAAGGAAAACGGGCCACCACATCTACAGACACTTCATTCGAACTGACGGGTGGTTACAACGGGTGGTTACAACACCCTGTCCCATGAATGAGGGAACGGCACCTGCCGGTCTCCTTCAAATTCACCACACCTTGTCTCATGAATGAGGGAACGGCAACGCCGGTCGCCTTCAAATTCACAATATTTTGTTATATGAGTGAGGTAACGGCACCGCCGGTCACCTTCAAACTCACAACAGCTCGTCTCGTAAATGAGGAAACGGCACCGCCGGTCTCCTTCAAATTCACATGAGCCTAGTACCGAACTTACTACCAGTATGTGAGCTATGTCTGCGCAGAATCACTGGGCAGGACCAACAGCCCTATTGAACTGGTAACACTTTCGCCTGTAAGGCAGGAACTTCCAGATTGTAAAATCTCACGAACGTAGACGGGGAGGCCCAGCCTGCCGCCATACAGATATCGTGGATGGAAATCCCTCTGGCCCAAGCCCACGAAGAGGCCATGCCTCTGGTGGAGTGTGCTCTGACACCTAGCGGGCACTGCAGGTGTTTGGAAGCGTATGCAGTTGCAATCGCGTCCACTATCCACCTGGAAAGGGTCTGTTTCGAGGAGGCGAGACCTTTAGTGCGCCCACCAAACGAAACAAATAGCTGCTCAGAACGCCTGAAGGCAGCGGAGCGTGTGACATAAACCCTCAATGCCCTGACAGGGCAGAGGATATTGCCACCGTTCCCCTCGTCGGATGCTGGCAGAGCCGAGAGGGAGATAATCTGCGCCCTGAAGGGAGTGCCAATCGCTTTGGGGACATAACCATGCCTCGGTCTGAGAATGACCTTAGAGTCATTAGGACCGAACTCCATACACGTCGGGCTCACTGAGAGCGCGTGTAGATCCCCCACGCGTTTCACTGAAGCCAGAGCTATCAGGAACGCGGTTTTTAGCGAAAGGAACCTTGGTTCCACAGTCTCGAGCGGTTCAAAAGGATGGGCCTTCAGGGCCTCTAGGACCAAGGCCAGATCCCATATAGGAACCGATGGGGGCCGCGGGGGATTCATCCGTCTGGCTCCTCTGAGGAAACGGATGATGAGCTCGTTCCTTCCTAGCGTGCTACCTAGCGTCGTCTGAGCGAACGCTGCTATAGCCGCCACATACACTTTGAGCGTGGAAGGGGACCTGCCCAGTTCCAAAAGCTCTTGGAGGAAGGAGAGCACCCGCTGGACCCCACATTGCTGTGGGTCCAATCCCTTGGAAACACACCACTCAGTGAACACCGACCACTTAGAACTATATAACCGCCTCGTCGAGGGGGCTCTAGAGTGTGAAATCGTGTTCATAACCCCTTCGGGCAGGTCAACGGGTATCCGTTGGTCACCCATACATGCAGAGACCAACGCTCTGGATGGGGATGCCAAACTGACCCTCCTGCTTGAGAGAGGAGGTCTGCTCTCAGCGGAACTGGCCAGGGGGGTGAGTGCGACAGCTTCACCAGCTCTGGGTACCAAATCTGGTTCTCCCAGCGCGGCGCTATAAGGAGCACCAGGCGGCGCGTCTCCCTGATTTTCGCTATGACCTGGGGCAATAGGGAAATCGGCGGGAAAGCATACAGCGGGAGGCTGGGCCAAGGTTGGGACAGCGCATCCTCGCTTTTGGACAGAAACCTCGGGCAGCGGGCGTTCTCTTTTGTTGCAAAGAGGTCGAGCTCCGCTCTGCCGAATAGGCGCCATACCAGCTGGACTGTCTGAGGGTGCAGGGACCATTCTCCTGGGAGAATGAGGCCCCTGGACAGCTTGTCCGGGCCCACATTGAGGTGGCCCGGTACGTGCGCAGCTCTCAGCGAGCGCAGCGAGCTGTGTGCCCACACGAGCAGGCGTTCTGTCAGATTGCCCAGACACCTGGACCTGACACCGCCCTGCCGGTTCACATAGGGCACCACTGTGGTATTGTCCGACCGGACCAACACGTGGTGTCCTCGTATAAGCGGGAGAAACTGCTTGAGCGCGTTCTCTACCGCTATCATCTCCAAACAGTTTATGTGTAGGAGCTTTTCCCCGCTCGACCAGAGGCCCGAGGCCGATCTGCCCTCGAAAACGGCGCCCCAACCCGTGGTGGAGGCGTCCGTCGAGATGACCTTGCGGTGTGAGATGGCTCCCATCGTCACTCCCCGCTGGTACCAGTCGGCTACTAACCAGGGCTCTAGGGCTGAAACGCAGCCCTGAGTCACTCTGATCCTGAAGCCTCCGGACGCCCAGGCTCTGTGAGGCACTCGGGCGTTTAACCAGCATTGCGGCGGGCGCATGCGCATTAAGCCCAGCTGGAGCACAGCTGCAGCTGAGGCCATACGTCCCAGCATCCTCTGAAAGGGCTTGAGAGGTGCGATTTTGCCCGGCCGGAAGTACGCATCCATGCGCCGAACTTGGCGCGCGCGTTGGGGTGACAGGCGGGCTGACATTGCCACAGTGTCCAGATTCAAACCCAGAAATGAGGTTGATTGCGTGGGCACTAATGAGCTCTTGGTCCAATTGACCGTGAGCCCCAGGCTGTCCAGATGGCTGAGCAGCATTGCCCTGTGGGCGAGGAGCTCGGCCTCTGACTGCGCCAGGATGAGCCAATCGTCCAGATAGTTCAACACTCGCATCCCTCGACTTCTCAGGGGAGCGAGGGCCGCGTCCATGCACTTCGTAAACGTACGGGGTGCTAGTGACAGGCCGAACGGAAGGACGGTGTATTGATAAGCCTGGCCGTCGAAGGCGAATCGTAAGAATGGCCTGTGACGCGGCGTTATCTTGATTTGAAAATATGCGTCTTTCAAATCTAGGGAGATTAGCCAGTCTCTCGGGCGAATATGCGCGAGGATCTGCTTGGTCGTGAGCATCTTGAACGATCTTCTCATAAGAGCTTTGTTCAGACGCCTCAGATCCAGAATCGGTCTGAGCGACCCAACCCTTTTTGGCACGAGAAAATACCGGCTGTAAAAGCCTGACTCGCTCATAGAATGGGGAACCGGTTCTATAGCCCCTTCGCACAGCAGTGTGGCTATCTCCGCTCGAAGTAGATGTGCTACTTCCTCGCTCACTCTCGTCTCCGTACGCGCACAGAAGCGCGGAGGGCGGCGAGCGAACTGCAGAGTGTAGCCGTGCTTCACTGTTTTCAGCACCCATTCTGATACACCTGGAATGGCTTCCCACGCTCTCGCGTGTGCCACACGGGATAGAACGGCCTCCGGGCTCGAAACGCCGCGCTTCGCGGGTTCGACGGCCTGTATAGGAGGGGCGGGCGCAGTGCGCGCGCTCTCTGTGCTGTGGGCCAGCCGATCGCTCGCGATGGCTGGCCGCCCTACACACTGTATCTCTGCCGCTTCGAGCAGGGAGTGGCTTGTGTGTGGCCTTACACTCGTCGTTCCGGCCACCTTGGGCGGAGAACAAATGGTGTGTGGCGCGGCGCATGGCGCCGGGGGCAGAATGTTCGCGAAAATGTGTGAGCGCGTTTGAGCGGGCACAACTCTTACGCGTGGAACATGACCGGTTAAGAGTGGCTGTGTGACAGCGCGTGTGGTGATTAGGCGTGGGCGCAAATAAGCGGACACGTGACCTAACTCTAGCACTCGAGCGGCCGGTGGCCGCTTTATGTGAGTGAGAGACACGGGATTTGTGGTGCTTGGGTGCAGGGGTGAACACAAAAGTGGGCACGTTTACTGCATTTGAAAACATATACGGCGTGAGCCGTGCAACCAGAAAAAAGGCAACTTCGTGATTTCTCTGGTTCGTCATAAAAACGGCGGTTGTAGACAGGCGAGAGGGCAGTTTTGCCGGCTCGTTTGCTGCGTGAGAGCCATCTGCAGCAGCCACAGGAGTGGGGGCTGACAGGAAGAAGAGTTTTGACGGTGGTCCGACCACGGCGGGACTTAACCGTCGCTTCCCCCCTCTGCTAGGAGGACTTTGGAGGGGCTACAGTTGGAAACAGGCGAGAGGGCGAGTTCGCCGGCTCGTAGGCTGCGTGGAAAACATCTGCAGTAGCCACAGGAGTGGGGACTGACAGGAAAAACAGAGTTTTAACGGTGGTCCGGCCGCAGCGGGACTTAACCGTCTTTTCTCTCCTTATGTATAGACGTCCAAAAATACTCGAGCACCACGTGGTGCGAGTTAGCTTTCTGTATGTAAGAAAAGCTGGCCGCGAGCCCGGGGAAGCGGACAGTAAAACATTTTTATCTGCCGCGAGAGCTGGGCTCGAACTCGGGTCTCCGGCGTTTCAGCCGCTGATTTTGCCACTGTGCTACCGGGAGGGACACAATAGCGTTCAGTTAGCGCGAGCATACAGCAGTACGTCCTCGTGCTTGTTGGCAGTCGTGCGTGCATAAAAGACAGGCTCGTTACTGCAATAGTAATATTTCCAGCCGCCTGAACTGGAGAGGGGGCTGAGAAATGCTAGAGAATGGCGGTTCGTCCGGCCACAGCGGGACGAAAACACCCTCTGTTAATTTCCCGGTGAGTGCGGCGCGCGCACGTGACCGAGCGCACTCACATTCCTTGTGAACGGCGCAATCTGCGCGGTCCAAGAGGGGGGAGTGCGGGTTCGTTGGAGAGCATATGTTAGCGTCATGTCTTATGACGGCGTATGTTTGCTGGCGTGCGTGTCTTAACAGGCTCGTGTACAGCAATATGAACAATTCCAGTCGCCTGAACTCATGAGGGGACTGAAAAATGTGTGCGAGGGTGGAACAGCTCTCTTGTAACGTAAAGAGAGCTGCAGGACCGTGCATTTCTGCCATCCCTTGTATATAAGCGGCGCATCAGCGCGGCATGAACAGAGGGGGGAGGAGGCTCGCTCCGAGACCGTTCATTTCTACCATCCCTTGCAAGCGGCGCGGTGGCGCGGCTTGAACAGAGGGGGAGGAGGCTCGCTCCAAGACCGTTCATTCCTACCATCCCTTGTAAGCGGCGCGGTGGCGCGGCTTGAATAGAGGGGGAGAAGGCTCGCTACGAGACCGTTCATTCCTACCATCCCTTGTAAGCGGCGCGGCTTGAACAGAGGGGGAGGAGGCTCGCTCCGAGACCGTTCATTTCAACCATCTCTTGTAAGCGGCGCGGTGGCGCGGCTTGAACAGAGGGGGGGAACAGCGGAGTGATGTCGTCATAAAACTGCTCGAGTCGAGCCCGCAGGGTCGACATAGAGAGTTCCTCACACTCGGGGCATTCGCCCGCGAGGAGTGCGGCGGCGGCGTGGTCACGGCCCAGACAGAGAGCGCAGACACATGGCGGTCTCTGGTGCTGAGCTGCACGTGGCACGAGCCGCAGGTGGAACGAGGCGTTTTGAAAAAAACGCTCGTGCTCTTTTATGAAACGTGTGACGCAACGGCGAGAACACGTGCAATGAAAGGATATAATGCTGCCGGATAGCAGAGCAGGCACGGATGGCTGAAGGTGGCGCGATGCTGCCGGCTTCTCCAGGCGCTGTCCTCTGCTTGCTCGTCTGCACGATCACGGCGGCGGGTTCCAGATCCAGCGATGCGAAGGGCTTCGCTGAAGAAAAGAAAATCGAATATGCAGCCCGTGAGCCCTGCTTATATACACGTGGCCACGCCCCACCTGTAGGCAAATGAAGCCAGGTGGGCGCGAAGCGCCCTCATTGGTCGCCACGTCACGCGGGCTCACCGATAGGCTGCTGCAGTTGCCAGCAGAGCAGCCAATAGCACGCTGGAATAGCCTGCTATGGTCTGCCAGGCTGCCGCACTGCGTTGACAATGTTACAAAATTAAGGATAATTTTGGGTTTTTCAGAAATCTCGAAGAAAGAATACTTTCCCGTAGCGTAAGGAACTTACGCAATACGAGAGAACCTCTCGTAAGAGAACTATAGTTATTTTTATTTTTTACAATTGTCTTCATTTACTGTGTCCCTGAAGTCATCTTCCACCCTGTTAGTATGTATTTCTCGACTTCCAAAAAAGACCACAATTTCATTGAGACAATTTTCAGGAAATTACATAATTAGTTTTTCCTGCTGGAATTCAACCGTACAAAATTAAGTAAGCTTCAACTCTCACCTCTACCTTTCTTTGTAGTTTTTGAAATGTTATCCTGCTTGTCCCACTCTTAAAGTTCCACCCTGTTAGGCTCTGTTATGAAGAATGTTTGTCCGGTCAAAAAAATGTTAAAACATATCTGACATAGTTATAAAAGTTCTGTTTATCTGTAAAAGGTTAGTTAGCTAAACGTTGATCCCTCAAAGAGCTACGGCTAACTTATCTTAAAATTTTCCACCCTGTTGATTCCGCCCTGTTAGATCTATTAACTTAACAGGGTGGAAATTCTAATAGAATAAATCGTATTTTGTGTATATTGCATATTCTATAAACACATATATGCATATATAAATATTATATATAAAACCATGTTATATAGGTGCAGTGGCAAATCATGCAGGACAATGAGGGAAAACTCATCCACTGTTATGGTCTTCCACCCTGTTAGGCAAGTCCTTTTTAAATAATAATTTGACAGCAACGTTAAATGTTTTGCATACTTATGTTTCATTTTGGGAGGTGAGGATCATTAACAGCCTATACAATATATGTTTTTGAACACATTTTTTATTATTTACCATCCTGTTGGCAAAAATGGGTACAAAAAGTACCTGTTCTTAATAATCAAGACATTTTATTCATCAATAATAGTTTTGTTATTGTTTCAAGAATTAAAAAAAAATACCATGATGGCATAAGGGACATATACTATCCAAGAAAAACTTATTGTTTAACTTTTACATTATTAACATTTTGTGATAACTATGTATATGTCCCTAACAGGGTGGAACACCTTCACGGCCCGTGTCTGAACAATTAATCTACCCATAATTATTATTTTTTTAGTCCCTGAGCTTGACCAATATGTATTCCGACTAGTTAAACATGTCACCATTTTGGTAGAATGCTAAAAGCATGAAAATCATGTACTTTTTTTTCAAACATTTATGAAGCCAAAATGTTACCGCATACCAGGAATGACCCAGCTATAGTTTCTAACTGTGTTGCTATTTGATTAGAAAAAAGAAAGAAAAAAGTGAACATTGGCCTGCATGGTAGCCTAATTAGGTGCCGTCAATGGTCTTGCTTTGTAAATAAACCCTTATTGTAACAAATTATATATTTACACAATTACAAGAACTATATGTAAGTTCTAAGGCTGAGAACAAGTTAGAAAGAGCTTTAAAATACGGACCTTCTTGAATTATTGACTAAAAAAATCCCCCTATAACCACGCCCCCAACAAAGCCCCGCCCCCTCTGGTGAGTACCGGCACTTTATTTTTTCCACTTAAAGCACTGATCTTGGTGTGAAATAAACAGTTATGGAAATGTAGATGCTCCAATCTCCCCCCGAAAAAAGTCCACTCAGAGAAGCTGTCAATCTCAGCTGTCAATCATGACATCACAAAGCTATGAGATACACTCACCTAAAGGATTATTAGGAACACCATACTAATACTGTGTTTGACCCCCTTTCACCTTCAGAACTGCCTTAATTCTACGTGGCATTGATTCAACAAGGTGCTGAAAGCATTCTTTAGAAATGTTGGCCCATATTGATAGGATAGCATCTTGCAGTTGATGGAGATTTGTGGGATGCACATCCAGGGCACGAAGCTCCCGTTCCACCACATCCCAAAGATGCTCTATTGGGTTGAGATCTGGTGACTGTGGGGGCCATTTTAGTAAAGTGAACTCATTGTCATGTTCAAGAAACCAATTCTAAATGATTGAGCTTTGTGACATGGTGCATTATCCTGCTGGAAGTAGCCATCAGAGGATGGGTACACGGTGGTCATAAAGGGATGGACATGGTCAGAAACAATGCTCAGGTAGGCCATGGCATTTAAACGATGACCAATTGGCACTAAGGGGCCTAAAGTGTGCCAAGAAAACATCCCCCACACCATTACACCACCACCACCAGCCTGCACAGTGGTAACAAGGCATGATGGATCCATGTTCTCATTCTGTTTACGCCAAATTCTGACTCTACCATCTGAATGTCTCAACAGAAATCGAGACTCATCAGACCAGGCAACATTTTTCCAGTCTTCAACTGTCCAATTTTGGTGAGCTCGTGCAAATTGTAGCCTCTTTTTCCTATTTGTAGTGGAGATGAGTGGTACACGGTGGGGTCTTCTGCTGTTATAGCCCATCCGCCTCAAGGTTGTGCGTGTTGTGGCTTCACAAATGTTTTGCCGCATACCTCGGTTGTAACGAGTGGTTATTTCAGTCAAAGTTGCTCTTCTATCAGCTTGAATCAGTCGGCCCATTCTCCTCTGACCTCTAGCATCAACAAGGCATTTTCGCCCACAGGACTGTCGCATACTGGATGTTTTTCCCTTTTCACACCATTCTTTGTAAATCCTAGAAATGGTTGTGCGTGAAAATCCCAGTAACTGAGCAGATTGTGAAATACTCAGACCGGCCCGTCTGGCACCAACAACCATGCCATGCTCAAAATTGCTTAAATCAACTTTCTTTCCAATTCTGACATTCAGTTTGGAGTTCAGGAGATTGTCTTGACCAGGACCACACCCCTAAATGCATTTAAGCAACTGCCATGTGCTTGGTTGATTAGATAATTGCATTAATGAGAAATTGAACAGGTGTTCCTAATAATCCTTTAGGTGAGTGTATACTGGGACCAACCACCCGGAGGCGATCGAGGCAGTTGAGATGCATCAGCTTCAGTTTTCAGCACGAGTGTGGCAGGCTTGGCCGCAAAACTCTTCACAGTGAAATATGAAAACAAGTGCCAAGTCTTACATTATACTGTATAGCTATTGTGGCAAAACGCCCAGGAATTTGCTTACTCAAGCACCAGAGCATCTGCAGCGTCCTTTCCAAAGAAACCATAAGCAGTTATGAAGAGACACTGACAAGTGAAAGGAACATGACTTTGTGCATACTGCGCAGCACAGGAATGTACAGGATATGAGTTTAATCCTCCAGTAAGTTATGTTTTCTTAAAAAGAGCATTTTCATATAGCAGCGTACTGTGATTCCCTTGGTCCCGCTCTAATCAAGAGTTCAAAAGAAGCAGAGGTTAAACGACAAGATCCAAGACAAAGACTGACAGAATTTGATCCATTACTACCCTTCAATGTCTTTTAATAGTTTCAAACAAATCCAGAGCAGAACCATTGTGTATCTCCGAGCAAAGACAAGCCAAGGCACTAGCACAAAAATAATCTCAGCTGTTTAATTATTGTTATCAGCAAAATATTAAAATACATCCACTTTTGACATTTTTGTCAATATCGCACACCTCTATTACATACACATCCATTTAAATACTTTGGGGTGGGTAATATTTTGTATTAAAAAAAAAAAGGCTCATGCTCACCAAGGCTGAATTTAAATTATAAAAAACAGTACTAATGTGAAAAATTATTACAATTTAAAATAATAACTGTTTTCTATTTTAATATATTATTTTAAAATGTAATTTATTCATGTGATGGCAAAGCTGAATTTTCAGCAGTCAGTCTTCAGTGTCACATGATCCTTCGGCCCTCTCCCAAATGGCACCCTAAACACTTGCGGTCTTCCTATGAGTCTGCAGTTTCGTGACGTAATGCTGCTTTGACTGAAAAGGGTGTTTCTCAAACAGAAGGCAGCATCGTACAGAGACTGCATCCTTTCCAGTCCAGTCCTTCTGAGGCTTGTAGGCTAGTGTCCTCCTCAGCAATTAAACACTAGAATGAGACGGCCTAGTAAGTGTGCATGGCTGCGTCACACATGTTCCCGCCCGGTCACAGCACGAAATTAAAACTTAATTTTGCAATACAGTGAATGACAGCCGTCTGCCGTCTCCCAGCAGCTTACATTATTGTCAGTTTAGTGTTAGTGATAAATTTACAGCAAAACAAAAGATAACATCTATGCTTTCATGTCGGAAAACATTATTTTTGTCTTACATTTCATGCACAGTACCGACTCGTTTTCCATCAGAAGTGCTAATCTAGGGCGCATATCGACTGCAAAGGAATCACGAGCACCCTTCTGACACCTAAAATTACAAATGGGACACTCTAGGCCTACGGTCTTGTGAAGTTAACGGAACGAAAGTGCATATTAAGTGTGCCTTTTAAAACAGACATTTTTGTAACAATATTAAAACTACTGTCGTTTTTAATCAGTTTGTGTCTTTGTATAAAGTATTTATTTTAAATAAATAAAACAATTGTTCTGACCCCAAACTTTTGAGCATTGGTGTATCTTTCCCTCAAAAAATAAAAGGAAGTAATTTATGTATATTTCGCTGACTTATTGACCAATAGCGAGAGTTTACAGTGGGACTACGTTTGTTTGTTATTTTTATAGTTCTGTTTGGTGACTCTATATTGGCACACACACACACATATCACACATTGGAGCTCTACACTGTAATAATAGCATTTGATAGTTAGGCAATATTAGGGTGACCATATTTTGATTACCGAAAACCAGGACACTCGGCCCGGCAATGAGATACTCAAATGATACTCGAAGTTTACTCAAAGATTCCTTATTAATTTCAATACATTTAAAGTATGCCCCCTCTGTATGGATAGAAATTTGTTATATTAGGCCCAGGACATGTCCTGGGAAAACAGGACGTTTGGTCACCCTATGCAATAATATCACGCGCACAACTCGTGCTGTTCTGAAAATCAGCAGCTTGCTGTCAAAGTGTGACATTGCTTTTCATACACATATCAGGATTGCCCAGTCCTGTTCCTGGAGATCTATCTTCTTAAAAACAGTTCAGCTCCAACCACCCTGAACAAACACAACTGAACCAGCTAACGTTAGTTAAGATCCTAGGAGCACTTGATAGATAAGGGTTGGATCTAAACTCTGCAAATAGAAAGATCTCCAGGAACAGGATTTGGCACCCCTGATTTATATAAACAGTCAATTATGTGATTAACTTACGTTTCTGTCAAAAGTTAGCAATTTCTTCTCCGCCAACGAATAAAACACGTTCCAAAAGCCATAGCGAAGGGCTTCCCGTGCCAAGCACCGAAAAAAAAACGGTCTGGATCAGCACAAATGCGGAGTGGAACAAAGTGTTCTGTAATCATCCGGCTCTAGCTCACTCCAGGTTTTCCGTTGGCTTTTACAAGAAAATCTCAGCACTGCCATTCTGCTATTTCAATATCATGGGTAAAAGTATGCTATTCTGAATTCAGTTTAAACACTCTTTGACCACCGCTACACCAGTCAACTGTGAGGAAATTGTAACAGTATCAAGAAGAAATAAATGCTTGAATAAGTGAAATGGCCACATTTAAAAGTCTGAATCTGTATACCTGGGAAACCAGCTGCTTGCAGGATGCAACCAAATCCCGTCATCAGTAATCACAGCATCTATATAGTGTGCTTTGTTGGGCTCAAACCAAATTTGTAGCAGTACTGGCTTGCTGTGAGGTTATCACTGGCCTGGGATCAGGGTGAGGTGATGAGGGCCTGGTATGAATTAGCTCTTACTTCACAGGAGCACAATGACTCATAATTCAGTGACCCTTGGAGAGGCAAATACCATAACAGGAGGAACTAGGCTTTTTTTTTTTATTGCTGGAAGGCTTTAGTTTGTAGTCTTACTCAGATGTCCTTGTTTCCTGCTAAACAAAATACCTCCTCCACTCTTCAGGATGACTAGATTTTAAATCACGGGTCATAAGTAAACAGACCTCAGATGGCAGGTGGCTTTGAGAGTGGGGTCAAGGTCAGCATTATTCTCTAACAGAACACACATCAGGGAATCTGCTCTATTAATTTAAAGGTGCACTGTGTAACATTGTTTCAGTAAAATAACCAAAAACCACAAGGCCAGTGTTATACATTTTGTTCAGTTGAGTACTTACAATATCCCAAATGTTTCCAACTATTTGTAACTCGTGAGAAAATTGCTATTTTAACCAAGGGGGTAATCCAGCCCCCGGAAAGCGTACCTTCCATAGGCGCGGCCATTGCTAACCAAGCCATCACCTGCTGTTAGCATCCCATTGACTCCCATTCATTTTGGCCTCACTTTGACAGTGAATATCTTTACATCTGAGGCGTTTAAAGACTCCATTTGTCCATTGTTTATTTCTAAACAAACACGACAATGTATAATATGCTCCATTACCTTGTATCTTACACTATCACCCCGTAGAAGCCGCTTTTGTAAAAAGTAGGCTAACGATTGCGTCATAACCACGCGACTCCGTCGCGCTGTTGAGCAAATTACCGTATAGACCCGAAAGAAGCTCGCAGGCAATCTTTTACTGTCTATGAGGCAATCGGGGGGACGTGGAGGCATAAACGCAGATGTCGCAAATACTGCTTCATTCATCAAAAGTTGCTCCTGCTCACCCTCTCTGTCTCTACAAGATTCGGTGATTCAGATTTTACGTTGCACAACTACTAGAAGACTTGCCACTGTCAGACAGGTTGCTCACGTCACATCTACGTTGTCACGCTCAGTCTGAGGCTGCGCAGTACGCTCAGCCATCAGGTAGCGAGTGCTTTCCTGACTTCAAATTTCCCCGTTGAAGCCTATGGGGTCGCTGTGTCCATTTCTTTTACTGTCTATGATTTTAACCAAGGATCCGGGACGTGTGAGGGAGTCTGTCGATGGCGTCATATCTGCCTTACCCTCGATTTACAGTTTTATTTTGCAGAAATGCTTCACTTTTACTGCAGTGTGCAACAAGTGTCATAGCAGCCGCCGAGCAAACGCAGAGTAACGTCACAACATCATTTTCAACACACTCAGATGTATCTAATATGATAAACAGAGCTGCGTTACCGCATACTCATGACCGGAAAAGTGGAAATGGCGCCGGCGACTGTGCCATAATAAAAGTCCCGCTGCTCGCGAGGTGTGTGTTCTGCTCTTCTTATTAACAATCGCTCCAGCGGCCTTGCTCAGCTCCACAACACTCGGCCCTGCTCTGCTTCATACTACAGTAACGTTAATAATCACATCCATGAACATGATTTCTGCCCGAGTCCTATCCCGATTCTTTTCCACCGGCTGTGAGGTGAAGACCACATGTCCCAAGATTCTGCGCTCAAACGTCATCAAACTACGCCTTTGTTTTGAATAGGTGACCTCTAGTGGACGGAAAAGTCACATAGTGCAACTTTAATGACACTTACCCCAGGTTTCACAGACAAGGCTTAAACCTAGTCTCAGAATAAAATGCATGTTTGAGCTGGTTTAATCTTAAGTAGCTTCCACTGGCATATCTTAAAAAATATCTGTGCCATTGTTTTGGCTCAAGATGCACACCAGTAATGTTTGAACATTTATAAAAGCTACTTAAATGTCCTAATTGAACTAAGGCCTAATCGCCCTGTCTGTGAAACCAGGCCTTAAAGGGTTAGTTCACCCAAAAATGAAATTTCTGTCATTAATTACTCATCCTCATAATACCCATAATACCTTCGCTCATCTTCGGAACACAAATCAAGGTATTTTTGATGAAATCCGAGAGCTTTCTGACCCATACACAGCAACACAACGGCTCAGAAAGGTCCATATATAGTCCATGTGACTCCAGTGGTTCAACCTTAATGTTATGAAGCAACAAGAATACTTTTTGTGTGCAAAAAACAAACACAAATAACGACTTTATTCAACAATCTCTTCTCTTCCGTGTCATTCTCCTACATGATTCATGTAAGCACCACAACGCATGCATGTGGTGCTCAGCCAATAGTGAGCCGGCATTCTGCCATAGAACCTGGAAGCGCTGCACTGTGTGAATAATAGCCCAATAATGTGAATGGCGCAAGAGAGTGACATGAAAGAGAAGCGATGGTTAAATAAAGTCGTTATTTTTGTTTGTTTTTTGCACACAAAAAGTATTCTTGTCGCTTCATAACATTAAGGTTGAACAACTGGAATCACATGGACTATTTTAGCGATCTCTTTACGTGGTTGCGTGGTTGATGTGTTGCTGTGTATGTGGGGTCAGAAAGCTCTCGGATTTCATCAAAAATATATTGTGTTCTGAAGATGAACGTTCTTACAGGTTTTGAACGACATTAGGGTGAGTAATTAATGATATAATTTTCATTTTTGGGTGAACAAACCCTTTAAAGTCACAACTAGCTTTAAAAAAAGACAACTAAACTAAAAAGAAACATCCAATGATTTTTTTTAAAACCAACCCTTTTCTGGTATGTCTGGTTTGGTTTGCTCAGTTTTGGACACTAGTAGACCAGCTAGGCTGAACAGCAGGACATGAAGTTTGCTAGCTTGTGAAATCAGCTAGGCCAGTTTAAAATATGCTTTATATAAGTTTATATAAGTTTAAATAATTTCAGTCTACCTGACAGTTTAATCATATAGTGCAGCGGTTTTCAAACTTTATGATGCCAAGGACCGCCAAATATGAGGGACCCCCTTCCTAAAATCCATCTATTTTTATGTACGAAAAAACATTTAAACTGTTAGATAAATAGTAAGTGTGACATTATTAATACAACATATTGTTTCCCAACTTAAATTGGCTATTAATGTTGAATGTATAAACCCGAAGAAGAACATTTTCAATTCAAAATGATTTGTATAAGCACCTTTCACAATAAATGTAAGCAGCACTGTGTGAAGAAAACTGTCTTACATCCCCAGTGAGCGAGATAAAGGGGACTATGGTGAGAAATACTCACTAGAAAGATACAAAGCAAACATCTACAATTCTGGAATGTATACGGCAAGAAAGGAGAGAAACATTTAGAAATTAAACCATTAGAATATTCGGTAGACTTTATCCATTTTTGCTTTGTCTTTTTAATCTCTGAAATTTTCTGGGGACCCCATAGAACCTTCTGGAGGACCCCTGGGGGTCCCCGGACCGCAGTTTGAAAACCCCTGATATAGTGCATATGCCTTAGATCTGAAGTCCCTGCTATAATGGATAAAACTTCCACATCTCAAGCTAGTGTAATACATATTTGTTTTCAAAGAAAGAAACCACATGTACACTCCTATATTAAACTTGATCATCTTCACTTGTGAGAACAGCTGTCAGCTCTGCATGTTTCCAACAATCAAACAAGGACTAAGAAATAAATGACAGATTCCTCTCCATCTGGAAGCAATGTGCAGCGGTACATATGAGGACCAAAAAGAATCACCCCTGGATTTGTGCACCATTAAAACTAATGGATGTGGTGGATCATTTTTTTTTCTCTTCCATACATATGTACATATAAGACCATATGGACAGAAAGTCATCTACATCTGCATTGAATCTACGTCTTATTCTGGCCCCTAGAATGTACGTTCTTATTTCAGAGTTGAGAAATGTAAACAGAGCACTTCAATTCACAATCCGTCTCTGAAATGTATAGCAGAACACAATTTCTATATAGGAACCATTTGGCAATGCCTCAGGGCTCCTGTTAGCAGACTCGTATGTAAACAGGGGGAAAGCTAAAAGAAAAAAGTAAGATAACGTTCACATCTCAGTTTCTTAATCAAAAGCAGGTTGGGCAAATCTGGAGTGGTAGTTTTACTGTGCTTTACTGACATCTAGTGGCTACAGTCTTTTATAAATATGAAGAAAAAAAAAAAAAACAGGAGACCACTCAGGGAAATGCAAATATATGTTAAATGTTAAAATGTGCAACAACAACAGCAATGTATCAAAGACAGGACCCCCACGTTTAAAGTTGCCCCAAGTTGCTGACTGAAGCCTCTGCCAAAGCATCTTCAAGGATTGAAACATGAAGGACAGCTGTATAAAAAAATAAATAAAATAAAAATCTTAATCAGAAGCACATTATTGAAAGCTTAAAAGCTTGTCAACTTCAGACTGACATGCAAAATACCATTTTTGTTCCAGCCTTCAAAGCAGGCACATTTCAACAAAATACCACAGAACTGAATGTGTTGGCAGCATTTGAGCGCAATGTTTAAGACACAGTGTCAGTGCCTACAGAACAACTAAGCAATTGTCATTTCTGGGGAATTTTGCTCTTTTTGAAGAATTTTGGTTAACTGGGATTCTTTATGAGTCAGCTGTTCATTGTGGCCACCCACACTGGAAAATCAAACACCGCTAATCCATACGAGATTTAATATATAGCTGTGTAAAGCTTTGGCTGTAATTGCTTATTGTGGTGTGTTTATTTTAAGAAGAAGGAAAAAATACATATTCAACAAGGATGCTTTAAATTGTGAAAACAAAATTATATTAGAGCAGGGGTTTTCAAACTGGGGTCCTGGGACCCCCAGAAGGTTCTAAGGGGTCCCCAAAAAATTTCAAAGCAAAAACATATAAAGTCTACCGAACATTCTGTTTCATTTCTAAATGTCTTGCTGTATCCATACTTTCCAGAATTGTACCTGTATGATTTGTATCTTTCGTGTGAGTTTTTCTCACTATAGTCCCCTTTATCTCGCTCTCTAGGGTTGTAAGGCAGTTTTCTTAACGCAATATGCAAGCTGCCCACATACATTTATTGTGAAAGTTACTTATACAAAGAATTTTCATTTGAAAACGTTCTTTAGGTTTATACATCCAACATTAGCCCATTTATGCTTGGAAACAATACATTACATTTATAATGTCACACTTATCTAACAGTTTTTTTTTTCATACATAAAAATATACAGATGAATTTTAGGAAGGGGGTCCCTCATAAAAGGATCATATTTGGGGTCCTTGGCATCATAAAGTCTGAAAACCCCTGCATTAGAGGACTTTTATAATGTTTTTTTTTAAAGATTTATATTCCAGATAAATGCTGTTCGTTTGAGCTTTCTATTCATCAAAATTTCCAAGGAATAACATGATTTCCACAAAAGATTAAGCAGCACAACTGTTTCCACCATTGATAATGCATGTTTTTATTTTAGCACAAATCAGAATATTAGAACGATTTCTGAAGGATCATGTGACACTGAAGACGTGAGTAACGATGGCGAAAATTCAGCTTTGCCATCACAAGAAATTGCATTTTTATTGAAAATGTATTTATTTCATTCATGTTTGACTTTATCTTGGTAACCATAAGACTTCTTTGAAGCTCATTTAAAACAGACCCCAAAGAGAAACATTAAAACTAAAAATGTATTATGCAAATATCTTACCAGGCTTTTTGCACACTGAAAAAAAGAAAAACACAAAAGCTCATACGTTTTTCAGTTGAGTTTATTATAATTGCTCCCCTCATATCCCAATTTGTGGTTTCTTACAATTATCATTCAACTATCCATATGAAAACACTGAACACTTATTTCTACTGCTTGTCTGATTAAGCATCTCCTTACAGTCTGCGCTGGAAATGACCCATGTTTCTTTCTGTCTGTAACTCAGTCAAGCTGATGAATTTAAGAAAAGAACCAATAATATGAATCTTTAAAAAAAAAAAAAAAGCATGTAATTCACTCGCAAGCATGAACACTAATGATTTGCAGAGAGACAGAAGTATTTTTCAGGGATATTTAGGACTAATACTACAAACAGCAAAATAACTGAACACTGGAAACCTGAGAGACTCGCTGAGTTTTATATGCCAACGTGAAATCTTTTCAATACTGTACAGTCATACAATACTTTCCACTTATTTGAGCTCTCAGGCCACTTTTTATACGAGAGCTAGATTAACAATAACAAAAACTAGTTGAAATCGAGAACACCCAACAAAGCTGAAAATACCTCTTAAGAAAAATCATTCTGCCCAACCAAGAGTTCTCATTTGCTGGTCCATCCTACAGTAAACAAATTAACAAACAAAAAAAAATTCTGAATCAAATCTACCACAAAGAGGAATCCAAATGCAATAGCAACGTTCCTCATTTCTACATCAAAAAAAAAAAGGAATTTCAGAGTAAATAAAAATGCTTTCTACTACAAAATACTATATTTTATGAGCCAAAAGCAAACTGTGCCCTTAAAGAGGAGAAAAACTAAAACTAATAAAGCCTTTATACCAGTAAACAAGCCAGGTGCATGTAAGATGCTATTGAGCGTGAAATGAAAGAGTGTTGATATTGAAGCCCTTTAGTGCACACGCTGTGCCTGTCTGAAAGTACAAAAAATAAGCTAATTTATGCAGCATAAAAATTTGTTGTATAGCAAAGCTACTGTAAACAGAGTTTGTTACAGAGGGCGTTCTTTACTGCTGCATCACAGCAGGTTAGCCAGTGCAAAGCTCAAAGGCCCTTCTTATGATCATCTTCCCTTACTACTAAAAAGATGTAACAAAGGTACTGGGTTATTGCTTTGCTACCAAAATGAGTGTTAATTATGGAGGGACAAATGCTGTAAACCTAAACTAAAGAAATCCTGGAAAGTTCAGGTAGAGTAAAACTACATTAGAATTACTTCTAGAAAAAAAGAAAAGAAAACCAAACAAAAACAAAAAAAAAAACAGGTTTTGCGATTCAGATCAACTACATTATATTTGGTCATTTGGTCTGGATTAAATGTCAGTAAAATTTGTCGTCTGTTTTCTGCCTTAGGGTTGCTAGTTGCCGGTCACCCCAACAAGTGCCAAGCTGTCAGAGTGACATTCAGACAAATCCTAGCCTACCTGAGACACACAGGCTTTGGCACGTATGTGGATGTACCAAATGCCGGCAAACTAGTCAGTGAGAATCATAGAGGTAATCTTCTATGGCTGCTGCCTGATTTGCAACAGTTTAAGGCCCGTCGGCATGAATAAAAAGGTTTCTGCAATAAGTAGAGCTTTAAAAAACTATTCCCATTTTTAATAATGAATGATAAAAGTGCATCTGTATAATGAAAAAGGAATGAATGAGGGGGAAATAATAATGAACAAGCGTGCAGGAAACCCCTTGTGATATGAAATATCCTGATTAGACAACACCTCATGAGACAGGTCAAAAGGTCCAGCATCTTTACTGTTTAACAGAAATGATTCTAGGTGGTTTGTGAAGGCTGTGGCTTTGGTGACTTTTAGAACTAAATGTAATATTTGTGGTATAGAGGCCCTCACTCAACCAGCCCGTCAGCTTCTGTTCATTATGAGCTCATGGGCTTGATGGCAATGGGACACTCCTCCCCCATGGCAGCCAACACAGAGACCTGGGAAAGAAGAAGTCACAAATCAACTCTTTTTCAAAATGACCAGATAAAACACTAGTTCTACTTTTAAAGTCATCATGAAATGAAAATTCACCCCATCCATTTTCTAAATGCATGTTAAATACCTCATGAATCACCCATGCATGCATTTCATTTTTTTTTAATTGTTTTAAATCTTCAGAAACTTGATAAAAAACATTTTAAACCCCGCCATCATTTCATTTGAGTCCCATAAGACAATAAACACCCCTACCCTACATTTTTCTATTTTGAAAATCGGTAACACTTGGTTGTACTACATCACAATGCTGAAGAAAAGATTTATCACAACTTTAAAGGTGCAGTGTGTGAATTTTAGCGGCATCTAGTGGTGAGGTTGTGAATTGCAATCAATGAATTGCCCCTCCCTTTCGAAGCACAGAAGCAACGGTGGCCGACACAGGACAAAAATGTTGTCAGGGGAAAGCAGTGTGTGACTAGCGCTCTGTAGAGAAGTTTGTCCGTTTAGGGCTACTGTAGAAACATGACGCCACAAGAAAGGCGATTTCACTAATGGGACCCGCGCTGTATGGAGATAGATATGACTCATTCTAAGGTAATAAAAACATAAGGGTACATTATGTAAGGTCTTTAATATACACCACTGAAAACAGTTATGCATATTATATTTAATTTCTGCTAGTAGACCCTCATAATACTACACACTGCACCTTTAATGTAAATACTTTGCTAATACCTGTACAACTGAACTAAAACTATATACTTCGAGAAAAAATAAAAATAAAACTGGTCACACCTTAGTTTTAATTATTAAATATGACTTAACTCAAACTCCCAATTAAGGTTTGTTAAAAGTTAGCTAGGTAGTTGTTAAGTTTTCTAAGAGATGTAGAATATGGTCATGCAGAATAAGGCATTAATACGAGTACTAATAAACAGCCAATATCCTAGTAATATGCAACTAGTTAGTAATGAGAATTGGACCCTAAACCAAAGTGTTACCAAAAAACTAATTCATGTGTTTAACAGGAGGTCCACCAATTATGATTTGACCTCAGACAATGTGAAAATTGTATTAAGCAAAACACAATCTTTTACCTAATAAGCGAAGTTAAGTTAAGATGCTAAAGTTCAGCTAATATGTTTCCATGTGCCTTCTAAATTAAAATGCATTAAGTAAAATTGCAATATAAAGTGTACGTCACTAATTGTTTAATAATTTGAACATATGCAATATAGGAACCAGAAGGATGTAAATGCATTAAAATGGTAATATATGCATGTTTTAATAAGGCAGCACTCATTTGTGCGCAATATTGCTACGTTCACACCATGTCAATTACTAAACTGGGATGTTGTTTAAATGCTCTGACTAAGGATGTGTGTTTTTATGGTAACAACTCCAAAATGTTTCCGTCTTATTTGAGTAATCAATAGACAAAACTACAATAAAACAAGCAAGTCATTTTGCAAATGCCGTATTAATAAACGTATAGTTTATGTTGTGGGACTTTAGATAGTTATTCAACTACTGTATATCTTTTGTTTATTATTAAAGTTATTCTTGCATTAAATTAACAATAAAAAAGGTGCTATTTTGATCATCGTCACATGACGTTGCAGTGGTCAGATGGTACACTAAGAAAATTTAGAGTTTATAAGTTGTAATTAAAAGTTCTACGAGGATGTGAAGGTTTTTTACAAGTTGGAATCTTAAAATGATGGTAATTCTGACATGGTGTGAACCCATGATCAGCTTCTATATCCACTAACGGGTCCTTGGCCTGAGCAAGACTGAAGATTGATCAAAATTTAATTATTAAAGCTTTATCTAAAAAGTCTATAACATTTTTTTTTTAACTAGCTCACAACGTACAAATTCATGTGAATTTAAAAACATTTAATAGCTACAAACCAGAAATTCATCTCCAGATTCAAATTTGCTCTCTATTTCTTTGCCCAGATCCCCTTCAGGCAGCTTGAGGTCCTCACGCAAATCTCCATTATCCTTCAACAGGGAAAGGTAGCCATCGGTAATGCCAACCAGCTGTGCCAAAGGAAAGACAGAAAAGGAACATTAATTCAAAAAGCCTCAGAATAGATCAAATGTAGACATTTTCTGTGTAATGCACATTCCTGATGAAAAAACTTTAGAACATATCACATACATTATTCAATCGTAACCATGTGAGCATGGCTGTTGAACATTTATAAACGAGGCCTAAGGTTGATCTTACTTGATAGTCCAGTCTCTTGATATTAGGAACATCCATGTTGTGGGTGGAGGGACAGATATCTTCATTTTTCTTCCCAGTAAATATGTCAATTCCAACCATGTGCACCTGAAAAGGAAATTAAGCCAATGCATTTAGGTCTTTTAATAATTACAATGTTGCTAATTCAAAAATATGCATTGTATTATGAAATATGGCCCTTAAAAATAAGCCCTTAGCAGTGAGTTTATTAATTTGATACCTTGGCGTGTCCATGCTTGCCAGTCTTGGAAGTAGACATCTCCACAATCTTGCATGGACGTCCTTTTAGCACCACAAAGCCGTTCTTACGCAGAGCACTGCACTGCATGGGGAAGGTTAGGGAAGCCCCAGCATCTCCACTGGTGAAATCAGTATCAAGATCAGCCATGATGGGTTAATCGAAGAGGATTCTGTCCGCAGGGGGGAAAAAAATGAATTATTAAAACATTCATGTAATATATGGTATTTACACAGCGAGGAGTACAGACGGTATCAGATAGTGATACTTTTGATATACCACGTTATTTGCATGCTAGCTACTACGATTAAAAATACAAGGTAACTTAGCACCAAAGTACGTCTACAAAAACCATTACCGTCTGGTACTTTTAAAGAGAGAGTTCACTATTTATTTTTAATAAATGGTCATAATTTCCCTTTCTTCTGTGGAACGTAAATGAAAACGAGAGAAACGTACAACAGATGTCAGTGATAACCGAAACGTGTGTTCAGCAGAGCAAAGTAAGGCATGCATGTTTGAATCGACACGAGGCGAGGGTGAGGAAATGACGGAATCGTCATTTTAAGGGTACACTATCCCTTTAAGTGTGGTGAAACATTCGCACATTTGCTGAAATAATGATAGAATATCAATTTGTATGCTAATGTGTAAATATTACAGATTTAGCAGAGAGCACGTTGAAGCTAAAACAGCATGTGAGCAGTGGGGGTGCTCTAATAGACCGTAACTTAAACTTGAATACGAACTCATTGCCAATGTTGTTAATCGTGAACAAATCGACCACTTATTAACCATCAACTACAACCTACCACGGCCTGGACACCCACAAAAAGCGCGTAAAGTTAATCCTCGCTAAATGCGCCGCTTCGAATGCCGTCAGAGCCGTTTGGGCTGGATGAATGACTCACTTTACAGCTGCACGCAAAGTTAACCGGAACTACTAAGTTGACCGAAACACTTAAAGAACGTGCATTAGCTCACAAACATATAAACCTTGCGTTTGCTCAGGAACAAACCCTTATCACGGCACATCGTTCATAAACGAGTAAACAGAGATGTTCGCATCGGAATCGAGAACTTTAGTCAGGCCGTTATGCAGCTCTTTCTAGCTTTGACACACAAGCAAAATAAAACAACTCCACACCCAGACGCTCTGATCACACAATCGACCGCTTCAGGACACCGTCTTGGATAGCCAAATCCTCGTCCAGAGTTGTATCCACCTACTGTACTGTATTCGGAGGATTCGTCTATAAATGTTGCGATGCTGTAGCAGAGAGCATTGAAAACGCCAGTCATTCCCTTCCAACAAAAGACGAAGAGATCTGCGCATGCGCGTACCTTTACGGCAACCAGATTCTCATGCACGAGGAGAAGCTGCGTAGTGCTCAAATTTATGCACAAAAACAATTATTAACCAAATAAATCACTTCACGAAATATTAAAACTTTAAAAGCCAACGTAGAAAAATATCAAACAATTGTTTTGGCCAACAAATGTTGTAATGGATAAAAATATGTTTAGTAGGCTACATGTATCATTGAAAACACGTGGCAACTTGGATCCTGTCATTTCTGAAACGTAGGCTACTCTTGTCTTAAACCCAAACTTCATTACATAGCTGAATGAACGCCAGTATTGTGTTTGCTCTGCCCATCAATAATTATAAAATATGATTATATTGGAATTTATATATTGGAGTGCAATCAAATAGCAAAAAGTTAAGTTCATTAGAGAAAGAATTGAACACTAGTTTGGACCTCCACATTCCACCTAATTCAACATTGATAATATTATCAGCATGATTTTTGAAGAATTGTGTCTCACTGAAGACTGAGTAATGGCTGCTGAAGATTCAACTTTGTCATCCCAGGAATATATTACATTTTAAAATAGCATATTAAAAACACAAAACACAATAATTGTTTTTACTGTATTTTTGATCAAATAAACGCAGCCTTGGTGAGAAAATAAGAGACTTGCCAACCCCAAACGTTTTAACAATAGAGTAAACATAACATTCACTGTATCTTTTCAATAACTTTCCAGGTACTTGGACACTCATCAAACTGCCATGACTATAACTTTAAATGGAAGCATGACTATAGCATTAAAAGATTAAAAGACACAGCAAAAGGTCTCAGCACCATTGTGTTTTCAAAGGCCTTCCTACGTATCATTTAATATAATACAATTCAAGGATTTTGCTTTTATTCTGCAAAAGTAAAGTAATTACGTTCTAACAATCTTGGGATTTTTAGATATCTAGCAAAGCAAATAATGAAACAATTAAGGTTGTTTTAAGTTGGAATGGTTTACTGTAAAATATGGGTAATTTTATAATGACAAAAATCACACAAATGTAATCCAACCATTGTAACTATAGAACAAAATGTAAGAAATTCGTACATTTTGTCTTTGAATTTATATAATTTATACACTCAACAGACGATATTTCTTCATATATTAATTTTAAATATCTATCATACAACCCCCATATTATGTAATGCATCAAAGTTTGTATAACCTTCCTTCAGTTGATTTATATCACACAAATCTCAGGTGACAAAGAAAATGATCTCCCTATTATACTGAAAGGACAAACTTTACATTTGACACCATAAATAATGTAATGCACTGGAAAAAATATTATTTCACAACAATAACACCTGATGCCTTTAAAATATTTTTAACAGATACATAATTTGGGGAATATAAAAATAATGTACAATCATAAATTCAACATCAGCTGCACTAAGGCCAGTGCATGTGCATATTGTGCACCATCTCTCCCGATTTTGCTGTATTTGTTTAGCTAATCTCTTCACTTGCTTCTTGACTAATTATTTCCTGTCACATGATGAGCTCTGCATGAGGCTCAGTGGAATATACAGCAGATCAGTTCGGTCATAATAGGCGAGTTCTGTGATGCAGTAACAACGTTCCTTCCACAGGTCCTCCTTTAGGCCTCTGTAGAGCTCTTGAGCTGCAACATCTCAGCCTCCTCTTGAGGTTTGGAAGGAGGGGCTCCACGTTTGCGGTGGAAAACTGCTGAAATCTCCTCAAAAGTCTTCCCTTTTGTTTCAGGTACACGCAAGTAGATAAAAATGGTGAAACCGAACAGGAGTACTGCAAAAATGACGAAGACATAGCTCCCACAGAGACCCTAGGGACCAAAGCAAAGTTAGATTTATTCTTATTTTGAAGACCTTATGCAGTGACGGCATGTAAGGAGACTGCACGATGGTAGAGATGCGTTAAACCCTTACCTCTAAATAAGGGAAAAACATGCCAACAATAAAATTGCATGTCCAGTTGCAACACCCGGCTAATGCGATGGCTGCCGGACGTGGTCCCTGACTGAAGAGCTCCGCCACAATGAACCATGGGATTGGCCCAGGCCCGATTTCAAAGAAAGACACAAACATGAATATGGCCGTCATGCTGAGGTAGCTCATCCATGGGTAAGCATCCTGAATAGCAGAGTAAAAAGAGATAATTATGAAACAAACACAGACAGCCACTCAGCCCCACTCTGTCTAATGATAATTTCAGATACTCTAGCTCATGAATTTGAGCTTTTTCCATTTTTATACATTTCGGCTTTCTTTCATATTTAAAAATACCAATCATACCTGAAATGCCAGGCCAACTGTCATGGCCACTGCACAGCAGCACATTCCTGCCAACCCAACCAGAGTGAGAGTTCGTCTGCCCGTTCTGTCCACCATGAACACCTGTAGAGCACGCATGCAAACGCATATATGAACCAGACTGTTCAAGAATCATATACGATTGCCTGCTGTGCACTTAAAGACTTCATGAATGTGCACTCAAAAGAGTTTTTCAATTATTTATTTATGCATTTCCTTATACTGACATCTAGTGGTTTAGAACTGTTGAACCAACACATGCTATAGGTTGTAGTGATTTTTGTATATTTATCCATCTTTATTACTATTATAATCCATTTTTATGATCAATCTATATACAAAATATTATTATATTGTTTAATATTTATTATTATTATTTTATTTTAACTTCCTTTCTTGCAGTTTAATGGTCATGTTTCAACATTACCACCAGATTTTAGGGGTTCCACACCACCACAATTCAGCCCCAAATTTAAAAGTATTTGGCTGGCTATGTGATCACAACATCCTTCATGAGGTGACGCTTTTGATCTCACAATTCAGAATTTTTTTCTCACAATTCTAAGTTTATAACTTAGGCGCAATTAAATTTTTTTAAAGATATTAAAGGTGCACTATGTAACATTTTTTCAGTGAAATATCCAAAAACCACTAGGCCAGTGTTATATGTTTTGTTCAGTTGAGTACTTACAATATCCCAAATGTTTCCAACTATTTGTGAATCGTGAGAAATTGCTATTTTAACCAAGGAACCGGGACATGTGAGGGAGTCGCCTGTCGGTGGCGTCATATCTGCGTTACCCTCGGTTTCCGGTTTTATTTTGCAGAAACGTTTCACTCTTACTGCAGTGTGCAACAAGTGTCATAGCAGCCGCCGAGCAAACGCAAAGAGTAACGTCATAACATCATTTTTAACACACTCAGATGTATCTAATATGATAATCAGAGCTGCGTTACCTCATACTCATTACCGGAAAAGTGGAAATGGCGCCGGCGACTGTGCCATAATAAAAGTCCCGCTGCTCGCGAGGCTTGTGTTGCGCTCTTCTTATCATCAATCGCTCCAGCGGCCTTGCTCAGCTCCGCAACACTCAGTCCTGCTCTACTTCATACTACAGTAACGTTAATAATCGCATCCATGAACATGATTTCTGCCCGAGTCCTATCCCGATTCTTTTCCACCGGCTGTGTGGTGAAGACCACATGTCCCAAAATTCTGTGCTCAAACGTGGCGTCATCAAACTACGCCTTTGTTTTGAATAGGCGACCTCAAGCAGATGGAAAAGTTACAAAGTTTTAACTCGCAATTTAAAAAAAAATTGTGAGATCAAAATATGCATGGTTTTCTATTTCTTTAAAACATTTTTAAATTAAAAAATGCTCTTCATTCAGAAAATGG